>JACGCN010000018.1:600000-1106432 GCA_014905825.1 Lyophyllum atratum
AAGGGACAATTCACAACGCGTTTTGTCGCTGTCGAGACTCGATGTCGATAACTGGCCTTCGGATGCGAAGAGATGCGAAGTGCAGCGAACCTCACAAGTCACGACTTCCTAGCGTGGCTGTTTCGACTTGACCACTCCGACCCACAGACAAGCTGACTTGTACAACACTGATGTGAGTATCATTTTTCGTACCCTTTCGCCGTCTACTCACCGTATCCTGTCTTCCTTTCCCCCGCTAGCTCCATCTCCTTGAACGCGAACCCATCATGGAGTTACATAGTGATCTAATCACATCTAAACTCCGCCCGAAAACTCACCACTCAACCACCCCGACAAATCTCCGGACATGGGAGCCTTGCACCCTCTCCATGGCCCTAGCGCCCCTGCGAACTCATCAAGACGACGCTCGTATGCGACTTGCACGTGTCACGGTTCCGACTATGATTCCTTCTAGAGCGGCGTAGAGAACTGGCGAATTCAGTACGTCCACCACCTCCTTCCTGATCTGACGTTACCCTTTCATTTTCCCCTCAGCTTGTCTATCCAGTCCATGCGCTCAACTTTGGCACTCATTCCCTGTGCAATCATCCACGTGCTACGGTATTGCCACTACCTGAGCCTCTGCATGGCGCCCACGACGTTGTACGATCAATCGGAGAACAGACATCGATGCGTGAGGAGTGGACTCGGACCACTCCATACCATCCTCTCCTCAGACGACCCTTGCGTGGTCAAGTCTTATGACACCATCTGGCCACTCTTACCTTACACAAAAGTAGTCAGTAATATTATCACCCGGAGCTTAGAAAGCTCGCCCAGCCGATGAGAATTGTACAACCGCGTAATATATAATCTCTTTAATCGACGTATTAGATTGGCCGAAAAATCATTGGAGAGCATCTGCAGTCATCTCCAAGATCTCCTTCACCGTTCTCCCACTGTTACCCACATCCTTCGCAATCGATTGCCACATCGGCGAATGATGTGGTTCGGCAGCCACACACTTAATCCTGACAGATTCTCGGTGCTCCTATTGTAAAACAGAAGCAGCAGTCAGCAAGCGTCGGCGGCGAAGAACAAACCAAATTCGCACCTCTGTCCCATGCTGCCTCTCAAACTTCAACCACCACGCCCATGAGTCTCCTAAATCAGGCTCCGTCGTGACCGCCCTCTCAAACCACTGCCGCGCTTTCTCGATCTTCCTCTCCGCCCAGAATAGCCGCGCAACGGTGCACAGAATGACCGGATCGTACTTTGACTTCTTTAGCGCATCGACACTCCGTGCTTTCCTCATCGGTCGTGCCTCAGCCCAAATCGCCATTGACCACAGGAGCCCAGACGCAGGGCAATCTTGCAACCCACGGGCGAGCATAGCCTTCGCCTGTGCAGCGCCCCCCGAGCGCTCTTCGACGCTTACAGCCTCAGCCCATAGAACGTCGGATGCTGGATTCACCAAACGCGCCTTTTCAAGGAGCGCACGGGCCTTGATGCTCTTCGCATCAGCCTCCTCAAGCCTGCTCGCAAGAATCCACAATGTCGTTTCCTTGGGGACCGCTTTGTACCCTGCTGCGAAAGATGCACGGGCAGCAGCATGATTTTTCTGGGCCTGGTGGATCTGCCCTTGTATCATGTACAGCTTGGCGAACTTGGGGAACTTGACGAGGGCTGCCGAGACAGTCTCGAGTGCCATCGATGTCTGGCCTTGCTGACGCTCGAATACGGCTGACTTCATCCAGATCTGAAGAATATATCCGTCAGCTATTGCATTGCCAAGTTGGAGGAATGTACGAACCCGCTCAGTGTCAGCCACCGTCCGTGCACGAACCAACAGTTCTCTCGCAACATCCAGTTCACCATTCTCTGCCTCGAGCTTGACTGCGGCCAACCAAATCTGTTCGCTTTCGGGATTGGCAACGAAAGCACGTTCGAGGACCTCTCGCGCAGCAGGTACATCGCCAGCTAGCCATTGCTCCTTCGCTGACATAAGCCAGAGTGTTTCCGACTGGGGACAATGTAACACCGCCGTGTTGAGGATGGCATGTAGACTTTCCCTGCAAACGAACAAAGTGTTAGCCTCCAAAAAATAAGGTGAGCGCGATGACGAACCTTGTCCCATGCGCCTTCTCCAGATCCGCCGCTCTCCGCCACATGTCTTTCTTGTCTGGGAAGACCTTGAGAGCATATGCCAGCACTGCCCTCGCCGTGCCCACCCTGCCCCTCGCCTCCGCGCTCTCCACATCACCCACCCACGTATCCAGCCGATCCTCCTCCTCGATGTCCATTGCCACGGTCGCCTTAACGATCGCCTCACACGTCCGTGGTGAGCCCTCCACCTCACAACGCTCGGCCTCCTTGAGCCATTGTTCCCGAGTAAGGAGGACCTGATGGCGCCGCAGCTCGCGCACACCGGCTTCGATCGTCTTGTCAACGACCTCCAGCGCCTTATTCCGCTCTTCTTCCGGTTTTGGCGCCGCACCTTCGGGAACGACGTCGGCTTGCTGCTCCAGCAACCGACCTGCTGCTATCCAGATCTCGTGGCTCGTAGGAACGGCTTTCCTGGCTTTGTTGAGGACGGCCTTCGCCTTTTCGGGCGTTTCGAGCCGGGCAAGGGCAAGCCAAAGTTCGACCGACAAGGGGATGACTTCGACGGCGCGAGAAAGAAGGACGCGGGCATCTGTTATGGATGATTCGAGGTTCACAGTTTCTTTCCATAGGCGGACTGAGTTGGGTATATGTTCAAGCGCTAGAAGGATAAGCTATCAGTGATTGTTGAGAGAGAGCAATCATAATGTAAAGACAGACCTTTTCTGAGGACACGCTTCTTGGCTTTTACGTCATGCTCCAAGTCCGCTGCAGCCATCCATATCTTGACACTCTGACCGACATGTTGCACAGCATTAGCAAGGATGACCTTGGCGTCATCGTTGTTCTGGTCCAGGCGTCAGCATTAAAGTCTCGCAACTAAAAGAAAACACGCACATGAAGTCGAGCAGCCTCTAGCCATACGTCCTCGCTCTTCGGACATTGTTCGCATCCCATCTTGATGATTTTCCTCGCAGCTACCATACGACCCGCATGTTCCTCAAGACATGCTGCCGCGATCCAGCCAGGGGAATGCTTGGGATTGGATTTCACCAGGGAGTCAAAGAGCATTCGTGCTCGTTTGATGTCGCCTATTTCAGCATCGGACTTGATGATAACACTGTCGAGGGAAGTAAGATAGCCCTTCGGATCGACGGAGGTCGAGGTGCCAGAGGAAGTCGTTGTACCATTCGAGACCTGTACAAGATGCATCAGAAAGATGAAACATGAGTCTAAGGCTTGAAGTACCTGATCGAGTTTGAGTGAAAGGATCCTGTCTCGCGCCTGACCCATTTCCACGAAATTCGTAAGCGCTCCTGAGTCGGCAGGTGTTTCGAATCCTCCAGCCTACGAACGAGAAGTCAGTAAAGCCAGGATTAAGTTGAAAAAGGACTGGGTCATACCCCTTGTTGTCTCGCGTCCAGTGCGTTCTCATACTCAGTCTTGCTTCGATCACCGACGATGATGCTATCCGGGACCGCGAAGGTCCTCTCGTCCCTACGCCTCTTTTTCCTCGTGAGGTTTCCAACCTCCGGAATGTTCTCCCATTCATCGTCAGTGACCGCTGACAAACCGCGCTTCAGATCCGCGAATTGTTGCTGGATCTTGGGGCGCTCAGCACGAAGTTTCGCGAGCTCAATATGTTCCTGAGCCTCTCTAAAGCGGGAATAAAAGTGGTACCAGTCAGCAAAACAGAAACAAAAACCCGAAGACTAACCAGAACGCACCTGCGTGCCCGACGCCTTGCATCCATCGCTTCGTCAACTGCATCATAAATCTTGTCCGCTTCCTCGTCATCCTGCTCATATGTGGTACCGGCAAACAGTCCATATTCATTGTCCGGGTCTTGAAACTGTTCCGGATCGACTTCAGCCTCTTCTCCACGCTTAGCCTGAGCCTCACTAGATCACAACAGAAAATCAGAAGGGAAAACAGCAGTCTTGAAAAGTGAACTTACGCGATGACTTCTGCGGAGGGACCCTCTCGTGCCGGACCAATATCAGACCTCGTAGTGAACCCAGAAGCACTAAAAGCAAGTCAGCCAGTGTAATTTGGCAGCGGCATACCGATTACTCACCCTCGACCGAGACCCGCAACATACGAGGCAGGTGCGGGCATGGTCAGAAAAGCCAGCTTGTTGGGTTTGTTGGAAGCCATGATTGCTAACTGGCTACAAAGAGCTCGTTCGTTCCACTATTTGTGCGACCTCGTACACCGACGGATTTGAGTAGCTCCCCTAACGCTGCTCGCTGTGATGGTGGATGAGTGAAGGAGTCAAGGTGAGTGGGAACCTAATGTCCCCAGATAAAAGCAAGGACAAACAACGCTCACTTGGTCTAAAAAGGAAAGGTGAGAAGTTGTCTTACTCATCTTCCTAGGAATGCTCTTACCCCTGCCAGAGGGACAGAAAATAGGCCACTTTTTGCGTAGCTCCGTGCGGAATGGAAGAAGTCACATCTAAGTAGCAAGTTCGCCCTTGTACATGCAATTTTGAAAGTTGACTGCAAGCCACCAGTACCGCTCTTCCTCTTCCTCTTCGTTTCGAATTGTTTTGAAAAATCCTTGGGCTTCAAGGGGTTCTCACTACGATGCCACGGGCTCCGTTTGGCTCTGCGCTTGCATTGTACAGCTACATCTGGTAGTCTCGTTAAGGTCTCGCTCTTTCTCAGTACCTTGGCAAAACGTACGAGTCTTGCCTGAAGAATATGGAGGCTCTACTATCTATATGTACATGCAACTGTCCTCCCAGAGGTTGATTCGCTCAAAATCCTATCAGGCTTTGGCAAGTTAATCTAGTCATTTCGGTCCGTCCCTGCGGCCTGCCTATATGTGGACTGACAAAATTTACATGGGAGGTGTCCAGGACAAGGCGACACCTTCGTTTTTAGCTAAGATGACCACTGTTAATTGAATCTGCCTGACCAGGGAAGCCCTTGATCCTTGTATGCCCACTTTGTAATCCATGTTCACGGGTTTGCATCGCCTTCGTGTGCTTGCCATACGCGTGGACCTCCAGGTCATTCCATCGGTCACGCGTAAACTCTGCGTGGTTGTCGTGATTCTTAGCTGACCAACTGTGTCCGATTTCCCCTGGTCCTCTCACGATTCCACCGAAAGTTTCTCAGGCCGCAGCTGTTTTTGAGCCCTCTGTAGGTCAATTTGAAACCCGAGGCCCCAGCCCTGCAACCAAGCATGTAGCCAACGTTCTGACGACTAACGAACGGTGAAAGTGTATGCTGACAGCGATGTATTCAATAAACCGCATGATGTAGTTTGGACACCAAGTTGAGCATCGCCGTCCTCTTTTTTCATTCGTGCATTCTAAGCAATTTCTATGTACAGCGACACGAATGAAACACCACAACCTCCCTCCCATCACCATGATAGACTCCCACATGGTCATTTTGACTAATTTTGACGAAGGATTTTTGTGCACATTACCAACTTTGCAAGGATCACCAATCAAGCTTACGCCAGGACACTGACAAACCAACAAATCATCTTTCGCCTGGTAATCAAAACAACGATATAGGAGTATGAAAGCAAAGGTAGGCGAAATGCAGCAACACAAAAACCACACCTCTCGACTTTCTACCCACTTCTCTCTGCGATGGTTCTCAAACTCTACGGTCTTCCCATGTCCGCCGGTGTCAAATGTGTCGCGGTCGCGCTTCTAGAGAAGCAGGTTCCCTTCGAGCTCATCGCGGTCGATTTCGCGAAGCGCGAACACAAGTCTCCAGAGTTCCTGGAGAAACAGCCTTTCGGTCAAATCCCGTACGTCGTAAGTCGAAGCGTTGCTCACCTTGCGATCACCCGATCATAATCTCCTTCGATCAAAGGACGATGATGGCTTCATCCTCTATGAGAGCCGTGCTATCGCCCGCTACATCGCCGCGAAGTATGCCGACCAGGGAACGAAGTTGATCCCCACAGGCCTCAAAGAGAATGCTCTCTTTGAGCAAGCTGTCTCGATTGAACAGAACAACTTCAATTCCTCAGCTTCAGGCGCAGTATACGAGAAGATATTCAAACCGTACGTCCGCCACTTCATCGTAACGACTCAAAACTCAAGATATGGTCTTGATGGCAGGATTCAAGGATTCACTTCCGATCAGGCCGTGGTCGATGAACATCTGAAGAAGCTCGATGCCAAGTTGGACGCGTACGATGTAATCCTGAGCAAACAAAAATACCTTGCTAGTGATGTAAGTCACACTTTCGCTTGCTTGTATCTACACCTCTCAATATCGATATACAGGAACTCACGCTGGCCGATCTGTTCCACCTTCCCATCGGCTCCTTGCTGGAAGCTGCTGGAAGTAATGTCATGGAGACTAAGCCCAATGTTGCAAGGTATGTATTTTCTACCGTTCTTCGCCATATAGGCATTCATCGACTTTGAACTCCATAGGTGGTTAAAGGATATTTTATCCAGGCCATCTTGGCAAGCCGTCAAGGGCGATTTCAAGGGTACTGCTTAGGATTTGTGATTCAGTCTTATTGTGTCATAATTTCCAAGTAACGAGTTTCAGTGGTACAGAATTCTTACTTTCCGCATTCTGATGTGGCAGGTCTTAGGGACAACACAGCTGAGGTCGTTGTTCAGTGTGAATTTAGTGAGGATTTGAGCAAGTCATGATCACTGGCGTGCAAATGCTCATGAGTGGAATATGTTGGGAATATGATCTCTTTGAGTGTTCCGTCGCACGAGGCGTCCGAGATTTGCATGTACATCAAGTTCTACAATGGCCGTGTGGCGAAATGGCATCGCGTCTGACTACGATGAGTTCCAAATCAGGAGATTGCAGGTTCGACCCCTGTCTCGGTCAATAACAGAAGATAACAGAAAAGATAACAGAATCTCTGTTATCTTCTATTTTTGTCCGCAAGGGCAAAAAGTATACAATGGATTCCCGAGAGACTGGCAAGAGAGTCGAAACTGGTTCTAACTTCTGTATCAGCAGTGCTAAGGCTCCAACCGTACTATCTATTTACTATATATATACAGTAGATACCGTATATGTTTACGTATACGTATAGGCCTGTTCGAAAAATCGTCCTATACAGTAGATATACAGTATAGTATATGATTATACTGTTAATTTTTCCCCTCCAGAAATCACTAGCTTTTCTGTGGCCTAGGTTGATGTCGCAGTGATAGGTCGCAATCGAGAAGGTGTCAGAGAATGACAAAAGGATGAGGGGCGTTTTTGGACAAGGCGTAACCAAAAACACCTCTCGGATCGGGCTTGGCCTATTTTTAGATTGTCCACAGCGAGCTACTCAAAAATTGTAACGCGTTCTGCGGGTCCTTATGTCGTATCTCAGTGACATTTCTCATTGTTTGTGACTAGAGCTTCATGTTTCTTTTTAACTGTCAGGTCAGACACCGGACAAGGCAGAAAATATGTCCCTTTCATATTCAAGCATCCATCGCATAACGATTTATTGCTCAAAAATTTGAGCTAGTTTTAAAATCTCTACCTCTGTCCTCCCCCCATCGTGGATTTCAGGAGCTCCTTGAAGGCCGAGACAATCAGTCAAGCTCCGTTGCTGAGAAGTATGAATTCGGTCGGCGTTATTTGATGTCAACGAGCTCGAGGTTCCGCTCAAAAAGCATGGCTCGATTTGACCCTATAACAACTGTCTACATCATACCGTATAACCATATATATACTGTTAATACACACTATAAAACTGTATCTGTATATTTACCCCTTCTGCCGTATACGGATACAGTACGGTTGGAGCCTTAAGATTCAGCACTGAACAGCATACACATCATCCCCGTGTTGCTTCCCATTCCTAAGGCTGCCGCCCAAATATGGGTATGACTAGTATCACAAACGAAAACTATTGTACATGAAAACTACGAACCTTATACTATCACCAAGTAGCAACCTAAACGCATACCTCCCAAATCCGACCACCAGGACCAATAGGTCACATCCAAGGACACATGTACACATACACAGGAACGCATCCACCACGACCACATCTACTCCTGCTTAGGCTCGACTCCATCCTTCTCCTCAGCCTTCTCCCCCGCTTCGCCCAGCGGACTACTCTTAAACCGCGCCCCCTTGACCACCGTCGCATTCCTAACGGTAGGCAGTCCTTCCACGCCAGGAGCAGGGACGCCCCCACTCGCCAGCGGCCCAAGCGCCACGCCCAAGCTCGCCGTCGACGCCGCAACACTCGTCGTCCCCAACAACCTGCGCTTACGATCCAAAAGCACCGCTTCAAGCGGGGGCGCAGGCCCGCCGCTTCCCGATACCGCCAGACCCGGACTCGTGAGCGGGGTCGGCGACTTGATGAACGGTGCTCCAGTATAGTCGTTTCCAGAGGAAGTGGGGCCGGCAGAGAGAGCAGAGGGCAGCAGGGCAGGCCGGGGTTCGGTCGGCGGGCTCTGTCCCCATGCTGGAGGCATGTCCTTGGGACCATTGATGTGTCCTCGGTCGTCAGCTGGCTGGGCTTTATCGTCCGTGTGCGCATCAGAGTCCTGGTCTCTTGGTATCGGCGGAGCGCTCCTCGACCTTAGAAAACCAAGTCCTCCTAGGCCCTTAAGGTGCAAGGCAGTGGGCATATGGATCGTGGGCTGAGAGGGCTTCGTTGCCTGCGGAGGCTCGACATTGACCACAACAGGAGCTTCCGTCTTGGCAGGAGGAACTTCATACGGATCGCCACGAGCACCTTGAGGGTCGAATTCGTCGTAAATCTCTTCTCCGATCAGCTCTGTTCAACAAAACGTGAGGAATGAACATATACAACCGATATGTAAAATGGACAGCACCTTCCAATACGTCCTCGAGGGTGATAATTCCTAGAGGCATGACAGCGGGGTCGAAGTTCTTCAAAAACTGAAAACGGATGTTGACTTTTACTCTCACGCAACACCAGGAAGAGAAATCTCACCTCATCAGCACCCTCCTTCCCCAGTACAGCATCGGCAGGCATACTTTGTTCCAGCATAGACATAGAAGCCATACTAGCCGCCGCCTTCGGCAGCTGGAACCCAGACCTCCCACCCTTCTTTTCTTCCTCCATCGTTTCTTCCTCCTCATCCTGTTCCTCCCATTTCTCACTGGCAGCCGCCGTATCTCGCCCATTCGATGTCGTCCGCAGAAGGCGGCTGCGACCTCTGAATGATTTCGGTTTCCGGGTAGCAAAATCTTGTTCTATAACTCCATCGTCCCTGAGTGTTGCCTCCTCTCCTTCCTTGACTTGAGCCAACCGGCTATTGGCTTCGAGGTCCTTCTCTTCGTCGCTGGAGTCACCCATCCCAACACGGTCACGCAGGCGCTGCGTCAATCCACGCTTCACAGCTTTCTTGACACTTGCGGCCTAGTGGAATGTGCCATTCAATTGAGGTCCTCGATATCGGGAGAAGATAAACAGACCTTTTCCACGCTGAACCTACTAACGATGGCCATATGGCTGCGTCCCTCCTGGAACTTGTCGAGGATTCCCAAGAGAGGTTCATTGTTCGGAACGAAGGGGACCTTGTTCAAAGGAATTTTGCGAAGTGGAGTGGCGTCTACGGGTTGGGCGGGATTCTCAGGTCAGAACAATGAAAACTTATGGTCTTGCATACCTTTGGGATCCAGTAGAACACATTGTTTGACCAAGAGAATTCCGAGAATCTTCTTCAGCTTTTTCGTGCGTCCCGTCTTTGCACCGTCGTCCGTCCCTCCAAGGGTCGATATAGGAACATCCACTTCTTCATACACGGGCACACGACTATGTCCGGTCTGACATATCTTCTTAAGCAGATCATAGTCCAGTTTCGAATCGATTGATAACATGAAGACTTCGTCGATAGGCGTCATGGCCTTTATTAACAATTCATGTTAGCTCAAACACCAGAAGAGAGGGCTGAACATGCCTGTCTAACGACTTTTTCCTGCAGGTCGAGAGTGGCTCCAATTATAGTGACAGTGTCGATCTTGAGGTCTCCCCCTAGTGTCGCATGCGACGAGTGCATAGCAATCAACTCCTTGAGTTCACCTCGACGATAAATGATGCCATGATGTGGCCCTAAGACAAACTCTAGCAGCTTTGCAACAGGCCATGCAATGACACCCTGCCCACGCCCGCAGGTTAGCAAGACGACTTTGGATGACAAGCGAATGACAAGACAGACCATAACGATGATTAGACATTTCGTGAAGAAGGCGCATTTTGCACCGAGGTAGAGACCGTGGCGGGTGAAGAGCGACTGGGGAATGATTTCCGCGAAGCTGAAGCGAAGTAGTTAGCCTTTTGTAGCAAGGTGTGGCGTAGTGCCAAGAGTGTTATCGCCAAGGCGCTTGGTAAGGACGCGATGAGGACACGTTTTAGGGTAACCCCATACGCGTGACGTCACCATCCAAGCCTCGTCTGGTCAACTTGGCTTCGCAGAGAAGTGGTATTCTCCTAACGCAGAAGGAACATTGAAGGTAAGGAATTACAGGGTTTAAACCCTTCGTATATTTCCTCTCCAGTGATTACGTGGCAGCGGTCTGACAGGGCCAACATCTGGGGAGGGCGAAGACGAGAGAGAAAACTCACATAATGATCAGTACAGTGCTAACCACGACACCCTGGAAGCCTCCTCCCAAAACTGGGTCCGCAATAACCGGAAGGGTCTCGTTGACAATCATATTCGCTAGGAGGAGAGTGACGAGGAGTAGATGCCCATTTTTGCGGATGGGTTGAATCTTCTTGGCATATTCGCGTTGTTTACTAGAAGAGGAATTGGTGAGCTTGCGAATCGGCACTTGAGACCTTGGCATGAGCGCTTACGGCGTCCCGCTGATGCTCAACACGTTGAGCTGCGTCTCGTCCAAACTCATGTAACCAAGTGTCAATCCGGCAAAGACACCGGACATGAGAACAAGAATGGGTATGAGTGCTGCAAATGCCCTGTCCCTGGGGTTGCTGGGGTCGAATTTCTCGCCAGAACTTCGCTTTGCAAGCCCAGGAGCGTTGTTGGTTGTACCGCGGATGAACCTGGATACATGTTGAGACCCGACGGAGAGAAGAGTGTAGAGAAGTTTGGATGTATGGGGATGAGCATTTCTGGCTGAAAGAGGAGCAGGGACCATTCGATGTCGCAGTTGCAGATACTAAATGGACTCCAATTTCGTGGCGCTTGTCCGACTCGACCCCATCAAGTGCCGGCGTCACGTGCCACATTCTAATTTTTGCATTTCGATCGACGTCGATGTCCAGTAGTCCACGACCTCCTCGACCTTCCTACCACACAAGGCCTCTGTAGGCATCAGCGGGAAATGGCGCGTCTAAGAAAGGAGAAAGGTTCATCATCACAGTCGGCCTCTACATCTAAGCCCAAGCCGACTTCCAAGAAATCGAATGGCATGGCATCCGATGCAGTCCTAAGGGAACAAGTCCTTGCCCTGGGAGGTACTCAAGAGGACATCGACTTGGTCAAAGGCGCAAGCCTAAATGCCGCTAATGATAGGGCGAATGATGATGTGAGTGTCCCTTACAATCTCAAGTGTCAATTCTGGAATGTGTCTTTTCATAGCCGGCGCTTTCGAAAGATGTTTCGGCGTTTCTAAATGGCCTCAATCTCGGCGCGAGCGAGCCTAAGCACTCGGGCAAAAAGATCAATGGAAGTAGTCAGAAGTTGGCCAAGAAACCAGAGAAGGCTCGGACCCAAAAAGATTCCAGCTCAACACAACCGACAAAAATACAGGCACCCGCACCCGCACCTCCAAAATCCCAGAAAGCGGACAAAAAGCAAAAGAAGCCTGAGGTCCAGCCAGCCCCCGCCGAACCTGAACGACCAGCAGATGTGCCCAAGGTCCAGCTCCCTACCAAAGTGACCTTCGACTCCAAATCTCCATTCGTCTTCCAACCCATCGCTCTATGGCACACCGCGGTACCACGACTTGCGCCCACCCCTGCACCATTACCTTCCATTACACCCGACCAAGTCGCATCTCTCACCCAAAAGGCGTCGGAACTCCACTACGCTGACATTCGCACATTCCAGACCTCCTCATCCTCGAACTCTTCGTCGTCCGAAGCGAATTTCCTCTCCAAAATAATCCAGTCGGGTACCCTGTCCGATAGGCTCAGTGCCCTAACACTACTCGTGCAGAGCAGCCCGATCCATAATACTAAGGCGCTGGAAACGCTCAAGGGCATGGCGGAACGTGGAAAGGGAAAGGGCGGCAGGGAAGAGAGCTTGAAGGCCTTGCGCTGCGTGGTGGATTGGTGGGTCGGAGGAGGCGCACCTGATCGGAAGCTCAAGTGAGTAGATGAGATGTAGGTCTTTTCCAGAACGCTGATCGTCTTATGAATCAGGTATTTCCGCGACCAGCCGTTGAACCACCCTTCAGTATCGGACGAGCATCTCTTGATTTGGTATTTCGAAGATTGGCTCAAGAAATATTTCTTCTCCATCCTGCAAATCCTTGAGGTACGCCTCACACCCGCATTCTTCAGCCATCTCAATATTAACATCACCGATTAGACACTCTCCCTCGACCCCCTACAATATGTCCGGACACAATCTCTAACACTTATTTTCACTCTCCTCCGAGATAAGCCCGAGCAGGAACAGAATCTCCTCCGTCTCCTCGTCAACAAACTCGTACGTCTCCTCTCCCGTTCCAGTACTAAATCCTAACATGCAACACAGGGCGACACCGAAAAATCTCTCTGCTCGCGCTCCTCCTACCATCTCCTCCAACTCCTCCAGTCCCATCCCTCCATGAAAGCCGTCGTCGTTCGCGAAATCATCGCCCTCGTCCTCCGCCCGCCCACACCTCCCTCCGCAGCCGCTCTCCCTGCCAGCACTGGCAAACACATACGCTTCACCGATGCCGAGCCCAAGAAGAAGGCAAAGCCCGCAGAGCCGGCTGAGAAGAAGGCCGGCAATGCGCATGCACGGTACTACTCCACGATCACATTCAACCAGATCGTGCTCACGCCTGGAGACCGCGATGTCTCGCTCAAGCTGATCGATGTTTACTTTGAGATGTTCAAGGAGCTGCTCGGGGAGGATCCAGAGAAGACGGATGATGTCGACGGCGAAGGTGAAGGGGAGGACGGTGCGGCCGCTGAGGTGAGGACGGATAAGAAAGGGCGGGTAAAGGTGCGGGATGCGAACGGGAAAAAAGGGAAGGGCAAGGGGAGGGTGACGGAGGTGAAGGGTGCGGCCGGATTTGCCGAAGTGGAGGATGCTCATTCACGGCTCATCTCTGCGATTCTAACTGGAGTGAACCGTGCCCTGCCGTTCGCCAAAATCGACGCGGGGGATATTGGGTATGCCCCTCAACTCCTCATATCACATTTAACATACTGATTCAGAACTAGGCTGAACAAGCACATTGATACCCTCTTCCTGATCACACACACCTCCACGTTCAACATCTCCCTCCAAGCCCTAGTACTAATCCAACAAATCGCCGGCTCCCTCATCTCTTCCACATCCGCCTCCTCCTCATCCACCTCGAAATCCATAACAGACCGGTACTACCGCACACTCTACGACTCCCTCCACGACACACGGCTGGCATCATCATCCAAGCAAGCCATGTACCTCAACCTCCTCTTCAAATCCGTCAAGGCCGACGCAGGTAATACTGATGGCGAGCGGGTGAAGGCGATCGTGAGGCGGTTTGTGCAGGTCCTGGCCACGGGCGGAGGCGGTGCAACGGAGTTCGTTGCTGGTGGGTTATATCTTCTCGGCGAGGTAAGTTTTTTTTCATCTCAACATTCTCTTCCTGTTCACATGAGCTTACTTGTGGTCAAAAGCTCTTCAGCACTGTACCTGGCCTCCGAGCAATGGTGTACGACCCCCCTAAAACGGATGCTGAGCCTTACGACCCCCGCAAACGCGACCCTCAATATGCTCATGCCTCGTCATCCCCGCTCTGGGAACTCGTAAGTGGCGTCCTCATTTCACTCTTCGTTCTCGATAAAACTTAAAACTACTTCTAGACACCCCTGGTGCACCACTACCACCCCGCCATATCGCTGCACGCACGACAGCTCCTATCCTCGCAGCCCTTGACCGCCAGCGCCGATCTCTCGCAGAACACGCTCTCACACTTCCTTGACCGCTTTGTGTACAAGAACCCGAAGAAGATCAAGCAGGGGGAGAACGCTGCGATGACGATGGGCAAGGCGAAGGGCGCGAGCGCGATGCAGCCGGCGGCTAGTGGGTTGGATGGGACGGGCGTCAAGCTGTTGAAAGGGGAGGTGGAGGATGGGGCGCTGATGAATGAGGAGAGCTTTTTGAGGAAGAAGGTGGAGGATGTGCCGGTTGATCAGGTGCGTTTGTCTTATTTATATGTGCTCAAACAAGTGTTTGACGCCCTTCGAAGCTGTTCTATCATAACTACTTCTCAAGGAAGAGCGAGAGAGCAAAGGCGAAGGCAGCGAAAATTGGGAAGAGGAAGGGCCAGGAGAGCGATGACGAATCGGAAGGTGCCGATGCAGACGAGCCTGAAGTACAAGGCGCAGCTTCCGATGAGGAGGAGGCGCGGTCGCAGGCCGATGACAATGAGGAAGAAGACAGTGACGAAGATGAAGCCGAGATCTGGAAGGTAATCTAAATCTCGTCATATCGAACTGGACTACGCAACTCATTCTACTCCTCTAGGCCATGAAAGCTTCCATGCCCAAAGCTATCGGTGACGACGAGGACATCATGGAGGATAGCGATGATCTTCCATCAGACTTTGATATGGATGATGACACCGGAGACGAGGAACAGGCCGAGTTACCCGATGAGGACGACGATGACGCCCTGTCACTTGTCGAAGGGTCGGACAACGAAGATCTGATATCCCTCGACGGCGACGTTCCTGACGGTCTTATCGAGTGGGACGGTTCAGACGGTTCAGACGATGAGGACGCACCTGAAGAAGAGGGAGAATGGGGCGGCCTCGGCGAGGACGCTGGTGGTGGTAAAAAGCGGAAACGCGAGGAAACTTCGCGGGAGAAGAGAAAGAAACTGAGGTCACTGCCTACGTTCGCGAGCTACGAGGACTACGCGAAGATGATTGAGGATGGTCCGGAGGATCATATCTAGTTCCGCGGATCTTAACTTCGGAATTGCATTTTGTTGTTTTCGTCGGATTCAAACCATGCTGTCATTTTTGACCGCTGACCTCGATCCCTTAATCCATGAGGCCTGAGGAAGAAGCAGTTGTATGTAGTACTTATGCACACTGACGCTGTAGCCTACCAGCCAAATTGAAAGTTGGCCACAAGGCTGCTTGCCAAGCAAAGCCAAGCAGCCGCCAACGTCGCGTCGTTTTCTCCTTCCGCATCGGACTCACCCCAATTCCGACCGGCGACCCCACAGAAAACCAGGGTAGTAATAACCCATATCTTTTCTATGAACCCGCCTAACTGACCATCATCGTCATGATCTTATCTAATACTAACCGCCCCGTCAGTTGTCCGTGTCGGGTCGGATCTCAGTAACCCTTTTATACGGACCGCCACTTCGGGGCTCTAGTCATTACCCCACAAACATGCATCCGCGGCGTCCCCTCTCGCTTTTCCGCTGTTTCTCGACCTCAGCGAGCCCACAGGCCTCCACAACGGTGGGCATCCGGTGAGCGAACTAGCCCCTATAGCCAACCCTAGCTCGAAGCTCACAACTTCTGCTTGCATGACAGCCGCGAAGATCCGCAACGAATATGGGAGAGGAGGGCCCCGCTAACGCCACGCGCTGTTGAGGACCTTGTCAAACATGGTGTAAATGTCGAATTTGAACACTGCGACCGGCGAATATACCAGGACGCAGAATACATCAAGGTATGTCAATTTCCGATCCCCACGGCGTCTCTCTACACGTGTAACGACATATCCATAACTTTCCATAAGCTGGACCTACGTCATGCATCCTGGGTTTCATGGACCAGATTTGAGTAGTGCGGCCGTTTCTTCCATGCGTACTTCACCCCTTTTGCCATCGTTTACTCGTTTTTGTTCAACCACTCACGCAAAAATGGCATAGGCCGGTGCTACACTCAAACCGACTCTAGAGGACGCGCATATAATCGTGGGTATTAAGGAAACGCCGCTGAACGAGGTCATAACCTCCCCGGTGGGCTCCACGAGGGCGCGCACCCATTTGATGTTCTCGCATACAGCCAAAGGCCAACCATACAATACCCCATTGCTCGCCAAATTTGTGGGAGACGTCTCTCGGAAAGCCTTGCCTGACGGGGACAGCCCTCGGCTCATTGACTATGAGCTTTTGACAAATGAATCTGACGGCAAACGTACGGTTGGCTTTGGCTGGTTTGCTGGAGGTAAGCAATCCTCTTCTCTCGTACTCTACATTAGTACTTACTGCTTAGCAACCTATAGTCGCCGGAGTCCTGGAGTCCTTTTCTTCTATGGCGCATTCGCACCTCCAGAACGGTGTCGCTTCTCCTTTCCTTGTATGATTTTTTCCCTTTCCGCCATTTAGAACCCTAACCCTAAAATGACTCTTGACCTTACCTAGTACACACCGCGACCACATACGCATCCCACATTGAAGGGTCTACGCGAAGCTTTGAAGAACGTAGGAAGTCAAATCAAGACGAAAGGAACCCCTCCTACCTTGGGCCCTTTCGTGATTGGATTAACAGGGTTGGCAAATTTCAAGATAACGGTCCTGAATACGCTAACAACTCGATCAGGAATGGCAATGTCTCGCAAGGGTGTCTTGATATCCTGGCTGAACTACCTATCGAACACGTCAGGGCAAGAGACCTCCACTCGTTGGTTACGAACACTGGTGTGTTCTTTTGTTCGAACTTTTTGGCCTACAATCTTAAGTCACTTCTCCAGATACTAGTCTGCGCAAGGTACATTGATACGTTAAAGCTCTAAAACTTTCTTTCATACTGGATTTAGATATACCTCGTCCATGCGATGCCAAAGGATTACCTGGTCCGCCTAGATGGTCAGCCGTACGAACGCTCGCACTATTACGCCCACCCCCAATCATACCGTTCCACTTTCTCGGAAACTGTGAGCTCTGTTGTCCTCACCTCGTTTTTGATATACTTACCATTGGTTTGTAGGTTGCACCCTACCTTACACTCTTTCTGAATGGCACTGGCTGGTCACCCAGTTTCCCGCGACTCATGACGAACGAGCAACTATCCGTAGCACTTGATCGTGCGCGGGCCATTGGTGGTGCTCGATTCACGAACATTGGCGACATCAGTTGTGACGTCGAAGTAAGCAGTCCAGTACCTTACTCACTCCCATAATTGACTCCCTCCCGAAACAGGGTGGCCTCGAATTCCTAACCCGCGCCACGACATTATCCTCCCCTACCTACGAGATAACACCTCCCACCATGCCCGGCGGCCCTCCCCTCCCCTCCATTGAAATGATGTCCGTCGACATCCTCCCAGCCTCCCTCCCCCTCGACGCGTCCCAGCACTTCTCCGACCACCTTTTCCCGTACCTCGAGAGCCTCATCCGGGGCTACCAGAAGGGCGGCCGTGACAAGCACACGGAGGCTCTGGACCGTGCGACGATCGCGCAGAGCGGGATGCTGGTGGGCAAGCATCGGTGGCTGCAGGATGCGGTGGACAAGTTCTATGCTGTTGGGTCCGGGGCAGGGAAGAAGGAGAAGGTGCAGCCGCGCAAGGTTCAGGAACTCAATGTTGATATTGAGGCCTCAAAAGGCTCCGAAAAAACCGCGGGGAAGCCCCTTGTGAAGAAGAAGGTGCTGATGCTTGGTAGTGGGATGGTCGCAGGTCCTGCTGTTGAGGAGATCGCGAAGAGGGCGGACGTCCAGCTTGTAGTTGGTGGGTCTTGGTTTTCGATTATGCGTCCTTCCCACTAATTATCAACATTCACCAATCTTCTCAGCCGGAAATTCGCTGCCGGAGCTCGAGAAACTTGGTGGAGAGTATCTCAACATTCAGTATCGAGCCATCGATATGTCAGATCAGGCCGTCATCTCTGGCTTGGTAGCCGAGGCGGATGTCGTCATAAGGCATGTTCCTCACCGCGTGGCCAGAAACGTCTCTCTAAACTGTACCCATTCATAGTCTCCTCCCAGCCCCGTTCCACCCAGGGGTTGCGAAATTGTGCATCACTCACAAGAAGCACCTCGTCACGGCTTCATACATCTCCAGCGATATGCGAGATTTACATGATTCGTGCGTCATCTTGCCATCCATTCAGTTCCGTTGATCATGACGCATTTCATGCAGTGCTATAGATGCCGACGTCCTCCTCCTCAATGAAATTGGTCTGGACCCAGGCATCGATCACTGTTCGGCGATCGATTTAATGTCCACGCTTCGTTCGCAGAAGAAAGACATCATCTCCTTCACCTCCTTCTGCGGCGGCCTTCCCGCACCTGACGTCAATCATACGCCCTTGCGTTACAAATTCAGCTGGAACCCCAAAGGTGTCCTTCTTGCCGCTCTTAACCCTGCGAAATTCAAGCTCGACAATGTGGTGTGTTTCCTCATTTTTCTGTGCCTTGACCTCGTCTCAGTAGATTCGCGCTCTAGTTGTTCAGAATCTCGGAGGAGAATCTATTGAAGAAGGCTTTCCCTAAGGTCCCAATCACTCCGGAATTCGAGTTGGAGGGTCTCGCAAACCGGAACAGCCTCAACTACGCTGATCAATATGGTATTGGAAGTGCGAAAACAGTCCTGCGAGGCACCTTGAGGTAGGTGCAACATATTCTCCAATGTTGTCCCTGGCTAAACTCGATGCTATCCTCCAGATATCCTGGCTTCGCAAGCCTCATGCAATCATTCCGCAGCCTAGGCTTCCTCGACACCAAACACATGATGTACCTCAACTCCTGGCCGGTCTTCATCACCAGATGTCTCTCTCACCAAATGGGCACCGACATCGAGTTCAAAGTCACCTCGGCCGCAATCTCTAGCCTCATCGCCCCGGAGAAGGTTCCCGAGCTCCACGACGCCCTCGAGTGGCTCGGGCTACTCCCCGCGCCCGGCCGCCGCGAGCTCCTTCCGCCCCTCCCCGCCGGGCGCATGTCCGCTCTCGACATATTTGCCTACCTCCTCGCGTACAAGCTCGCGTATAAGCCGAACGAACGCGACATGGTCGTGCTCTCTCACGAGATCGTCACGCAGCGCCGGGGCAGCCACGAGAAGGAGGTGCACACGTCGTCGCTCATCACTTACGGCACGCCGCGGGCGTCGGCGATGGCGCGGACGGTCGGACTCCCTATTGCGATTGCTGCGTTGGGGGTCTTGGACGGGTCGATTGCAGTGAGGGGCGTGCAGGGCCCGACGGACGCGAGCATCTATAAGCCTGTGTTGCGGGGTCTGGAGGAGCTGGGCTTGGGCATGACGGAGACGACGCGGGCTGTGGGTGGGCAGAGGACGCTGGAGGAGACTTTGATTGATGGGGTGTATCGTTATGAGGCGGTTGAGCCGGATAGGTCGAAGAGGTTGGAAGCGGCTGCAGGCAGTGTGCATTAAGCGCTACGGACGGTCTCATAGAAATATTGTAGTATATTCCGGAGTACCGGTGTTTGATACGCTGTATATAAAGATGCAAGGATGAATATCATGGAACTAAACATCAATGGCCTCGTGGCGTTTCAAAACAATATGCAACCGCGACTTGCATTCCCGACACGTCAAGAATAAGAATTTTAGCATGCAGCGGAACCCAAAAAGGTAAGACTCAACGACCCACTCATCATCTCCGTGAGGGCCATTTGCGTTATTGGAAGGAATCTGCTCATATAGAACGGTCCCCGTTGTAAACATGGAAGGCCGCCCAACGATTCGGCAAACATCTCCAGCGCAGAAAACGTGTTCCTCACCCAAGAAACCACGGATAGCCAAAAATCAGTCCATCGGCTTAGTGGGACAATGGAGTAATCGCAGCATATGATTGCTTATCTGTCCGAAGAGCTATCTTCATTACGGCCAACTGACCTCGCCGACAGCCATGTCTAGTCTTGCTTGTAAACTCATCTGCGTCGTCTATCTTGCGGGCTTTTTACGAAAGTGAGTTGAAGCAAAGGATGGCATGCATGTCGAGGAAATAAGGGTTCAAGTATGTCTAGTCGTCATCAATGCGATTGATTGGTATCTTGTTATATCGTATAGAGTAACGAGGGATAGCCGCGAGGTACTGGCCCGAAAAGAGACATCGAAGGAGGCGCAAAGGGTTGTAATGCTTTGCAAGCCGTGAAAGCAGCCGTACTAGAATCAAGGCCTCGCATGTTCACATACATAAGTCATTGAGGATAAGCTAGAGAACTCACTGTACTGGAAGAAGATGTACGAAAGTGGAACAGGTTGACTCTATGTCGGTGGTGTGCGCCTGAGTAATGGTCCATGGTAGGAATGTGGATTTACCTTGATGACAAGTAACGGATGGTCCACGCCGGATACCTTCTGCATGAGGAAATAGATGCCGCCTATGCGAAATGTCAAGATGAGAAACAACATGCGTCGACAACGAGTCCCACCAGGTAAGCGCCAGGGATCCTTCACCCGGAGCATCAGAGCAAATAGCGGGAAGTGATTCATGAAAGCCAGCAGTGTCTCCAGGCTTGCTTGGAGTATGAGAACACCAAGGCGCATCTGAGAAAGGGCTTGAGAAAAATAAGGCATCTCCAATGTATTGACATTCGTTACCAGTGCAAAAAGCGCATAGTACGCCAAAACCGTCGGAAACAGGAAAGCCAATAATGTGAACAGGATCGTGCCGAACAGCAGTTGGTCAAGGTCGTATTCCCATGAGTCTGTTCGATTGCGAAGAACATTGTAACGCTTCCCTGAAGAACACTATCAGCGAGTACACGTTATTGCCCTTTTCTTCCATACCTCTGAATAGGTTCCACAAGGATCCAGCCGTCTTTAACATCCTCTGGTACACTGCTCCTGATATGACATAACATACATAGATGTGTGCGGTGAGGAGTGCTAACATGTCCAGGACGAGAGAGATGGTAAGAGTGACCCCCCCACAACTTAAGACGCCAATGGCATAAATGATGGAGGGTAAATAAGGAGCTCCTTGGTGAAGAAAGCCTGCCGCGCGCATGAAGCTGAGGAGATATTTCGAAGGCCTGTTATAGGACACACGCACCTCCCCATAGCGTTACCAGCCCGATGAACGTGTGGGAGTAGAAGCGACTGAGTTCTGTATTGAGCTTCAGCCCAGCAGGCCATGTGTCCAGCCATCGAAGAGCCCAATGGACCCAGTCAATTGATGATCCCTGGAACGCATCAGATGAGCCATGAAGAAGACTTAATAGATATTTTGTATGACCTCTACCGTCCGGACCAACATCTGAGATAAAATGATGTGGTTTTCGCAGATGAATGAGCCAAGCGCGACGCCCATAGTGATATCATTCAATATCAGCCAAACGGTGTTGAAGAAACTAGATCATTGACCATCGTTAGAAATTGAAAGATCTGATGCATGAGAAACTAACTTTGTATATCGGGCTGAATAAATGTGTATTGGCGTAGATGTACGCCGACGCAAAGCCCCAACCTCAGCAGCAAAAAAATCCGTTTGTTCCGCCCTGACGTCGATTTGTTGAACTAATGGCATCAGTCAATAGATATCATTGCTGGGCCTACATCGACGTACCTGTTGCTGATATATCCTTCAGAAGCGGTGAAGAGGATGGCGGGAAGATGGGGATGTTGCAGATCAACGCCAGGACCGCAGATACGAGCTCCAATGGCTGCAAAAGTGCAGTTCCTAACGAGATAAGCCTTCCTAGGACCGGCTCTTGTAGAGTACGCCTGTGATGTGTCATCTGCAGAGCTTGTTCAACGGTTTTGGCTGAATTGAACTATCGAGGATTTAGCACCCGAGGTATACCGAACGAGCTCGAAATAACCTGATCAATTATCACTCCGTTAATGCTAGATGTGAAATGTGATGTTTTTGGAGCCGTGAAGTCGTGTTGCGACGAGGGAAGATACGCCGAACCCTCCGCTACGTCAGCTTCAGGGGTTGCATCTAGCTGTAGAACATCCAAGTTGTAAAAGCGTAGAGTATGTGATTGGTGACGATAATAATAAATTAGGGTATAGTCTCTGCGGCCACAATCATCAACTTTTGGACACACATCAAGTCTTCAAACGTACATCGGAGTCCGTAGCTTCAAAGTCGGGAGAGGTAGTTGGCGAACACTACTTTTTCGGATGAACTCGCAAGTGCCAATTATGACAGGTTCACTTCTACACGATGTGGCGAGAAACCTCCACTGAACTGAGCGACACAACGATTGCAAGGCGACCTCCGCATCATGGTCCTGTCTGACGTTGAGTTGTTCAATCTTTCAAGTGATATTTCAACATGATATACCGATTCAGCCTTCAACACGCCCGCCACGCAGATAGCAGGAGTAGTCCACCCATAGCAGAAGCCAGAATGCTTCACATCGGAGGGCCAGAAGATGGTGGTGGGCATAAGCAGAAACGACCACGTGACCTGCCGTTCAGGTACGCCAACCAACCTGAACGTTGTCTGCTCCAACCCCAACCTTCTCTTACTCCAGGACCACCTCGCTACGGGCACCTTGTATTGGAATGGATTCATCGTTTCAAGCAAGCCAATCTGGGAACTTGTCTCGCAGGCCGGATCTCAAGCGGAAACTCGTGGTAGTTGGTGATGGTGCGAGGACAACTGCCGTATTCCATTCAACTGCCCTGTTTACTGTAATCTTCGCGGAAAGGTGGTTGCGGAAAGACGTGTCTTTTAATTGTGTATGCTGAGAACCGATTCCCTGAGGTGAGCTGCAAGCGCTTTAATATCAAGGTTCTAATTAGAAGTTTGCGTGATTTATAGGCGTATATCCCGACAGTGTTCGAAAACTACGTAACGCAAGTCAACTTCGACGGGAAAGAGATAGAGCTGGCGTTATGGGACACCGCTGGGCAGGAGGAGTATGATCGACTTAGACCACTGAGTTACCCAGAAAGTGACGTTATTCTCATCGTGTTCTCGATCGACTTTCCGACGAGTCTTGCTAATGTTCAGGATAAGGTGGGCCTCGATGAATTGATTGTTCACCCATGTATTGTGCCCTAATTGTTATTCTCCAGTGGTATCCTGAAGTGGCTCACTTCTGTGAGGGGACACCCTTGATTCTTGTTGGCACGAAGACCGATCTGCGGTCGGACGAAACAACGAAGCGAATGCTGGGCGCCCAGGGGCAAGCGCCAATAACACCTGAGCAAGGGGGGAACGTGGCGAGGGAGATTGGCGCGAAATATGTCGAGTGCTCAGCGAAGACGGGTCGGGGCGTTCATGACGTGTTTAATCTTGCGCTGAGGGAGAGTTTGAAGGGAAAGTGGGGGAAGATAGTGAAGCAACGGAGATGCGTCATCATTTGATTTCTCTTTTCGCGTTTCGGTGTGTGCTAGCGATAGGCAGGGACTATTACTGATACCTCTTTTCACTTGATTTCTACATCCATGATCTATTTATTGGCATCACGACTTGATGGGCACAAGCTGTTAGAGAACAGCGAGATTTTCAGACAGTGTGGGGACGAGATTTCATCAAACTTCGCCTCAAATCATTTCTAGGTTACTGTTGGCGAGAGCGATTCCGGTATGCAGCTCTCCTCCATCGAACACCACAACACCTGTTCACCTTATCTGCATCGCTTATTAGGATCATTCATCGCCCAGCCTAGCCAGTGACCCGATTTGATCGTGCACTATGCTCGCGCTCCAGCCTACGCCAGGCGACCTCTACATGGCAAGAGTCGCCAGGTTACTTCTAACTCCAACTTTGATGAACGAAGAAGTTAACCATGTAAAATCGAAGTGCAACTACCTATCGGGGTTGAACCAAGTTGTCCTTTTCGACCAGGGTCATCACTTGCTTGGGGCTATACCCCTTGACTCACAGCCCTCTGGTTGCTTGTCATCCTTCCACATGATAATCCTCTGTAGGCGTTGGTGATCACGATGCTCTTCCATTTCCACTGACGTCAATCGGTCAAGGAGACCCAGATGCCAAGCAGGCTATCACTTTACGCTCATCACTGCAGTGCAGCGATGATATACTTAGATCCAAGGCATACAGATCATCGTTCTCAACGACACTCTGCGAAGCTGATTGGATCACCTGGAATCCTCGATCTGACGCGGCCAAGGTAGCTCAAGAGTACCGCCGATTAATTCAACAGTGCTAAACGACCGTGACTCTGGGTAAGAGCAGCTTGGTTGCTTTCGTGCCCCAGGAGCCGCGATCACCCTCCCCAAGTGTTGCTGATCACGACGCTTATCTGTCTCTCATTCTATTAGTGTCACCAATCATGGTGATTTCAGTTGTCGGGATCAACAGACAGGAATCAGTGTGTCACTCGCACAGCACCGTGGACTTCAGCACAGGCAGAATGTCGATCTTAGATGAGGGTATGGACCAAGTATGGACCATCAATTTCGACAACCTTCGACAATTGACCTTGTCGACTTTGCCATCAAGTAGAGATGTTACGCCGAGGTGCGGTTGCGTGGTCAATGAAAGAAGCGGCACAGAGCCACCACATTGGAATCGGCCAAGTCGACCGGAAATGCTGTGCCCGAAGATACTAGGGTGAGTTACCGGCGCCAGGAACATCACAAAATGGAGCAGATATGTGGCAGATTCTCCAGGATTCTCCCCGCTCTCGACGGGGACCTTCGGTGCGCATCCCCCCGGTCTGCTTCTTAGCTACGGTGTGATCTAATCATATCGACTTTCCAACTTTACGTCGTCAGCTTGCGTGTCAATCCTGTCCTTCGGCGGGGGCGCGTCGGCCATTGCAGCTACCTGTTTGAGCACATCAGCAGATTCAGCACACCGATAGATTCCACTTTTTCAAATAGCAGATGTGTATATCGAGGATAGTCGTGGACGCGGCTTCTCAAAATGGAGAGTTCGTCCTCTCCTTGTTTCCATGGTGTGGCTGGTAAGGCGGGAATGACTTGGCGTCGTGGGACGCCAGAGGAAGGCCAGTCTCAGGACTCACATCGAACATGCGGAGCTGTGTGTTTTAAGATGCATAGATGTAGGCGAGTAGAATTCAATGTATCTACAGGCGGTGTTCGAGTGAATAGGGAAACAGAGAGTGAGATGAAGTAAGTGAGTGCATGAGACGGAGACAATGCGTGAACTAGAATACAAGTGACGAGGGATGCGATTAAGTAGTGCACTGAGTTTGTATAGAATGCAGAGGGATAAAGAGTCCTTCCGGCGGAAGAATAATGTAACCAGGCACTGTGGATAGCGGAATAAATAACTACGTGAAGGCGAGGCGAGAAGAATGAATAAAAATAGGTCAATTTTAGCTTCAAACATGTGAAACAAATACAAGCTTTGGCGATGTTCTAGCGCTAGCTCATGCAGGCACACCAAGACGCAGCGCGGGTGGTGGGGTCGGCCTGCGGGTGCGGGTAGGTGCTGGAGCAATCGTAATTAGCGAGGGAGAGTCACGTCCGGATGCCGTGCGCCTCATCGATTGATTACCTGAGCGTGGTCGCGGGCCTGCGGGGGGCGAGCGAGAGGGGAGGCTACCCGAGCGAATCGGCGTGGCATTCGGAGAGAGGTAAAAAGGATCTGATGCGGAGGAACTCGGTGGGGGAGGCAGCGTCGCTGATCCACGGGGAGTTCGCTCAGGCGACTTTACCCGTGGTGGTGTTGATGCAGGGGTCGGGGATGGACTACTGCGAGCCGGATCGGGGATGATAGGCAGCCGACGAAGCGGGGTCGAGTCGGTGGCTGGGGGCGTCGCCTTCCTCGGAGGGTTCGGGAGTGATGGTGGTTTCGAGGCGACGGTGGCGTTTATAGATGGGGATGAGGGAGTGCGGAGGGAGGAAGGGGGAATTTGAGGGACTGGGGGGATTGGGTGAAAGGGAGTGGGAGGGTAATGACCAAGCAGCGGTGCGCGACCGCTCATTCGAGGTGTGGGAGGCGCGCCATACCATTCGAGAATGCTCCATGTCGTCGACGCTGACGCAACAGCAACCGGCGATAAGATTGGTGAGAGGGCCCCTTCCACCGATTCTAGATTCAATGCAGGCGGCACTGCGAGCCGTGCGGTTTCGGTGGTGGGCGGAGGGGCTGCGTTCTTGTTTACAGAGGGTTCATTGACAGGTGATAGTGGAGAAGGGAAAGAGCGGAACATCTTTCCTCCAGAGTCCCATATCTTTGACATACGAAGGTCGAAGTTTAAGTCCAATGACTTGTGATCAAACAGCGGGAGGAGAGGTGGCTTTTCCTGTTGCACAACACCTTCCCAGTTCACCTGATGCTCTGATCCAGATGTTGACACCAACTTGAACCTCTCTGTGAAAGGCTTGAGCATGATGTCCACGTCACGATCGATAGGTGACAGTGCGAGCTCATCGCCATTTGAATGGTATCTCTCCACCTCCTCTGTGAGCCATGCCATCGCCTCCTTGGTCTCTGTGGATTCCTCCTCTTCATCGTCTTCCGTGTCCTGCCATGACCCAGGATCATTGAAAATCCTTTCGGCGAGGGCGCTTCCAGGTACCACACCCAGTATTGAGCCAAACGGATTGGCGGATATTAACGGGGACTCCAGCAAATCCAAGTCGGGTACGTGCTTCCTGAACATGACGGCAACGACGACGGGAGAAGCAAAGGGGAGAGGGTCGAGGACTACAGTGCCAGACTGCGGCAGGATTCAAGAGAATCAGAACCCGAGTGACGCGATGGTTATAGTTTTTCAGCCGGGCAACACCTCCGGTCCTCCTGTAACAAGTAAACCAGCTTGTAACCAGCGACCGGTGATTTCGCCAAAGTCAGCAAGACCATGATGGGTCAGAGTTCTTGCGAAATGAGCATGATTGGAATGCTCTGATGGACCTGAAACGATACGCGATTGTTGCGCGTTTGAAAGTCGCCCAACGCATCAAAAAGCCTAATCGGGCCGGAAAATGTTCTCTTTGGGAACGAAACGGTGAAGCCATCCATCTCAGTGAGCATCAGGAACTGGCTGAAACGCAGCAAGACCACTTCTTCCCATGACTGCATCACACATCTTGCAGGGCCGTTGGCTAGAGTCGGCTCCGGCATCGTTCTATGGACAGATTTTCGCTCAGACCCCGCCATCCCATCCAACTACACACCAATCAGCCAGCCGACGCCCAAACACCGCCGAATTCTAGTCACAGCCTCGAGTGCAACATCAACTTTCCACAGATCCCGATGTGCGCCGGCCCGTATCGCCAAATCTTCCTTCCAAGCATCAGCACCACTTGGAAATCCTTCTGGAGAGAACTCATACACCAAATTTCGAATGAGTTTCGATTCTCCACAGCTACTTACATGTGCCGAAAGACTCCATCAAACAGGGTCATCCAGCCTTGAGCTTGGAACATCGATTTTCTACCTCGGCACATGTCAGGGGCATTCAAAGCGACAGGGAGCAAAGGCTGCACAGCACTGATCTTCACTGATCCGCCTCCCTCTACAATTCTACCCCCGCATGCTCCCTCAACGCCTTATTGAGCCCCTCCCGCTTCTCACAACTTTCGAACCTGAAGCTCCTGGCCATCTCCTCTAACCGTGCCTCCTCCATGTCTCTAAACATCTCTGCCCACTCCCTTACAAGAAATTCCGCCACTAACATCGTCCGCGAGATCCGTGTGACGCGCTCTTGCACGGTCCACAACGGCGGGTACAACTTCAGGTGGGATTCATCGGCCACGGAATCCCGGATGAGCGCCTCGATGGGTGCGTAGATGTGTTTGACATCAGTATCATCTTTACCCCACGCGTCCACGGCGAGCCGGTGCTTACGCGCCAAGAAGTCTCGGAAATGCTGCATGTAGGGCGTGTCCCGGGAGACGTAGACCATCCCCTGAAACCCTATATCTTTGTACAACCAGATAGACCAGCTTAGCTTGTCCTGCACAGTGATCAGCACGACCTCCGCACACACAAAGCTAACTAGACGTTGCAAGGCGAACCCACCTCTTTATAGATCCCCAACTGGTCTTTCAAAACCCTCTCCCTCCGCTCATTGATCTCGTCGGTCTCGTCGCCATCATACTCCCTCCGTGCGTATACTGGGCCCCATTCCCCATTCCAGACACAGAGTCCCCTTTCGTCCATCCACCCTCTCTTCCTCTCATACTTCTTTCTCAACACGTTCACCTCCTGCGGCGTCCCCTTATAATTCTCCCCGCGCTCACCGGGGAACCCCTCTGGCGCATAATCATGAATCGCGAACGCCGCGTTAGGCCACCGGCCCCCATCCTTCACATCATCAGGGAACCCACTAAAATCGGTCGCGAACGTATTCCCATCCAGAAATAAGATATGCCTCTCATCCGCCGCCCCGCCATCCCCGTCACCGCGTATAGCCGCGCACACCCTATCGTACAGCCTCACGAGCCCTTGTGCCCGAGGAGACGGATCCGCGGGCTCGTTGAGTACGTTGTATCCCGCGACCCACGGGTTATCCTTGTAGCGCCGCGCCAGCTGGATCCACAGCCACACGACGCGGTCCTGGAAATCCTTATGTGTCCAGAAGGCAGGGCGGTGCGTGCCGGCATCGGCGTGCCAACCGCCACTCTGCCCGCCTGGCGCGGAGTGCAAGTCGATAATGGTGTAGACGGCATGTGCAGCGCAGGCGGCGATGGCGCGGTCGAGGTGGACGAACGCGTTAGACCTGAGGACCCGTGGGTTCTGGTCATCTTTCAACGATGTGGGGCAACGATGAGATCGAGTGTGTTGGGGGAGGTCAGGACGGAGAAGTATGGGGTAACACACCTTCAAAGTGGTGATAGTTGACCGCGATACGAATGCAGTTCAAACCTAATGACTTGAAGAATTGGGCATCTTCCTCTGCGAAAAAGTTTTCCAAAAACTATCAGAACATCCATCATGCTGAGCTCAGTTTTTTTGGTGTGCGCGCAGTAACTGTACTCGCCTTGTCGAAGAAGAATTCGGCTTTCTGCTTCCCCAGCACCTCCGCCAAAGCCTCGCGGATCTGGAACTCGCAGCCCGGGAAACCTAAGGAACATATCTTCATCAGCATCGGGTCACAGCCCCAGTCAATTTCGATTACCTGAGATGAAGTTCTCCATCCTGCAGGACCGAATTGTCAGCACCTTTCGTTCAAATTCAATCGCAGTCGAGCGACACAACTAAAGCGAGACCATATGAACGGGTGCCATAACAGAACACGAAACTCGCAAGACTGAAGATATCTCGCAAACTCGAGATACAGCAGCACAATAAATTAGTCGAGGATAGAAATGAGAAAATTCAAAGCCAGGATGCAGGCAAGAACACCATCACCGCAATGGAGGACGTACATCATCCACCCGCCGAGCCCTGCCCCACGGAGGACTACCTCATTTCCCTGCTCATCGACAATCTTCGTGCCTTCGACGTGGAGGAACGACATGTTCGCTTTTGTACCTCTCTTACCCCTTCTTCCGATCGTCAAACCTACCTATAGACACGTTCAATGCCTGGATGGTGGGGGCAATTGGATGTTGCAACTGGATGTGAGTGGTGAGCTTTCGAACGCGGGAATCTGGCTTGAGCTGCGGTCATCAACCTGCGTGTTAAGTACTACATTCGCCATCATCATCCGAGGTTCTTCCGCAAGTGCTCCTGGAAACTGGGTCACCATTAGTCCAAATTTGTCTCCGTGGCACTGGTAGGAGAACGGATGATATGGTATAGTCCATATACCTGGTCCGTGGACAACCAGCCGATCTGTGGTAAGTGATAGAACGCCTGGAGATTGTCCAGTGGGATTGTCAAATTAGGATTTCCCGAGTCGACATTGAGTCGCTGTGGAGTACAGGAGGACATGTACTTGTAGATTTGGGAGTTTTAGTTTAATTCTGTCCGGGTGGAATATGCGAGGGCGTTTCCTGTCATCGTCGGTTTATAAGTTGGTTGAAAGTCGTTAGCAAAGAAGAGCCGCGGAGTCTTCTCGGATCGCGCCGAACAACCTGGTTGGACTCTCAGACGGCCGCACCCGGACCGCCTCTCCGACCATCTGACCCATCGTTCATGTGGAGAAATGATTCTACGCGAAGAATGAATTTGTTTTCCCTCAAGCAAACGAACATAGGGGGTGAATTTACGCCCAAGGTATGTGAAAAGCTTTCTTTCATACCTCAACCATGAAACTGACTTCGCTTCTCATCGCGGTCACTACAGCCTTTCAACTTGGTTATTCCGGCCATCATGCAGCAGCTTTCGGAACAGACTCCCTGTCTTCACCATCTTACCTGAATGGTCTCTCTGCAAACCAGCGGCGTCTTTTTGAATATGCAATGACAGGCTTGGACAGCAATTTTGCACCCCCGATCCTGGTATGTTATCTCCCCTTCCTTGCGCATTGGTGAAATTATGTGTGTTGAAATCCGTTATAGTTCAGTTCCCCTCGGTACTCTGCCTGGTATGCGGTTGGACTTTTGGCACGCGCCCGGGACAATGATATCGCGACTGCAGGCAACATCATCCGGGAAGTGTAAGTTATTTGCAACGATGATGCCCGGCTGCCATGCTTATAGGTACTATTGGCATTGTTGCTATCTAGTATTTCTTATCAATACACCGATCCGACTACAATCTGGTTTGGAACTTTCAGGAACCGCATTGACGCACCAGACCCAGGGGCCGTATACCTACCACATGTTCGTCAATCCATTCGTCCCGCCATTTGTTAACTCTAACGTACAACGCATGTCCAATGTCCAGTTATACACTTCCTATGATTCAAACCAGGGTCTCTTCGTTTGCACGGCATGGATAATTGTTATGGAAGAGTTTCAGGACCTGCTGGAGCCCAATCTTGTCGCTCTGATGAAACGAAGCATGTACAACGCGACAATCGGTGACGGATATCGTGTTGCAGGTGTGGATGGTGATAATCGTAAGTGATTTAGACTTTTGACGCGTCTCATATTCTGAAACTGCTTCAACATCCAGTCTATCCTGTCTATTCTAATCCATGGTGCGTGTAGCTCTAGTATAGGCATCTATTTCCGCCGTCTAATGATGAAAAGGTACATGCGCGTAATGTCTGCCACCTACGTTGGACATATGATGGGCGATGCCAACATGACGTTCTGGGGCAACGAATGGGCACGTCAGGCGATCGTTGAATTCGACCGATACAGCACTTTGAGCGAGGTAAAGTACCATTTTATATCAATCTCACACATGCAACCTACCTATCTTCACCTTCAGTTCAACTCTGGGACATACACAGGCGTCACGCTCTTCGCTCTTTCTCTCTCGGGTTATATGCCATCAAACTCTACTATCGCTGGACGAGCTGCCGATATCATCACGAAGACATGGGAGCAAATTGGAAACTTATGGAACCCGACGCTGAAGACGCTAGGCGGGCCTTGGGACAGAACGTACGGGTTCTCCATGGTGAGCGTCCCAAAAACGCCATCATGTATAGCTGTAACCTGATCCGATCGTTATGCTAGAAATCATATTTCGGAATTCTGGGAGCGCAAGTCGCTGGTATTATCGGAGGACTGGACGATGGTTCCGCTCCATTGCCACTACCTCTCGTCGGAAGCGAACATTACGGCGACGCAGCTATCATAGCATTGTGACTAATATTCTTCTTCTCAATCCTGAAATCGCTGACCGTGTTTCCACTCAGAACACCCCTCGTGTCCAAATTCCACGACAAATACGTATCCCCCTCTGTACGCTCGAAGCTTGTTAAACTCGCCGGTCATGGCCACGCCAATTTCGCCCAAGCCGTGTCCCTGCCATTTGACAATCTTGCATATCCACGAAACTATTCATCTTGGACCCAGACGGGTCTCAGCGTCGGTGGAATCGAGGTTGATAGCAATGTCATTGGGGGCCCCGCCATAAACCCAACTGCGTTTACGCCTGGTGTCATTTTATGGGATGCAGGGCAGTCAGGCACCGCCTGGATTTCGGTCAGTCGAATTCATGCGTTTCTAGATTCTGGACATGATTGAAATCTTGCGGCGTAGCATTATTCGACGTCACGTACTATATCCGCCATCGCGACTTCTAAAAACCTGACCATATCATACCCACCTTCCCGCGCCTTCCCCGACCTCGAGACTGGTACTTCGAAGGTGATGACATTCCTCATCTCAGGCTTCAGACATGTCTCCCTTGGTGCCGACTTCCTGGAAAGTGGAACCGCTGTGCTCCCTGGTCTGCGGCTGAGCCTGTCTGGCAACGTCGTTGTGCACGGCACCCGACTCTTCGAGTACGGTGTTGGGACGCTTAATGACCTGATGTATTATAACCTGACGTATACCATACCGGATACGCTGGAAGGTGCTCCTCAGGTTGTTCTGGCGTTTGAGAAGGTCTGAAAATTGGTGTCTGGGAGGAGCAAACTGGCGGACAGGACGAGCAATACGAGACGCAATTCTAATGGGTTTTTACTTCCTTGTTCGAATCAATCTTTTGATCTTAGGCTGCGCCCATGTTGGTCGAAGCGTTGCACATATATTGCCGCAATATCACGGATTAGGACTCTTGCTTTCTCCGTGGCGATGTTGGCGCTGATCCTGTGTGTCATGTCTACCTATATGCTTTGGTGACGCGACTCGAGGCCACCAGTCCCGTCTTCCCAGTCTGAGCATGTAAAGTGCGGGCAGCGACCGACGCCTTGGTTATTGGCATAAATGTTTTGCAAGGTATCCGCGTTTCGTGATCTTTGATCGATATATGCAGACCTAATGATGCTCGATTGCTCTGCGGAGACTTGGCCGAAATTACTGGATGTGACCATTTTACAAGGAAAGAATCGCAACCCACCTCGGACCCAGATAACCTACTTACGACTACAGGAACTGTTCGGCTGCAGTGGGTAGTCCTTGTTTGATCGTGCTGTGTTGGTGTTGTTCATTTGGGATAACAGGTTTGCGATGATTTCCTCCCTTTTGGCCGTGGTTGGTAATGATAATCACGACAGGTCATATCGTATGCAAACGGCTGCTATACATCGCAGACGTCACTTCGCGAAAGAAGAGCGAAGACGAATGAAGTTATCGAGAAAATGGCAGCTGTCAGAAATCCCGATCCTATCGGAGTGCGACCCGAGGGCTGAACAAAATGCAAAAACCTACTTCCCGCTACACAACCCACACAGAGACTTATAGCCAAGTCCGGCCTCGGGCGCCCAAGACAGGGTCCTGATACTCTTGTAGTCTGTGACTGCGGGATGTGTCAGCGGCTCCGGGTACTGCTGCTGGCGGCGGTACACTGGGGCTGTCCGACTACCAGGATATGGCCTTTCCTTTTTCTTTTTCTTTTTTTTTCTTTTTTGGTTTTTTTTAGAGCGCGAATCGACTCCTTCCAGGTGGAAATGCGCAAAATCCTACGTTCTCAATGACTGGCGACTTCGCATGGGTTTTGGGACGGGTTGGCAGGTGATCATGCGGTGACCCTTGCAATGGGCATAGGTAGGTATGTACTCCCTCCGGTTTTGATGGCAAAGACTGTCGGAATACCTGACTTCCGGAAGTGGTTATTCTTTTATTGAGCGGTATCAGGGGTGTGTAGAAAGGCTTTGTGGCGTGTTGTTTTCAGGCGTGACGTGTCGGAGCAACGACTTCAAGTTGTTCAGAGCAAATGCAGTTTGTCAACTTCGACCATTGAAGCTGAAGCTTGAAGCTTGAAGGCCGACTCAGGCGCATGCACCCTGCCACGATTATCGATGGAGACAGATTTGCACCATGTCCGACAATGCTCCCTCTAACTTCATCTTCACATACACAATCGAAACAGTGAAATAAAGCAAAAATAGATTGAAAGCGAAAGTGTATGCATACACAACGAAAAATACGAGAGCAGACGCGAAGATCCAAAAACTGAACCCAAACCACCCACTATATCACATCACATCCACACCTAAGATCTAGCCTGTCTAGGGCGATACACAGCCTTCGCCGGCTGGAACCCATCATCGTCCTTCTTAGGCTCCTCCCCCCTTGGGAGCGGCGCCGCACCCGGGCGGGGCGAAGCCGTCCCAGCACCGCGAAGGGGAGGCGCAGCACCACCGCCCGCAGCCTTCCTCGCCGCCTCCCTCTCACGCCATCCTCCTCCTCCTCCTCCCGCAGCAGCCGCGCCTCCAGGCACGAACCGGGGCGGCGCCGCACCAGCAGGGCTGTCCGAACGCGGCGGGGGCGTAGCGACGGCCGCAGCGCGTGTCGGGGTGGCCGGTACCGAGCTCACGGGGGTGGGGCGGCGCCATACGGAAGGCTCGCCGCCGTTGGCGCGGGCAGCGACGGGGGCGCGGAGGGGTGCCTTGGGCTCGTTCAGACGTGCGAGTCGGCGTGCCTCGGCCTCCTCCTCGCGCTGTTGTTGGAGGCGGGCCTTTTCGAATGCGGCTGCGCGTTCGGCTTCGCGCTCTTTGCGGAGGGCGACAGCTTTTTCTTCTATTTCCCGCTTGGCAGCTTCTGCGGCCTCGGCGGCAGCTTCTTCCTCGGCGCGGAGGCGTTCTTCCTCTGCAGCACGTTCTATGGTTCAAAGAAGAGATACAATGAGCATAATGATCAAACACCCAACGACCCAAAGCGAAATAAAACGTACCTTCTGCAAGCCTGGCCTCCTCGGCCTCTTCCTCCCTCCTCAACCTCTCCTCCTTCTCCTCCCTCTGCTTTTCCTCCTCCCTCGCCTTGAGAACCGCATTCCGCCTCTTAGTCTTCTCCTCCTCGATCTTCTTGAGCGCCGCCTCCTTCCTTTTCGCAAACTCCGACGCCTTCTTCGCCACAATAGCCTCCCGCCTCGCCGTATAATCGTCCATCATCCTCGCGAGCCGCTGCTTAGTAGCCATATCCTCTTCGTACGCGACATACGAGCCCTCCTTGCGCGCACGCTGCACCATCTCGTGCGTCTCGCGGTCGTTCTTCTGCTGCTGCTCGTAGTCCTGTGCGACCATAGGCCGCTCCTCCTTGCGGTAAGCGCGCTCGACGTGGTCCACGCGCTTGGCGATGATGCGTAGACGCTCCGAGAGCTCCTTCTTTTCCTTTTCGAGCTGCGCCACTTGGATGACAATGAGGCCTTCCGTATCGATCGTCTCGAGTTTCTATCGCACAAAGTCAATACACGGCCATCACAACAAAAGGCACCCAAAAGACTCACATCGACATCATTCGGCTTCAAAATACCCTTATCCACCAAACTCTGCGCATACTTCTTCGCCTCATCATTCCTAATCGTCTCCAGCTCCTTCTTCGTCCTCTCCTGCTCCTTCCTCTTCATCTCCTCCCTCACCCTCTTACTCTCCTCCTCCTTCTCCCTCCTCGAAATCTCCGCCCTCCGGCTCGTCTCCTCCTTCTCCTTCCTCACGCTCAACTCACTCAACAACTCCCTCCTCCTTGCCATCAACGCCCTCCTCAACTGCAACGCCTTCCTCTCCCCCTCCGCCGCCTTAACCAGCCCCTCAAACCTCTCCCTCTGCTCCTCCTCACTCACCTCCTCCCTCCCCCTCCTCTCCTCCCGCTCCAACCTCCCAATCGAATAATACAACCCCCCCGCAATCTTCCCCAGCCTCGTCCGTACCAGCTCCGCCATCGACGGCTGCACGCCCACCTCCCCAGCCGCAGCAGACGTGCTCGCGCCCGCGGTCTGCTCGTCCCCAGGCGCGAATGCATCGTCGACAAAGGTGATGCTCCCCGCCTTGTGGTCCACGCGGATGCTGAGCTCGCCACGGCGCGCGCAGCCCATGACGTACCCCTCAATCTGCGCGTCGTCGTAGGCACCCGGCAGGCCCGCGGCCCGCAGGGGTTCGACGAGCGACAGGAGGCTCGTCAGGGTTATGGTGGAGTAGACCTGTGCGAGCTGAGATAGGAGACGCGAGAGGAGGGCGCGTTGGAGGAGGGGGAGATAGGGTGCATAGGGCGAGTCAGGGGTCTGCTCGGCGGAAAGGGAGGAGAGGATGGGCGCGATGACGGCACAGAGGGTGAGGGGGTCGAAGGTTACTTCGAGGATGTTGTAGAGCGCTTTGATAGGCTCAGGGGAGAGCTTGAGGACGTCCCGGGAGAGCTGTAAATGGTACGATGTTAGCCTCGAGATCTAAGCCCTGAAAAGGTAGAAGGGACTGACAGCATCCTTGAGCAAACCAGCGCGGGTGGGCACCTTTGTAAGGCCCAAGAGGGCGGTGAGCCGGGCGTTCTTGCCTTTGAGCTCATCCTGCTCTTCGGTGTGGAGGCCAACAGGGACAGCGAGAGCGCTGACGAGGACCTGGCCTGCGAGTTTGCTGAGCTCTTCATCAGACTTGCCGCCGATGCTGGTGACGATGGCGTAGTAGCGTCCCCAGGCGGCAGCATGGTACAGTGCGTTGCCGCTCATCAGGAAGATCTTGGTGAGTTTCTCGTAGTAGTTGGCCATCATGGCGGGGCGCGGAGCCTTCTTGGCCATGGTGAGCAGATTGTGGACGTCCTCGACGGAACGGAAGGCTTCTTGCCAGAGCTCGAGCTCGACGGAGGTGTTTAGCTGAGCAAAGCGAGTGTCGAGATGGTGTTGCAGGGTATCGGCGTCGGAGAGGTTGATAGAGTGCGGCTGGTTCGCGTATTTGGCGACGTTGGAGAGATGCAGGCGGAGGGTTTCGCAGAGGCGACGGAACTCGACTTTGCGCTGATGCTTCAAGCAAAACTTGAACGCTTGCTGAGCAATTTGCTATAGAGATTCCAAGTTGGAGAGATATACGACAGGGTAGTTAGGAGAGAGCTTACCTGGTAGATGACCTCTAAACGGGCGTTATTCTTAAGCGTCTCGAGTGACGTGCGATAGCTTTCCCAAAGGAACTTGAGCCATGGAGTAACAAGTGCACGGTCAGTGCGGTCCTTGCTCTGATCACCGCTGACGGCGCCCAGCAGAATGCTCTCAGGGGTCTCGCTGGCCTCTAGATCATCAACGTCGACAGCCGACTTGACAGCGGCCTTCTCCTGAGCCTCGCGCACCTTGGCATCGGCAAGCTGGACGAAGCGAGTGATAACGGATTCGATGCTCTGCACGCTTGTATTCTGGGCAATGTTTTTGTACTGCATGAGGCCTTCCTTGGCCGTACGGCCCTTGCGCATATCGACGCAGAGCTCGACGAAGCGCATCATGATGGGCTCAAGCGCCGTGAGGGGTGTGGATCGAAAGCGCTTGGAGGAGAACATTTCTGTGAGGGATTGGAGAGCGGCATGGGTCTGGCCGACGGATACTAGTCCCTCGGCCTGCTTCAGGACCGTCTCTGGTTTGGAAAACGGAGCCATATTGACTGGGAATAGGATGAGATTTGTGATAAATGTGGTAGTAGAGATGACCTACATTAGGGCTGTACTTTTTGGCCTTGATGTAGACCGCGGATGGCTGGTATCGGTGCTCGACGCTGGCGACGTTGTCCTCTGATGTTGTGTGATCCTCCTTTGAAAAAATTAGGTTTGGATTTAGGGCTGGCTTTTCGTAGTCACGTGTCAACGGACGTAATTCAAGTCAGTGGTCACTGCCAGTGCCAACTCCGCTCCGACCACGCCTCGTCCTAGGCCCATTCCGACCACTGAATCAGCGTGCCCAAAACGCACTCAATGCTCCACTGTGACCTTCAAATCTACGCTTCCGATCTGACCAGAAAACCGGGGAAGGATCTCCGAATTCATTACACTGGCAAACCCACCGGAGAATACGCCAACCGAAACACGCTCAGGTCATACATTCATTCAGTATGATGGATTCCTGGCCCTTGCCGCAATTTGGAATCCTTTCCGGGGCGCATCCTATCTTAGGATTGCTGGAAGAGGACCAGTCCCGGTAGTCGAACAACCACAATATACCACCGCCTAAACGAACGAACGACAGCACTTGAATCCGTTGATACGGCCTGCACTCGTACACCACAGGGACCTCAAGACTTGGAACTGGTTACTAGCCTCTGCGCAATTTCTATGGTTGGCGGTGTGTTTTTGGATCGAATGGCGTGCTGGTGGAACGTGAACTCCCAGTATCACTTTGCTTCCCCCTCCTCGTGTCCTCCCTATCAGAACGTCGGGTAGTCATCTTACGCAGTCGAGAGATACGTAATAGACGGCAGCGATATCAGGGCTGCGTTCAATATACGTACACTATGATCATCGGTTTCAACAACGATGTCAAGCACTCCGTCCATCTGGGATCACTTCCTTCTTAGTTCTACGTTCCAAATCCAGTACTCGTCTTATCCAGCACAAACGGCCTCCTACTCTCTGCAGCTAAACTCCGACTCTGTCGTACGCCCTCCGACTTGAGTAGCGAAAACGCGCATCTCCATCTTGAACGAGTCGAACCGCGCTCTGAAGAAAAAAGGAAAGCCGCATCCTGGTAGTCGGACAGCTCCAGTGTACCGCCGCCAGCAGCAGTACCCGGAGCCGCTGACACATCCCGCAGTCAGAGACTACAAGTGTATCAGGACCCTGTCTTGGGCGCCCGAGGCCGGACCTGGCCATAAGTCTCTGTGTGGGTTGTGTAGCTGGAGATCGGTTTTTGCATTTTGTTCAGCCCCCGGGTCGCACTCCGACCGGATCGGGATTTCTGACAGCTGCCACTATTCCGATAAATTCACTCGTCTTCGCTGTTATTTCGCGAAGGGACGTATTCGATGTATCGAAGCAGTTTGCGTGCGATATATGGCGTTATGATAATCGTTACCAGCCACGGCCAAAAGGGAGGAGATCATCGCAAACCTTCAGTATCTCCGCCCAAATCCCTGCCAGTGCCTTCGAGCATCATCAGGTCTGCATATATCGATCCAAGCTTGTAAAACACTTACTTACCTTGCCACCTGAGGTCGTCCATCGGTGGGACACCGTTCTGTCCGAATTTTGATCAGTCTTAGAGTGCACCAGGTTAATCGCGAAGAGGTAGTCCTCAGCATCGACGGCAATGAGTGCAGTGCAGCTCCTGGGTCCTTCTGTGAGTCACGAGCAGCTCACATTGGGCACACTCCCCGCTCCATGTACTAAATCATGTATTCAAGGCATAGGACAGACGTGGACGGTCATCGAAGGCAAATCAAATGGGCTCAAGCGGTATCCTGAAACCTATTGATCTATCAATCTCAGAGATAAGGGTGCGACCAGGAGTGCCACTCAGGAATTTCGCACAGGGTTTCTCCAGTCGAACCCCGGATTTTTTAGCGGATCGGTGGCCAATCTCGGATCATATCCTATTCTTTATCAAGTCTTCCCAGCATGCAGTTGACCTGAGGGAAAACGGCACTGGGGCACCGCGTAGCCTGCTGCCCAAAAAATCGATAGGATGAGGGCGCGCTTTGAGCACACAGACTTCAGGTCGGCCAAGAATATATGTAATCCCAAGATGTCCTCTCCAAAAAGGGTTGCCAGCGGTAGCCTGTCGCCTGTAGCTCCAAGAGCCAGAAGTGAGAGAGACTTTAAGAGCAACGAGCCGACGGTGCCTGAGTAGTAGTCGAGACTAAAGCCTTGAGGAAACTTCAGAGTCATAAATATATACTGCGCCTTGCAGTGAGGATCAGAAGTCATTCCTCGAAGGGGAGGGCGGAACATGATGCAAATCGGAGTCAAGAAACCTCCAGGCGATAATGGTCCACTTGTTTGGAAGTAACCTTATGGTAAACAGATCGACTATCATCTGTTACAAGGTCAGCTACCGGAGACTAGGTCAGCGCATCGCAAGCGCATCGATTGAAAAACATGACAAAGCTCCTCGCCGGTTTGAGTCCGAGTCTACGACTCTCAGCAGATGTAACCCAGAGGCGGGACGAACAGACATTTTACAAGATCTGATATTCCGTGGTACTTTCACCCGGGCCACTAATTTACGTGCATGATATACGGACGTTGGGGCTATGGCATTTTATCTTGATCTCTTTACTAACATCATGACGTGGCCTCGTATCGTATTTGTATCGTCAGTAGATACACATGAGATATCCCTTTGGCGACGTTTAGACAGTATGACATTCATACGTGACTCCTTGATGCTTTGAGTAGAGAGTGCGCGGAAGAAAGGGAAAGATTTACAGTTTACGGTCACAAAAGATATCGACCAGTCCTCTTCCTGAAAAGTCCCGCTCCACACACAGGCTTCCCGCAGAGTATATATGTGGCATATTCTCCTCGAAATATGCCTGGACAGTCTCCGTATTGTCGAGCCTCCGAAGGACACCGGCGCTGGCCGTAATACTAAAAGATTGTACGGCAGTGACCGTATGGAGGACGGGCTGCATCCCTGCAGTGATCCTTGGCGATTGCCAATACACTTCAGGAGCTATAACACGAATCAGACGCAACGGCGACGTTCCATGCCCTCCAATCAAATATTCATCGATGCGCCTCCATTCGGACTTACCCTCATCAGCAGCGTCGCCTAGACCGCACAATTCCCCCGCAATCACGGAGAAGGCCACCTCATCAAGATGATTAGCATTCCGAAGCGACTCGCAGAGGTTAGCTACGTAGCGAAGCCCCGACAAATACATCATCTCAAACGCGACGTGTCGTAGATTTTGGAGGCTTCCCAGTTCGAGATGCATTTTAGGGGAATCGACAGGGAATGCTTAAGGACTTCGACGTCAATTTGATGTGTGGTAAGAGTACAATCTCTGCTTACTACAGGTGTCGGTACCAATATACAACTCCTCCAACGAAGAGTTTGCAACACCCAGAAGTGCTTTCAGCTCGACAACAGTTGCATCGTTCCAAATTCGCAGTGCTAGTTTTCGGAGGCCGCAGGCATGTAGAGGCGAAAGAGGGGTCAGAAGTGCAGAGTGGAGGGATGAATATCCGCAGTCTGCCTGTAAGATGAGGGTCCGGAGACAGCCTTTACGCTTGGGATCGATTGATGGAGGGGGGGAATATGTGTCATCGAACACAATGTCACCTAAGAGGGCCGATCGCGATAACGCGAGGTTTTGGAGGCAGGGGGATGCACAGAGGTAGGAAAGTGGGAAGTGAGATATGTTCGATAGATTGAAATTGCGCAGCGTAGGGGATCCGAGAACTGTGTATACATCGTGCTTGAATATGTCCGGGTAGAAAGACCAACTTGTAAGTCTAAGGACGGCGCCTTTGATCTTCATAGATTGCAGTTGATTCAGCTTAGAAAGGGCTACAAATGAAATTCCGGGAGAGGGTGTAATCAGGATTGAGATCGAGTTTACGTAGGTGCCGAGATGGCTACTAGACATCAACGAGCTTTCTAGGGCTTCGTTCCGCGCGACATCTTCCGGATAGCCTAATGAAACCGAAATTGACCTGTACAACATTTTCTGGGCTGTATTACAGAAGGAAGATGACACCGTGCAGCATGCGACGAGTGTCTCTTGCATCTCGGGGCCGTCGAGAGTCTTGATGATCTTATCGATGATCTCTTGAGGAAAGCTCCGAGGGTAGACAGACATCGTCGAGCTGAATTCGAAAGATGTCAGATGTTGGGTCCTGTACCGATGACTTTCACCGAACCTGTTTGTCGACTTGATATGACTTGTGCTTAGGTGACGACTACAGCAAGAGGGCGCCCGGCGGATGCCAGGCGAATGCATCAGAAAGCGTTTGGTCTTGTTGATTAAGACCAATTAGGCATTTCGGTGATCAAAACCCAATGCCGACGCTTTGAGCGCAAGCTTGAATACTCGACGTAAAAAGTCAAGCTATCCCGGATACGTAGCTCGCACTGAGATAGGGATGGTGGGTGGGAAAGAAAATTTCAGGCTTCAGACCAGTTGCTGGGATGAGAGAGAAAAACTCAAGCTTAACTCACGTGGCGCTTGATTTTTTCCGTTCTGAACTCGCTTACAAAGAACTATTTCTATTCACCGCTCGCAAGCTCACTTTGAATAGAATTGCAATCTTTGTAATAGCTGTATCAGAACCAATCAAGAATGTCAAGAAATACTTATGTATTTCAGGTTTTGGGGGAAAGCGTTTGGTCTTGTTGATTAAGACCAATTAGGCATTTCGGTGATCAAAACCCAATGCCGACGCTTTGAGCGCAAGCTTGAATACTCGACGTAAAAAGTCAAGCTATCCCAACAAAGAGCTAAGCTCACCACAGCCTGACTTATTACGAAAGGCTATCCCCCAAACAGAGCGCAAGCTCCGGAACATATGAACCAGCCAAGAAATAAATTAAATAACGTAAGGACCAGCCCAGGAGCAAGTCAAATAAGTGACAGAAGTAAATTAAACAGAAGAAATACGAGTCGAACCAATCCTATGGGACCGCTCGAAATGTGCCATCGTAGTAGTAACCAGACTCGCCCGAGCGGCAGAAAAAGAGTTAGTAATAAAGAGAGGTAAGATGTCATCAATCCTGCGCCAATAATCCAGAAAGGCGTCCGACTTCCAACGGCCCTGAGTGCGCACCGTACTGGGGTCAGTGCCACGAAGTAAAAGCTCCGTCGCCCCGCCAATACGAAACCCATGTCCCGCCATCCGCGGCATTCCCGCTGCCTCCCAAACAGACTCACAACGGTCCAAGAACCCGTCCCGGGTCATCGGCGCCCAACCAGTGGCCGTGACGAAAGAGAAAAAGGGAGCGGTGATAGGAACAGCCGCATTGACAAGAAGGTGGTGACGCAATGCGGTGATGGGATCGGAGGGGTCGTCAACAGCAGTAAGAATGATATTCGCGCCGTCCTTCTTAGTAGTCTTGGTCCACGGGACCTTGAAATGAGCCGAGGAAACGGTAGCCGAAGTCTTGAAAGTCACGGGCGAAGAACGGGAAACGTGCTTCTCGGAATCGAAGGCACCTAAAGACGGAGTGATAAGTACCCAAACAGCAGTGGCACCAAAAGCAAAGATACCTGGAGACGGAATGACAAGTTCCCCAAGGCGGCAGCAACCCCAAAATGCAACACATGCAACAGCCCAAACCGCACAATCAAAAGTGTCGGAGAAATCAAGGCCCACGGCCAACGCATGCATATGTTCGATAGTGACGGGGGGCCGTTTAGCGCGCTTCGAGGTATCCGGTACCAACTTCGCTATTCCCTGCCGAACCCCCCGAAGAAGACTGCCGCCGTTCCAAACGGCGCCATTGACGTCATGCCAAAAGTGTATGCCTGCCATCCAGCTATCGAAAGTAGATGTCGCGACTTTGCCAGCTGCCATAGCGGCAGAGAAGCCGCAAAGTAAAATCTCGGATGCCGGCATCCGTTGCTCCTCCGGTATCCCTCGAGAGTCGCAATACTGAGTAAAGCGTAAAAGGCCTGCGCCATAGTTGGAACGCGTTTGAACGTCCTTCCCGAATAGTAACACCTCGAGAAATGCCCGAGCGTCTGAAATTGGAAGCGCCCGCGCCAGAGTCTCACGCCAGGTGAAGGTAACAGGTGTCGTCCAGCGATAGAGACGCTCATCCGCGAGTACATGAGGTCGATAAGGAGAGGGGAAAATGGAGTTTTCAAGTCGAGGTCTTCTTGGTTTTCTGATTCGGCCAACGAGAGGTTGCGGCCCGCCCGAAGAGCTACTCCCCCCAAGACGAGAGTAGAAACGAGCAGCCTCTGTAGCCACGTCGACACCAGTCAACGCTTCGGATAGACGAGATGTCTCAGGCATAGGAGAGATAAGGAGTGAGTTCCGGTGGAAGGGAACAAGAGTCTACCAAACGTCGTGTTCGGAGTCCCAGCTCGCCGCGTGAGATGGGATCCGCGAGGTTGTTGGCAGATTCGACGTATTCGAAAGTAAGATGGATGGATTTCTCGAGCGCGATAAGTTCGGCTCGACGAATGGAAAGATTAACTTCAAAGTTGCGGCCGCGACCGCGCTTCCAGGCCCCAATCACGCCCTGGTTATCACTCCGAACGAGAACGTTGACGTGGTGAAAGCCCCGACGATCCAGGAGACGAACGGCTAACTCCACCGCCACCCCTTCCAACCAGCCAATATTACGAGCTGGTCCCTTCCAATCATCATGTAATTTCCAAGCGTCCCAACCGACTCCGTTCCCCCAGACAAGACCAATACCCCATTCTGTGGACGCATCCACCCAAATGCCGAGGTCGACCACCGGCCCTCGAGGCGCCAAAGACCGACACCACGATGCGTCTGCCAAAGTATGAGACCACCACTTCAGATCCGTGAGGACCGACCGCGAAGGATAACGAGTGGCCCGACGAAACTGCGAAGGAAACTGTGAAATCCATGACGAGAGATTGGAGAGGTAGGAGCGGCCGTGTGGATAAACGAAGGCGATGTGTGACAGAGAACCATTCAACGTCATGGCCTCCGAAAGCGGAGCAGGAGACGCGGAGTAACGCTGCAGAAAATCGTCCACCCGGCCTTTGAACTTTGAACACTTCTTGTCAGTTAATGTCACCACACGACGAGGAATATCCCAATGAAAGCCGACATAGACGAAAGTCGGGCCAAAGTCCTGACCCTTCGTTGCATGCCACGGAATGCGCAGAGGCGCAATCAAGGCCTTGATATCCCCGAGACCGTAGTCATAAAGGACGTCCCCAGCCACGGGCGACGCGCTAAGTAGCGAAGGGGAACGGAAGACGACAAAGTCATCCACCCATTTCACCACTGGGCCGACACCCATCGCGTGCCAGACATCAACCGTCGCGTCCGCCACTTCACCGTGGTTCCCTCCAGACGACGCACATCCAAAAGGGCAATTATGATCCAACCAGAATGAACCGTCGAAACTCACCACCGTGTATGCCTTGTGAGGAGGCCATACTGGAATGGTACGAAATGCGGCGTCAACGTCGAGAGTAGCGGCCTGAGTCTCCGGACCTGCCGTAGCCAACTGTAGTAAAGAATCAGTCATCACATCGGCAAATGGAGACATAGAAGGATGTGAGGACCAAAGGCAAAGGGCGACGAGCGAACGGTAGATGGAAAGGTTATAGAGGTAAAGAATAATGGTAATGATTAAAGAATAAAGGTGATCGAGGTAGTGGATAAAGGGTAAAGTGGTAGAGAAGGAGGGGTTGACACCCACATCCAGCTAGGGAACGAGAAGAACAGTAGAGGTAAACAGAATATAAGGCAATAACTCACGATTTCCTCAATCTCGGAAGCGCCGCCCCAACGCGTCGGGAAATCATCCGAGTCAATGAGATCGTTGACGGAATACCCCGCGTTACCCTTGTAGGAAAGATTGATAGCCATTCGAACCTTCCCATCCTTGAGCACCACCTGAACCGGTGAGGAACGGAAAGGACCACCGACGATGACCTCGAGACGCTCGCGCGAATAAGGTCCAGCCATCCGACCCTTCTGAAGCTCAGAAAGGAGATACTTGAGCACGGCGTCGCCATGTTCAGCCGCAGAAGGATGGTTGGGAGGGGTAAAAGAGTGTGGCAGAGGAGGGAACTCCCCCAGAGGAAAACCATGACGGAGTTTTTGCGAAAGTTCGGGATAGGTGGAGGTAAGACCGTAAGTGGATAGGAAGTAGTCGAACGCGTCCGGGTCGTAAGGAGTGATGATGCGGTCGAGGATAGAAGAACGGACGTCATATAAAAGAGAGGGAAGAGTCGTCGTCCCCTCAGTGAGAGGCGACGCAGACGCGAGCGCATGCGAAGTGGGCTTTGAGTCCGCAGAGCGAGCAGATATGGTACTCGATGTGACGGGCGCTGCACCGCCCAGAGCCGCCGAGGTTCCAGGACACGCAGACGGGGGCGTTGGACGCGACCGTGGCGAGTCGACGGTCTGCGGAAATCTTGACAATGACCGGCTTCCCTTGCTCGGTATGATCGAAGGTACAGTCCCCGTACCTGTGCCCTTGTCGCCCGCACATGAGGCAGAGGGAGGATGCGACGGCGCCTCCACTGCCCTTCGGAAAGGACTGCGAGTTGGAAGGGGAGGGGTAAGGTGCGAACTTTGGTTTAGCGGGAGTAGTGCGAGCGGCGAGTTCGATGGAGCGTTTCAAGGCCTGAAACTCGTCCCTGCGCACGGCGTCCTGAACTTGATGCCAATGCTTGAAATAAGTTCGTTCGTCGAACTGAGTAGGGTAAGCGGCATACTCGCGACGCTGTTCGATGTCGAAACGGAGGACAGTGGGGAAGTTATCCTTGAAATCGTCGTGAGAAGTAACGAAGTCGAAGTGAAAGTTCCACCTCTTTAGAACGGCCTCCTCAGCATCGAGTTCTCCCAGAAACTCTTTGAAATACTTCCACCCCTCCAGCCAATCCGCAGCATCCATCGACTTCTCATCCGGAAAAGCTCCAGTCTTGAGGACGGTAACCTTATTACCCGCAGACATTCGGATGGTCTCGTATGCCAAACCTTCGTCCATGTGAATCCTCTTCAAGGATTTAGCGAGGAACATGGTGAGCGGAATGTGTCGGTCATTGGAAGCGAGTATCTCCAAGGCGGGGTGAAACCCGAACTTCTTGGCCCCGGTTGACGAGTGAGCAGGTTTCTCGCGTGCAGCCGAGAATAGCCTAGGTACCGAGGATGTAACGATCGTTGATGCCGCCGGAACCTTTTTGGGAGTGAGGGATAAATCCGGGGTGTCCGTGGCTGCAATCACGGCGTCGACCGACCTCCTCTGAGCGTCAGAAAGTTGTTTATAAGCCGCGAGAAACTGAAGTAAATGCTCATCTCCCTCGAGACCGGCTGACTCTGGCCCGGCCGGAGACGAAGGAGCCATCTCCTCGTCGTCGGATACGTTTTCCTCACCAGCATCCCGCCTGGACTTGCGTGAAGCATTGCGAATGGCTATGGCGACGTCGGTGCCTGGATCTGAACCAGTGGTAGGCGAGCCATCAGAAGTCGACGTGGGATTCTGATTGGCAGTGGTCCCTTGATGGGACGGATTTTGATTGCCCGGCAACACGGGCGCGGGCAAACCGGTAGGAACGCCTGCAGATGGGTTGGTAGACACCATAGTAGCGAGATGTAGAGTAGATGAAGAGGAGTGAAGTGCTGATGAGCTCAAAGAAAATTTCAGGCTTCAGACCAGTTGCTGGGATGAGAGAGAAAAACTCAAGCTTAACTCACGTGGCGCTTGATTTTTTCCGTTCTGAACTCGCTTACAAAGAACTATTTCTATTCACCGCTCGCAAGCTCACTTTGAATAGAATTGCAATCAGGATGATGATGCCTTGTGACGTCGATTCACACGACCCGCAGTCAAAGCCTCTTCACTAGATAGTTGAAAGACTGGTTTATGCGGACCAGAAACACGACTTCTGTCTGCGGACTTTGGTGCAGTACACTGGACCAGGCGCACCCATGTCGGCTTGGAGATTGGAACGAGAGTCAAACGAAAGTGCAAGTCAGAGGAAACGTGGCCATTCTGACGAGCGGAAAAACATGAACAAAGCTCGTCGCGTTAAATCTACCGTTCGTCAAGGTCTAATAATTTTGTCCGGTGAGGCCCTTCATACGTCGCCGACTTGCTTCGACTTCGACGATCAGAAGATGTGGACCTCAGCTTGTGTCCACCTCTTCATCCATCGACGCTTCGCAATCGACAGCTCAAAGTATGAGCGAGAGGGTATGAAATCTTCAGATGCATGAGTGCAAATTGAAAAAGAAAAAGTCCGTGTTGGAGGCTCGGTAGAGTACAGATGCTGTCTATCACTGTGGTGCGTAGTTAAACAAAAGGTATATGGGTGGTATGCGATTATTTCCATATGCATAGGTTACATTCTCTCATCCTCGTCTACTGCCTGAATCATGAGATCTGCACACGTCGGCTCAGAGAGCTAAAAAGGGATATCCTGTATAAACACTCACCTCCCCATCTGGAGTTCTCCATCGACGAAAGCACGTTCTGTGGATCCGCTTGATCCATCGAGGATCTCCTAGCAGATAATGATCAGTCACGAGGCATGAAGAACGACAGGGACAACGTACTGCGACGAATAGCCATGATCAGTCGATAACATACTGATATCGCTTACACGACGACTGCTGCGCTGTAGCCTGGGGGTCAAATCCAGTGCTAGAGACACATCAGGGCTGTGGAACCGTCGCTCTGGGGTAGGGCTCCCGGGGGCTGAGCCGTAATGCGAGCCATCGGGCGTAACTGGGCTAGGGGTTTCCCTGAGGGTATCCACCACAATGGAGGGTATTTCTTAAACACGAGTCAGTCGCAGTTGGATCTGGCTATAAAGGAGCGTACCTTGCTGTTGCTCGGCAAACAGGCGGTCTTTATATGCCAGGAAGCGTCGGCGGTGAGATATTGTCTTGAGCAATGATCGAACACGATCCAAATTGACGAGATCAGTAACGAGTTTGTTCGTTTCCGTTCTTGAGACGAGATCTTTCAGGCTAGGTGCGGGACGTGAGCCATGAAATAGGTAATGAAGTAAGCGAGACCTACGTGAGCGCCTCTCCGTCTACAATAAGTTTGTGATGTGCGAGTAGTATGAGCATATCATTGAAGGAGATGCCACGGCCCTGTTGATGGGAGATGCTAGCTTCATGGTACAGCCGACTGTAGATGGCTCTTCGCTTCCTAATAGCAGTGTAGTCCAGCCCGCTCAGGACGGCCTCTAGTTTCCCCATGTCAACACCCTCGATAATCCTCGACGACCAATTCATCTCAGGTTCCGAGGACTCCCTGCAGACCCCCGTGATGTTTGGGATACTGTACTCAGTCGGGTAGATCTTGACCTCGAAGGCTCCGCTCAATTTCTATAGCGAAAGGATGATCAGAAATGCAAAAGTACTAGGAGGCACCCTAGTTACCCCGAAGAATGGAACAAATCGATGACGTTCCAGGTAACCCGTTCTAGGGTTGGCAAATTCGGCCCAAACCTTCTTGAACGAACGCATCTGCTCTCGAGTTATCGATTTCGCACCACCCGCTGAGGTCTGGAAAACGTAGGAGAAGTTCTCGACGACCACACCTGAAAAGAGGGGAACATAAGGGCTAAAGAAGAAGAATAACGGGAGGGATGAACTTACCAGTAAACATATTGACGAAGATGTACTGTTGAAGATAATTTGATGATCCGCAGTATGAGAGCGCAGTGGGAGACATACCATGCTGAGAAGATTCCAGGCAATGAAGAGTGCGAAGGCCCAGCGCTCACTTCCACAATCGGAATCAGTTACCTGATCTGTAGTGTTGTTCGTACAGCGAGGATACGTGATGGTACTGGAAATGAAAGTAAGATGGGGAGCGGACTCCCTGAGAGCTAGTTGACGTACTAATCGTGCATGTATTGGTTCCAGCCCTCGCTGGTAGTATGCAGAGATTAGCGGAGTCACGAAGCAAGCAACCAGACTTACCCAACGCTCATAAATGCCAGCATCACCAATGAGGAGCCAACAGACGTAAAGTTCATGTTCCGAGTCTCGCCAGAGTTCCATTTCGTCAAACTAAATACTTCAACGTAAAGGATGGCAAAGAAGATGAACAGGATCAACCACAGTCCAAGCAGGCTGAGAATGACCGGGAGACTCGCACTGACGCGATGTTAGCATCGTCAGATTCAAAGAAGCCAGGTCGAACTTACACAGCAGTTTTGAAGAGCATGTTCAAACTATTGGTTCGCTGGACAAGCTTGAAGGCGATGCTGACGAGGAATAGTTTCTGGAGCTGCTGCGTGACGAACCCACTGTCACCAAACCGAACGACCATGGTTGTGATGAAGCTCCCGGCTGCCACGACGATGTCGAACAAGTTCCATCCGTCTGCGCGGAAACTCTTCCATCCCAGCCCACACAAACGGACGACGACATCGACCATGTATACGAACATGATTGCCAGGAAAAAATCATCTATATCGCAAGGATAAGCGGCCAGTCAAGGTAAGGAGGAAACAACATCATACTCCGAAGTGTGTCAGCTAATTCCCGCTTTGAGAAAGTTTGCGTCCTGGGGTATTTTGTCAGCGAAGGATCACGACGATGATACACCAACGTACATTAAAGCTAAGATGTGCAGGACGAAGAGGAATGTCATGGCTCTGGACCACCAGCCATGTTTGTGGACAGCACGATCAAAACACCAACCCCGAAGGAAGTTGCCTGGTCGAGTGGGAGGCCGTTTCGAAGGTTTTTGCCTCTTGAACAGCTTTTGCAAGTCGATCCATTCTCGCTGCGCCTTTGTCAAGAAGGCGGAACCAGTCTTCGAACTGAAGTTCCCGATGATGATACTGGAAACCAGGACAAGTCAGTCGCTGTCCAATATGGCGAGCATCAAAAGTGGCATACCTGACAAAGAGCGTCAAAATTACAACGGCTCCCATGAGATTGTAGATAACGAAGAATAAAGCGTTAAATTGCGAGTTGTTGGTTACAGGTTGCAAGTCTTTCCCCGTGATAGCAGTGGCGACCCCCATAACATCGACCCAACCCTCGAGCGACACAATCTCGAAGAGAATGAGAAGGGAGGACCGAAAATTGTCGAACGAGAAGGACGTCGAAGGTGAAGGATTGTCCCAAACGCGTGGAACTGGGAAGCCAAAGGAATCTCCCAAAACCGTGTTCGTATATTCACCGTTGCAATCGATCAGGCCAGTTGCATCACTGTCGTTGCACACGTTCATTTTGCCTGCAAAGATGTTCAAACCCCAGACGGCATAGGGGATCATGTAGAGGATGGCGAGCATGGCCGCGTCCAGGATACGGATGGCCCCCGATAAGATCAACGACTGAAACGTGTTCCGCATTCTATCAATGAGGGTGATCAGACGCAGTGCCCGCAACGCTTTCAGTGACCTGGTAAACCGACTAAGCCCACCAACGAAGATGAGGCCGGTTGTGACGTTAACGAGAATGCCGACCATAATGAAGAAGTCAAGGACATTCCAGATGCTACGTATGTAGGCATTGGGCGTAAACGCGAAGCCATCCGCAAGTATCTTGATGAGAAACTCGATCACGAGGAGGAAACCAAACACCGATTCCGCGACGTCGAACCAAGCTCCTACTTCGAGCCCATGCTCAAGGAAGTAGCTCCGACGGTAGACTGGGGTTGCTATAGTCTCCGTTATGATACCGCCGATCACCGTGAGGAGAAGTATGAGCTGGAAGATGGGGTGTGCAATAGGGGAGTAGGGCGTGCCAAAAATTCGTTCACCGTTGGCAGGCTGCACGACCTTCTGACATAGCCTGCGCAGAATATTCTTTTGAGAGAATACCCAGAAGGCCTTGTCGTATGTCGGGTGGTCACGGATGAAGTCCGCCTTCTGTGCCCGCCTCTCATACATCAGATCGTGCATGTCCTGCGAGGAAGCTCCCTCCGGATTGACAGAGGCGAGTAGCTCTCTATTTTGCGAATTCAATGTCAAATCAAGTATAAAGTAAACTGGCGTACAGATGGCGTTCAGTCTCGTCGTCATGGTCAGTCTCCGCCTTGCCATTCCTAAGAGTCGACATGGGTAGATCATTGGACCTCGTTTCACCCGCAAACAGACGTTCAAGGGCGTTCAGAGACTTCGACGAGTAGTGGCGCGGTTTGGAGCTGCTGGCAACGGGCTGCTGATTCTATTGAGAGGATCAGTAGATGAGTCTCCAGGAAACACTGGGTAAGCGTACAACCGGGGATCGAGCATCCATCCTTGGGACATTGTAATCCTGGACCAACGACTTCTGCATCGGAAGAACCAGATTGGCAGGAAGGTTCTCGACTTTGACCTTCACAGGATTGGCCTTGACCCAGCGATACGGATTAAACTTGCGGAGCCATGCCGCAGACCCTTGCTGTGCTTGATGGCTGGCCCAGTATTTCGTCGCTTGCTGTCCCTTCTTCGACTCTTCTGCAACCTCAAAATTCTCGTTGATCACAGCAATGAACATCTGTAGCACAATGACTTTGCGCGTTGTCAGTCAAGGCAGTAAATGATGGTAATAAATTACGCAACACTCACAATTTGCGAACAACATCCACGCAGTCACGAACAATGCAACGATAACAGTTTGTCCAAGTCGGATCTCTGCTCCAGTCGTGCTGTACAGGACATTGGTCCAATTCTCCGATGAAAACACCTGATAAACGCCCAGAAACGACGTCCACAGGTCACCAAAATTCATCGGCGTATCTTCTCCAAGATCGCCACGGAGGAGTTGCACAGCCGCAAGCGCCGCAATGTAGTTGATCATGATCAAAAACAAAGACATGTTCGCCAGACCATACATGTTACCAAACACAGCCAGCTGTCAACGACAATGAGCAGCCAAATCAGTGTTGACACGTCAATAAACGCACCAAAAGAGGTTTCATGCGCGGAAACACGAGAATGACCCTATAAAACCTCGCGAGCTGGAAGATCGTGAACCAAGGGTACACCGACGAGTTGTGGATAGCAGGAATCTGGATGATGCTCGACCCAATAGCCAGGATCGTGTCAAGCCAGTTATTCCCATGCGAGAAGAAACTTCTCCAATCCGGCAACGTGGCCAAGATACGCAGCACGATCTCAACGTCAAATGCAATAGTGATACCGAGCTCGCCATAGTACATGACGAGCTCGTGGGTAACGTCGATGTCCACTGACCGGGTGGCTTGGAGGACAAGGGACGTGAGGGCGAGGAACACCCAGCACCATGAGGTGTATCCATAGATCGTCTTTGCAAGGTTTGCTCGGGTAGCTTTGCGGCCGTCTTCCGTCGTCCAGCCATCGTCCTGCTCGTCATTAATCGGCACCAGTCTACGAACATCATGTTAGCATCAAGCACAGGTAGAAAAATGGAGAACATACGGGGCAGCTCCGAAGGCACTTTTCTTCGTCTCAGAACGAATGGCAGAAAACGTGTTGGTGATGACCGCAACAAAAAGATTAATGAGCCAGAAATTGAGCACAATGACGCAAATGATGAAGAAGAAACACGAGAAGAAATATTCAGCGTCGATCATCGAGTACATCAGTGGAGTCCACTGTGAAGCTACATCAGCAAACTGCGTCACAAACGAGAAGCTGATCACATACCCCGTTCGCAGAGGCAACGATGACAACCTGCAAAGCCGCATACCAGATGGCGTCGAAACTCTCAACGTTGTTAGCAGGATTATCTTGTTCCTACGCAAATCGAGGTTCCAACAAAATACCTTGGGATGAACTAACTCCACTGACCTTGCATACCTGTCCGAGCGGACATATGTAGCCCTTCGACGTGGGCACTCTACTTCCGTCAAGCTGAATATACCCTGTGGCATTTAATGTTAGAGGATCGATGTACCCTCCACAAAATTGGCCCTCGATTTGGATTTCTTGCTCCCCAAGGATGGGAGAGAGCAGGCACGTCCTCCTCATGGACCCTTTGAAAGATTGGACACCAATAATTCTACGGCATGAAGTCAAGAGGCGGAATGGAAGAATGAACGAGGAGCCTTACGAGAAGAGAACCATAGCAAAAATGACAAAATAAGCAACCCGCGTAAGGAGTGGACGCGCTGTTTTCAAAGAATGCATGATAGTCTGGGACCATGGATGAGCCGACGGACATTTAGTGCACAGACCCCAGTACGCACCGTGGTACCAGACGTGATAGTCAACAATCTCGCCGTCCTAATGACACTCATCGCCCTAAAGATACCAATATGATACCGGCCCCTCTCCTCCCCAGATATCGCCAGCGCAAACGCAATCCAGAAACTGATGATGGCAATGAAGTCGATGCGGCTCCAGCTCTGCCTGAGGTATGGAATATTCCTAATTGCCTTGTCGTGGGTATTCGTGATGCTCAGCCTGAACGGGAGTGCAATGGCATCAGGGTTATCAGAACGCAACGCCCTCGACAGGAAAGTTGCAGTCTGCGGCTCCCGGACGACGGAATGTAAGCCATGGGCTGCATTGAATATTTTCTTAGCCACAAAGTTGTGATGGAATGGGGGTTCATTATTAGTGAGTGCGACCTCGGAGGGTTGTGGCATGTTGGGGTATGGAGAAACTGGTGTATGAGCCTTGAGGGTAAAGGGCCGCAAAAGGGTGCCCTTGAAGCTCTTGAACTTTTTAGTAAGGGAGGTGCCCCGGTTGAGGACGCCTTGGGAGAGGGAGGCGGAACGACCGAGTGTAGCGGTGTTGGGAACACCGGAGGGAGTGGGTGGGAAATGATCGGACGGTCCTCTGAACGGAGACCGGAATAAGGAAGTCATAGAGATTTCGGGGTCGAACAAAAAGCCGGAGACACATATGCGAGCGAAAGCTTCCAACCTACAGTGGTGCGTGAGCAAAAATCTCTGAGGGATGGAGGGGTACTCACGTAAATATGATAAATAATACAAATAGAGTGTAGTCTTCCCAAGTAAAAAAATAGCCCCGGATACGAGGCGGGACAGCAGTGCCATCGGAGGTCGAGAGGGTTAAAGGAAGGGCAGCTTGGATCGATAAAACGACAGCATTGATAATGATTAGCACAAGAATTATGGGTTCAGTCCATCTGACACGTATCGTGAGCAAAGCAGCGGAGTTGGGAGGAAGAAAGGTTCAACGTACGGATACACGAGGAAATTAAACAGAGCTAGTCGAACTTTGCTCTGTGGACCGAAACACCCCAGGGTTCGGCCTCGGATGGGCAAAGCTTTCGTTAAGTCAGGCAACGGATCCTCCTCATCATCATCCCGCCGTCTACCACGGACGGTATCATCCCCATCACCGAGCCGCAGCTGATTCTCCAGTCCTGCCGACGCCAGGTTGACCACGCGCACAGAGGCACGCCGTAGTTTTTGTGACATGGTTCTGACGGCCGTACTGGTCTTCTTGAGAGGCGAAGGCGACGCACTGTATCGTACCGTACGCCGACGGCTGCGCGGCGTCGTGGCTGCGCTCCGTTCAGGATCTGCTTCGTCGTATTCCCCCTCCGCCCCATTTCGCGACATATTTGACGTCAAATGCGCCTCATCGTCCTCCCTGTGACCGTCCTCCGAGTCGAATCCTGGCGGTGTCATAAGGGACGCGGTGGATGGGCCGGCTTGCGCGTTTGAATATGGGTTCATATTCTGGTGCTGACTCCCGTAGCGCGCTGAGAATGGAAAGCTCCTGTCATCCGTTGGAGACGAGAAGAGATCGCCCGTGGCAGACAACACGGGTCGGGCGCCCGAGGTGGGGAGAGCAGACGACGACAGCGCTGCGGAAGGTGGTACTAGGAAGGGATCGAGTCGAAGCGGGTCCTGCCCTGCATCCAACAGACGTTGGCCCCAGCTGGTTCTTCGTCGTGAAAATGAGGCGTGGCTGTCAGAGGGTTCCAAGGATGGAGAAGGAGGTGCTGAGGCTACAATTCCAGCCGGCGAGCCCGTGAGGTCGATGGCAGAGGTAGTCGATGATTTGGGAGTCGTAGGGCGTTGAAAGTATGATTCCTGGTGTTCCATAAGCTGAAATAAAGTGAAAATATCGTACGCGTCGACTACCTGACGCCGAAAGCAAGAGAAACGGACAAAACGGCCACCGTTGAACACAAGTTACAGACGTCCATTTTCGTCACCACCTACAAACGTGGGAAATCGCATCAAGGGTCCATCTGCTTAACGACAACCAGTGCAGTACAGCCTCATAAAACTTGTAATTTGACGTCACAGCCCAAATGATCATAGAATACTAAACACACTACTCAGCCTACCATATCGCGCTTTCGTCCTCGAAGTCGAACTAAATGTATCATGAGCAAAGTGGCCAAAATTCCGAGAGACGTTCACAGTACCATCATCAAGTCGCCGACTGATTGGAGGCCATTCCTTACCCAATTGCTTTCCGTATGCAGTCAGCACCAGCGCGAACAATGGCTCAGAATCAGGATGTGTAGATGAAAAAGCGCGTTCTAGGACATAGAGGTCGACGGCCTTGTCCTCCACGAGACTTGAATGATACGAAAGGCCAAAGTCGATCAACACCTAGTAAAGACGCGTCAGAGTCAGCATTGTTACAATTGTGAGCCATGGCAAGGAACATGTACCAGCTGTGTTGTACACTCTGGATCTTTTGAGGTGAAGGATGCCGGATGCCGAAGCATCATATTCGACGTCGTCAAATCTCCGTGTATTACATCCGCTGCGTGCATTTTCGCGAGTTCAATTCCAATTAGGCTCATCAGCGTTTCTGGGCTAACATTCAGTAGGTCGCACGCAAGTAAGTCCGCGTTGAAACGTACCCACAGACACTCCGTATTCTTTCAACACGGCATCAGCTATTTCTGCATCCTGCTCATCCTCGCCTTCCTCATCACCCTCTCCCTCGTCTCCCGCACCTCCCGGAAGCAACCGCCTAACGCTCTTCCCTTCAATCCATTCTATCCCCAATACACCAGCGGCCGCATCCACCATCCGAACGCCAGGTACATTCACGCCCGACCTGCGCACAACGAAGAATGCATCAGTCCCTCCATCCCAATATTCCACGTCGATCCCAGTCCCGTATTGATAGGAGTACCGATCGGCGCGTCCATTGCACGATCGCGAGTCCAATTAAAGTACATACCGGAGGCATTTGAGGAGCGCCCTTGCCTCGCCCGCGATGCGCGACCGCGTCAAAGAAGCGTCCAGGGTCGGATGGCGATACTGTTTGCTGAAGCGGTATTTTAAGAGGACGGGAAGGGCATCGGGCGTTAGGTTTGCCTTGTAGACTTTCTGTCGGTCGAATCAATCGTCCGTGAGATTAGGTCGCCATCTGATGTACGATCGAGGAGAAGACTTGCTGCTTCGGCGCCCTGATAGATAGGCGTTGCAGATGCGAGCAGAGCGGGAAATGAAGAAGATACCATTGCAGTGTGCAAATCTAGACGAGAGGAGAGATGTTGGCGCAAAGCTTCATTTGTTGCGATGTATTAGGATCAGAAGGAACCATCTTATCTCTATAGATAAGCGTGTAGACGGAGAAGCGGTCCTCCTACTGGCCTGAGTGGTAAGGCGCAGTAAATATCGCATTATCCTACTCTATTCACGAGTCCTGCGCTCAGAAACAGGTGGTTTGTATGCTTTGGTATGTATACGGCCAACTCACATATCCCTGTTTGCAAATGTTTTATCTACAGGGTATTACCACTTCCGACGATCGTAGCGGCACCGCCTTGACACCTTCCACATCCATTGCCCGCCCTTTGATCATTGACACTTTGTGAAACGACGCGCCGAAGCATGCCAGAACAATGTCGGTGGACTCCTTCACTTCAAATACCAAATTAACTCAATCACCGAAGCCCAATACGCCCCTGCATCTCATGTCCCACTGATCAAATCCCCAAGCCTCCGAGTTCCACGACCAGTGCGTACATCCATTCTAACTGCACCCCAGGGAAACACCGATCCGCACTCCCAGGTAATCCTACCTCCTGACATCCACCCTCTCCCAGACTCAGTCACCGCCTACGTAAGCGAAATCACCGTCTTCGCGCGCCCAAGCCTCCCTGACATCTTCTCGCCGACCTTGACCTCTCTATCAGTTCGTCTATCCGTTCACACTGGAACCACACGTCATCACTCTAGAATCCTCTCGTAGAAGCACCATCGCCGCGCACGCAGCCCGCCGAGAAGCCTACCTACGATCTCGTGATGACGAGAAAGAGCGCCGGAAACGCGACGCGTTGCGGAGAATTGCGCCTGGGTTTGAGCCACAGGGGTCTGTGCTTGTCCCTACCAGAACGGGGAGCGCTCCTCAGCCTCCAGAGGCACCTATGCCGGGCCACAGGCAAACCAGGTCGGTAATGGACGACCTGGTGGACCAATTGGCTGCCTTGGACTCTGCCTCGGGTGCCTCTGGTGGCCTCACATGATTGGCCTGGCGCGGTGCCTCTTTTTCTGCTTCTTTTTGAGCGGCAATCTCGTGGAGGATAAGTTATCACCGCCATTTACTTCTGTACTACGAGGAATTTGCCTTGATTAATTGAATGTTTACAACTGGAACGCGACCTAGCTTTGTGCGATTCAGATTATCGAAGCTTACGATGCCGCTATTGGATATACTTATCCAATTATCATCATCTTACACATCCTGGACTTTACTCCATTTCCTTGGGTCAACCAGATATTTCGATCCCCCGTGTAAGTCCTATCATTTCTAATCTGCCAACCCCATCCTCTCTTCATCCATATTCGCAGGCGGATAGTCCTTCCAGAAAGCCGCGGACGACCAGTTTAAAATTGGATAATCAAGCCAATATATCAGTCCAACTAACTTCTCAATGTGCTACATATCAGTGCCAATCCAATCCGCTGGAAGACGTCAAGCCTTTGCGCTTCCCCCACGCAAATAGTCCACAAAATCCCAGGCCCTATTAACTCTGTCTCGGAAAAATGTGGGTTGAAAACATACTTCATGCGGATATCAGCACCGCACAAGCGTATTTGCATATGCAACCACACCTTCTATCTCCTGAAGATAACCGTAGCGTCCTGGCTGGCCTCTCCAACGTAGCACGCCTCTCTGAGACACCCAATGCGGATATAAGCACGCTACCTAATACATAACTCGATCACCAGGATGATGTTGGCAAGTCGGCGCTAATTAACGCCCGCGTCACGATGCACGCATGCCCAGGTCATGCTACCCATGTGCACACGCACGCGCAGTATGGTCAGCGGCGTGGCAGCACGCCAGGCGTTCTCGGTGCGCTGAAATCCGGTGATGTTTCAACAGAATGTATTGGATGATTATGCGCCGCAGTACCACCACGCTGAGCTGGCCTTCGTAGGTAATCTCGGGAGACGACGTGCGAAACTTGACACCGTTTTATTGAAAAGCCATAGTAAGCCCCTTCCCAGTCAATTTCGGCGCGATTGATCGTTATAAATAGGAATTCACGAATGGGCGCTTCCTATATTTACTTCATCACCTTTATGTTCCTCCGAAGAGTTTAATCCAATGACTCTATCCATAGACCCGTGGTCAACGCCATGCAAAAGCTCCTAGTTTCATGCCACATTGGTAACGACCGCGAGTGCTCTGCGCGCTTCGACGAAAGAGATTATCGATTATCAGAATGACATAGCGTGGCAGGATCTTGACGACCCTGACGAATTCACAGCGTCATGCCCCAAATTGAACTTGACTGATCCAGGAAGTCGAGAATACGCCCACGGGCGCCATGTCAAGATCTCTTCGACGTGCCTCCTTGAATACACAGGTGCAGGTCGTCCTTCCCGGGATAGCCGTCGGAGTGACGTGCTAGCCAAGCACTTCAATGAGAACAAGAGTGCAGATCAGCTTCCGAGAGACGTCACGGTGGATACCTAGAGGCCTTTCCCGGGAGAGGTATGTGCTCATTGAACAGCCACTAGGAACGCTGACGAACATCTTCACCAGAAGGGGTTACGTACTATCTTCCACCGGTCTTGTGATCTAAAATGCCGGCACCCAGATTGCATGTCCTTGAACACCGAGGCACCTAGATCGGCCTCGAGAACAAGATAACCTTTGGAGAACGAATAGGCAAACATCTATCTCCCTTTGACGATCCCGGCGTTCCAACTTTCGCGCTCCAACACAGTGCTTGGAGCAGGCTACAATGCTATCAGCCATTGACTGACCGCCTTCCGGAATCTGGAGAGAAGATCGCTACGATTGGCAGATGATTGAAGTTCCCATGAACCATTCCTACAGATCTCAACTTGCCATGGCCCATCAGACTTCAATGCCAGATCTTGGGCTTTGATGACAAGAATTTGGCAAAAACAGACGAGAGCCTAATCAGAAGAAAGCTGTCCCAGATTCCAGTTACATCGACAGATAAAGAACTGTTGCGCCCTTACGATGTACCGCCAGCGATGCTCCGTGCTCCATGCTCATCGTCAGCGCATGTTCCAGGCCAGGTCGGCGAATTTTTAAGCGCCTGCGGGATAGTACCATGCAGGCCCAAGTAACGTTCATTCCGTCGTCGGCGTTGGAGTGAAAGTGAGGTCATTAAGGATCAGATTGGTCAGAAAGGAAAATTGTGACCACACGGTAGACATATGCGGCCCTGTTTTCCGGCTAGTTTTTGGGATGATAGACGCCGACTTGCCGAGAAATGATGCGGATGTCGGTCGAAAGAAGGGTCCGATGTGTTTGTGCCAACATTACGCCGTTTGGCCACGATCGCGGTCACTGAGTTGCCTGACCAAGTGAACTGCCACTCGAGCGATGTGATTTCGTGATGTCTCGTACACATCTGATATTCCTACGGGACGGGAAACTACATGCTCCAACAAAGCACTGTCTCTTGCCAATAACCACGGCAGAGTTCTTCTGTCGTGCCTTTGCATAAGAAGCCGAACTTCCCTCCGTTACTTTCCTCCATACTCACTTGCCTCATGAACCCTGCCCGCTACCGCGTTCGGCTCTGCCTCGATCTCTGTCGCACGATAGTGCTCCCTGTGCTGGTGCTCTCTGTCGTCTTGAGGCTTTTCCAGACGAGCCTTGGGTCTTTCGCCATCCCTGTACATGTTGGTTTTGTCATCGCATGGGCTTCCGCCAAAGGGGCTATCTCGAAACACCTTCAGGATCGTGAGGCAGAACGACTAGGAGCCAAACCTATTCCCCGAATAGTCGGGAAATGGCCTGGAAATATTGATATCCTTCTCAAAATGTTGAAGGCCTTCAAAACGAGCTATGTGCTCGATGTGTATCTCAAACTCTTCGAGGAGTACGAGTGTACTACGCTCAATACTCGAATTCTCTGGTCTGACAATGTGTGTATATCTTATACTACTAAAAATGAACCGTGAAGGTTGAGCTTGAAATTATGCTTTTGTCAGATAATATCCATGGATCAGGAGCACGCTAAGTTCGTCCTGGCCACTGGGTTCCGTCACTTTTGGAGAGGTCGAGCTCAAAAGGAACGAATGTTTGTCGCTGTCTTTCTTTCTCTACTTAAATAGCCATTCTCAACTTCATGCCAGGGAAACGTTTCTAGGCGAAGGCATCTTCAATCGCGATGATGATGTAAGTAACATTTTAAACTTTAATTACAAGATTTACCGTTAATGACCACGTTCTAGGTTTGGAAAATGGTGCGTTGCTGCATGCGCTGATGAGATGACCCGGAACCGACATATTTCTTACAGCACCGCAGCGTTGCACGACCTTTCTTTGCCCGTGAACGGATATCAGACTTTGAGATATTCGAAAAGCATAGCGCACGGACCCTCGACCTATTATCTGCTTCTGAAGGCGCCAACCAGCCCAGCGAAGCCCAGGATCTTTACGCTCGTTTCACGATAGACGCAGCATCCGAGTTCCTCTTTGGAAAGAACCTAGATACTCTCTCCTCAGCCCTGCCTATCCCAGGCAAGACGCCCATGGGTCCAAAAGGCTCCGCTACCCTGGACGAGTGGGGCTCATTCACTGGGGCGTTTGAAATGGCGCAGCAAATCGTCACAACGAGAGCTCGGATCGGATATCTCTGGCCTCTGTTTGAACTTTTCGGCGACAAGATGATACCGTACATGGAGGTCGTCCAGAAGTGGCTGGATCCCCTCGTGGGGCATGCATTGGCTGACAAGGCTCACTCCCAAAAAGCGGGCATATCCAATGACATTGCGGACAAGACATTCCTACAGCACCTAGTCGACAGCACTGATGGTAGGAAAACTTTTTCCCTTCTGCCTGTCTGAAGCCAAATTTACTGACCTGTGGATACAGACCCTATCCTAATCCGTGATCAATTGCTCAGCATGCTCCTTGCGGCGAGGGACACTGTTCGTATATTTCCCCTCTCGGCACCTTGCAACCCCGCTCATATCCTCTCCATTACTCTTAGACTGCATGCGTGCTGACCTACATAACCTACTTCATGGCCATATATCCGCACGTCGCGGAACGCTTACGTGCGGAGGTCCTGGAGCACTGCGGACCGTCTGCCCCGCCTACCTACGACCAGATCAAAAATCTCAAATACAGTGCGTACTCCACCTTCCCAATCCACTCATAATTTGCAACACACGTCCTGATTGCTATCTCGACATTCCTCAGTGCGGGCAGTCATAAACGAGACAATGCGGCTGTTCCCCCCTGTGCCTTTAAACGTCCGTGAATCGCGGCCAGAGCCCTGTGTCCTGCCGCCCTCGGACCCCACATATCCTGGACAGGACCGGCGGCCGCTGTACATGCCTGGCAGCACGACTATCATCTACCTACCCCTCATCGTCCAGCGGAATAAGGCCTTGTGGGGACCTGACGCCGATGAGTTCGACCCCGAGCGGTGGTTAGATCCCAAGCGGATCGCGAAGTTCGTCGCTAATCCCGCCATGTTCGCACCCTTCAGCGCTGGGCCGCGTATAGTAAGATCTATAAGTTTGGCTTGTTTCTTATACTGACGCGTTGCCTTCGGAATCTAGTGCATCGGGCAGAACTATGCATACAACGAAACGTCATATTTCCTCGTGAGGCTGCTGCAACAGTTCGATAGGTTTACCCTGGCACCTGAGGTCCAGCCTGAAGGCTCTATGCCTCCGCCAGAGTGGAAGGAACGGCATGGTCGGCAAGCGATGGAGAAGATTTGGCCTGCCGCTGCGATGACCCTCTATGTCAAGGTCAGCCTCATGATTGTGGGGGTCTTGATCTATTTCTGACATTGTGGTTTTCTTTGCAGGGTGGAATGTGGGTCCGTTTCCACAGGCAAATTCATGAGAGGACTTGGCCCTCAACACTCGATGAACGATATACCCAGGCTAGACCTCTTTGCCGTCACCAGAGCACTGCCCTATCATCTTTCATATGGCCTTGCAGCATCCGATGCCAGTGTTGAATCGGAGACCGCCGGTTGCGGGAATTCTTTGAGTTTCTTGCTGCTTTCTTGGTAGACATGCCCTGCGGCTACGTGGACGGTGGCGATGGGATGACACTTCTTCTAATCTTGGGATTTTTTGGGGTTACACGCTTAGGAAGGGATTTTTTGACGGTTCTCGCTGGGTTTGCTGGAGACATCAATGCCTACCGCGGTGCTTGTTTTGCGCGCAGCCACTGTAGTCAGCTTAGATCACATACATATACCCCATTACACGGAGGATTAACACAGGGATTATTGATTTTCAGCACGTAATTTAAGTCAAGGACACTTCGCTTTGTATAGAACATGTTTGGTGGACAAGTCATGATCTCGTGTGTGATATGGATGAGAGTTGTACTAAGTAACATGTGTCGCATGGTGGCATGAGGTGTAAGTAAACCGAATTTCGGTGAGTAATACCTAGTAAATGATTGAAATAGTGGATATGTATGTAGTGATGCAAGAGACTAAAGTAGGACGTCCGATGGATAAGTAAATACAGTGCGATCGCGAAACTAGGAAGAGGAGGGTGAGGAGAATGAGGTGGAGGTGGGCAGAGCATCGAGAACAAAGACATAGAAAAGGAAAAACGCCTGTATAATGTCAGTAACGGCCGGCGCAGTCATGGCATGTTGTCGAAGCACTGGATTTCTTTGTTCAGTGACGAAGAAGTATGGCACCAGACGAGTAGAACTCACCTCTCTATGTTCTCCGTGCAACAATTTCGACAAACCGTTCTACCACATCCCCGCGCGAGATCAAATTCACCTAGGCTCTGTATCCAACCATCCGAGGAGTAATCTTGATTATCCTCGTCGGCGCCTTTCTTCCTCTTCTCATTACTCCCCGGCAGCGTCGGAGTGAAACGCTGGGGATCGCTCGTGTTGGTGTTCATAGAATTGAGGGTGAGAGCAGAGCGCTGAGGCGAGAGTGGTGGAGATGGGCATGGCGTCGGCGACCTTGTCAGGTAAGGTGTTGGTGGCATTGAAGTCAAAGATGCGGTGCATGTGCGAGAGCAGATGGCGCAGGTCGGAGAGGAGCACCTAGGTGATGATATACATTGTAACTCGCTGGTCATTTCAGGTCGTCTCTAGCACTCACTGAGCACAGATGATGGGCAGACCGTGCGCAGTGTTCAGCGCGCGATGGCACGACACACAACTGGGCATAGCAGTCGTGAATGTCACAGGTTTCAGAGCATTCTTTGAAAGAATGTTTGGGGACGGCTGCGAGGCTACAACCAGTTTTCGCCGTTTCGTAGGTCTCGCTGTTCCCATGGTAAGTGAAGGTTGAGATGAACAAGTGGACTAAGTCGTCAGCATGGTGGCCTCCTCATGTTGGGTGAGTGACAAAAGACATGGAGGCACAAAAAGCAAGGCAAAAAAGTATTACACCGAACGGGAATCGAACCCGTGCCGCTTGCTACCGGTGAATGGAAGGCAAGCATGATAACCACTTCACCATCGGTGTTATATTTGTCAGGATCAACAAGGATATGTAAGGTACCAAATTCAGGCTGTGCGACGCAGTCTTAACTTGTCTCCGTCCGTTTCTTTCTGTGGCACTAACCATGCAACACTTCGGCAAGGCTGCCCTTCGTGTAACGAAAAACTACACAAAAGGCTACTCGGACACGCAGGCAAAGGTCCGCGATGCCACCTCCAACGACCCGTGGGGGCCGTCGGGCACCCAGATGAACGAAATCGCGCAGATGACTTATAACCAGTTGAGTCATTGGAGTCAGGTTCATCGAGAAGTGGTAGTTCTGACACCATGAATCTTCATCGAAGGGGTGATTTCGTGGAGATCATGGAGATGCTCGATAAACGGCTTAACGATAAGGGTAAGAACTGGCGCCATGTCTTCAAGGTACGTTGCAGCGATCGGAGGTGTGGCAGGGAGCTATCGTACTGATTCAAGCCTCCGTTCATGAACAGAGTCTTACAGTCTTGGACTACTGCCTCCACCAGGGCTCCGAAAACGTTGTCATTTACTTCCGGGATAATGCGTACATCATCAAGACACTAAAGGAGTTCCAATATATCGACGAGGATGGCAAAGATCAAGGGGGCAACGTCCGACAGAAGGCCAAAGACATCACGAACCTGCTCTTGGATGAGTCTCGTCTTCGAGAAGAACGGCGTGCCCGGGCGTCCATGCGCGATCGGATGATACGGGGTGCCGGAGGGGGTGACGAAGAAGGGGACGAGCATCAACGCAAACGCCACGAACCCGTTCCCAATGGCTCATTAGCGGGAAAGCGGCCGAACAGGGATGAAGACGAGCTCAGGAAGGCGATCGAGGAGAGCAAGCGCTCGCTAGCTGCGGAGCAGCTCTCAAACGAGGAGAGGGACTTACAGAGGGCCCTTAAGATGAGTGAGGAGGAGGAGGCGAAGAGGAAGAATCTCGTTGAGGATTCAAATGCATCCGCATTATTCGACGACCAGAACCAATTGTGCGTAACGTTAACTCTTGTATTGAATGCTAATAGAACGGTGCCTCTATGCTCTACAGACCGCCGCCGACGCCCACTATTCCTTTCCCTTTCTCGGACCCTACACCATATGCTACTGGCCTGCAACCTCAATTCACTCAGATTCAACCCCAATTCACCCAAATGCAACCCCAATTCACGTCCTTCAACCCGTACCAACAGCAGGCGGATCAAGAGGCTGCTCAGGTACTTTGTTTGCCCATCCCCCGGGTGTATGACTTCACTGAGCAACTTTTGCGTCTTAGGCGGAGTACATGCGCCAGCAGCAGTTATTTCTTCAACAGCAGCAGCAGGCGCAGCAACAACAGGCACAACAAGAAGAGTGGATGCGACAACAACAACTTATCCAGATGCAGCAGCAGCAACAACAACAACAACAACAGAACAGTCTGTTCGCTCCCCAGCAGCTCACAGCGCAGCCCACAGGATTTGGGTAAGTCCTCCTCACTCTCGCCCACCTACATAATATCTCACAATGTCTTAGGTCGAACAACCCTTTCGCCCCGTCCCCGACCCCCAACCCGTCCTACTCCCCCGTGCAAAAGCAGGCACCGTCCTTCAACCTCGTGGGCACGTACGACAACCACACCGACTCCCATCTGTCTTCCCTCTCGCAGTCCTCCCCCGTGCCACCGTTATCCGCAAATCCCTATCAGAACCAACAGAACCAAGGACAGAAGCAGTTGCAGGTCAAGACGAAGAAGGACCTCGACCAAAACGAGCAGAACCTGGCCAACCTCTTTGCGAACAGGGACGACGGCACGGATACATTCGGAAACTTCGGTGCACTGAGGTGCGTTTACTTTGCTATCAATCTGTGACTTTCCGCCTGACGTTCGTGTTTCGTCTTAGATACGGACACACGGATGCTGCTCGCGTCATCGCACAGAAGTCCGGGACCAATCCGTTTGCGCAGCAGCAGCAGCAGCAGCAGAACAGCGAGCGACCATTCTTCGATATATGATGACCAGGTCTCGGCATGTTGTTGAACGGTACCTACGATCCTTTTTCTGTGATTCCTCTTACCTCTGCCTCTTTTTTGTATATCATCTAGCCTATACTCCTTTTTTCCTTGTTTCATCGTCCCCGGATATCGTCCATTTGCCGTTTCTGCCCCTAGTGCTGCCTCTAGTCAAATATCTACACGTTCTTTGGCGCCCTTTCCCTTTCGTCATCAAACATTTCCCTCCCGCCCCTTCAATCCCGTCACCCTCCACCTACATGTGACGCAGCACTATACGTGTGTCCCTTCCCACCCGCCGGAATTGATGCAGTTAGCTTTCTTTCTACTCAACGACGCTTATCTATCGTGCCTTCCTGGGTATATTCCCCTCCTGAAAGTTATATCCTGACTTCTGCTCGAAGCCTTTCCAAGTCCAGCGTGAATCTCTATGGACATACATATTCTTTGACAATGGCTTGGGATAGCTGTGGACGTTGGAACCGATGCCGATGGGTAGGCGGTCCAGCTGTGTGGACGTCGATCTTGCCACTTGGAGCTGTCAGGGTAGTAGTAGTAGTCACCTTTCACCTCCTTGCTATGTGACGACCCCAACTTCCTCTTAAATAACTTACCCGAACCCTGGATTCACTTATTTGCTAGGCTCTAACAGCTCTAGCAGTCACAGCGGGAAAATATTTCACCTCGCTTGCCTCCTTCCCTCTCGTTCCACGGTCCTCTTAGTCCTCCAGGCTCCACATGCTCCGCAGCCGCATAGCATTCTGTCGCTTCTTGGAATCAGCCCGTGATGTCGAAATTTGGGAGATCGACCCCACTTCGATGGTCACTCATGATCATTGTGCTCTACTTACATGTAAGTAGTATCATCATGATCACCACTTGATCACCCTCGATAGAAACCAGGACCCGATTTACGTGGCGATGGGGACTGATGGGGACGAAACACGACCATGTGCTCTGTTATGATTTTGAGCATGGCACACGACCTACGCAGGTATTTTGGCGACGATGACGGCCCGGGTGGGAAGCTCGCCAGAGGTATAAGAGCCTCCCGGCCGTATCATATTTTCTTCAGCTGGTCTCACTCCTCTATCTGTATGTCCTCTTGTCGTCACCTCCTCCTCTCCCCGCTGACCCCCTTTCGTGTAGATCTACAAACAGTTTCGTGTTGCACGCCAAACCTTTTACTCTTATTCGACATGCTGTCCAAATCCATTGCCGCTTTTATCACCCTCGCTGTTTCATTGTCCAGCGTGGCTTACGCCAATGTCGTCCCTCACACGTATGTTTCCGCTTCCATTTCTTACTAAGGGTTCTGCTGATCGGGCTCCGCTCCAGCCACGGTGACGGTCATTCCACCCACCCCGGTCACGACGACCACACAACGCATACGCAGCGCACACGCGGCCTCGAAAGGCGTATGGCCGGTCTCGATGCTGAGCCCGAAGGGATCCTGGCGCGCGACCTCCTGCCCCACTTCTCGACACGAGACTTGATTGATGAGATCGTCACACGGTCGAAGATAAGTCGCCGTGGAGGAGCGTCGTCGACGATGAAGGCATACAGTTGCACGTTCTGTGGAGCGGCCTACAAGACCAGGGCTGAACTTACGAAGCACCACAATAGCAAGCATGCCAAGGACTACGGTACCATTTAGTCTCTCTCAGAGTAATGATATAGTATAGAGTAGAGCATACCATGATAATTACACTTCGTGCATCCAGCTTGGCCTGAAAGTTTTGGTACTAACATCAAGTTCATCCACGCCCACCATCCTGAGAGGGATACTGACAAGGTTCCCTTTAGCCTTCCTCACTTAGATGTATGTCGCGATCGATTCTGATGACTCGACCTTACCATGGCGCTTTTGTCTCCTACTCTGTGGACTGAGCCTCGAAATTCATGAAAGTGCGATGGCTGATGTACCTTCTGATATAATTTCAACAGCTCGCAGCGCCAAAATATCAAGCTCTAAGATGTAGCCACTTCAAATTCTTTAGACCAAGAGGTGCTGGTGACGCCCTTTGCCGTATGACCCTCATGGTGCACCCCAAGCCACGCTTTTCCGGGGGCCTTCCGTAGCATGTCCCTGGCGAGCTTGATACAAGCAACGAGATCGAGGTCCTTAACTATGTCCTCTGGGGACGTTTGCAAAGTGATCAACTCAATCGAGCGAATGTTTTTCAAAGAAGACAGCATGCCGAGCGTTTTCTAACGGAAGGATTGAATGGACTGATCAAGAGATGAGATATAGAACGAACGGCATTGACGAGTGAGCCAAATTTGATTTCTTGTAAATTAGGGGCTGCCTTAACGATCCCTAGGAGATGATTATTGGTTAGACTGTAACTTGTGCCCATAAAGCCCATACCCAAGACTCACGTTTCATCATCTTCTCATCCGGGCGGAAACCCTCCAGTCTTTGAACCTTCTTACACCCCTTCGCGATTGCGGATACAAGCTTGCTGCCGTCATCATAGTTGCACACCACTGTTTTGACTTCTGGGCAACAGCGAAGGACATTGTGGGCATGCGAAGGTAAAACTATAGTTTGAATAGCAGGAAAGCTATGCCCATCGAAAGCGCTCTTCAGATGGCCGGTCATCTGCGTGTGCGCTCGCAAAATTTGCAGAGTATGCAGATTGGGAAGGGCGTGAAGACAGCGAACAAAGGCACCGAGAGCAATGGGCGCATTGCAACGTGTTAGCGCCACGCTCACTTTGCTATGGTAAGGACCGCAATCAGACTCGCAGAATAATACATCTCGGGACACTACTACTCACTGCACAAGTTTTGCATGTTCGGGGCTCTGTTGGAGTCCCTTTGACTTAGTCTCCAGAGCCTCAGCAATATCTTTATACCAAGCGCCGGAAAGCTCGAAGTTTCTGTTCAAGTCCTCAGATGGTAAGCCCTCTTCTCGCAGGTCTGTCAGAAATATAATCGCTTAACACATGGGCGAATACTCCATACCTCGCCAAGCAGGTGTTTCCACCTGACCAAGAGTTGCGCAAACTTCAAAACGGTCCCAGAGCACTGATAAGAACTTGTCCCTGAACACGCGACAAGTTTGCGACAGCGCCCTCAGAGCCTCTTGACGCGCTAGCGTAGATGAGGGAAGCAATGGACTGTGTGAAATGCGGCGAGTAGGAATCTGGACGCTCGGCAGAAATGAAAGGATTTCCAGCCATATCTCAGGGGGCACTGCAAAGATTAGCGCCGAGTTAGACCCAGCAGGCAAGGGTATCTCTGGTGCTGAGTTGCTTGAAGTCGTGGGTTTTTTTGTCGGCGTCGTATTCTGATCACTTCTACGGGCGCGCTTTCGTGATGACATTGGGGGCATTCACTGTAAATGATAGAGATGAAAAAGGGAGGCCTTAAATAGGGTGTTGACAGACTCGGATAATACGTGACATCTTCGAATTTGTCTTTGCACCGCCTCCGCTCCTATATCCATGAGTCGATGTCATTTCATCTGAAGTCAAGATGACAATTTAACTCCTATTCATACGAGCGAGTTGACTCTAACGCGTAGCCCTTATACTGATCAAGCTCTAGATATTCGCTACTGTAAGGTTACATAAATGACCATCACGGTGACCAAGAACAACGACTTGGACTGAGAAAGGCATGAGGGGAATCATTCGATATGATCCTCTTCTGATGTCTGGGGTGCACTCGGCAGCACGAGGCATTGCCATGCATAGATCACTACCAGAACGCTCTCAACTAAGAAATGAGCGGACAACGCACGTCTTGGCTCGAATCTCCCCACCAACGCTGGTACGAAATCTGCCAATGCGAGTACACTCAGGAAAAGCATGAACAGAGCAGAAATACGATAACTGCCCGCGAAGGAGCGGGATCGCCAGTTGAGGATAATCTGTAGGATTTTCCCGACAACTTGCATGGTCAAGAGGAGGTAGGCGGGGACGACGCCCACGTCTTGATCCGCTTTTGGGTCAGGTATCAGAGCTGCAATGACTTGATATCTGTGGGGCGTAAGGAAATAATAGACCCCAAGGACGAAGAGGAAGAGCTAAGTGCTTTAGTTAGAACGAGGTGCTATGATATGTTCGAACGCAATGTAGCTCACTCCGGATTTCGTAGACCAACTCGTTTGCGCTTCCAGCCGTTCGCTTGCCCGCTCCGAATGAGTTGCCTTGGTTCTGTGCACAACGGGAATCCAGCCATTCCACCAACCCAGATCCACGCGGAATATGGCTTTCAACTGAGTTGCTGGTAGTACCAGAGAGGTGGCAGTTGCGAATAGAACGGCTCCAACCCATCCTGCGAGTGTGAACTGTTCCATGATTCCTTTGGCGATAACACCGTCGACCTCATCGATAATGGAAAAAGCCGCTAGAAGTGCCGTTCCAGGGATGCTAATCGACACTGTGTATTTCCGAGTGAACCAATAGCGGACGTCAAGGCAAGTAATCACAAAGAAGACGAGGGTGCTAGATAAGCCATTAGCACAAAGAAGACGAGGGTGCTAGATAAGCCATTAGCACAGAGACCCGAGAAAGGAGTGGTGTACATTACGAGACTAGGGCTAGGAAAAATCGCCGCCTTGGGTGCGCGCCCTCGCTGAATCGATGTCCGACAAGCCCATCTGTGCGCACATGGAATCAGGCTACATATGGATTGAATGGTGGCGGGTTTTGACTCACTCGCCATCTCGGCATTATCGTGCCCAGATGCCTGGGCGTGCTCAGTGTCATTGAACGCGTACCACTTATATCCCCCCATCAGGTCAGCAATTGTCATCTTCGCGGGTGTTCGCCCGGTGTATGATACTTTCCAGGTGACATCTATGACATCCTGCTCGGGTACATCTAAAATAGAGTTTAACTCAGGTAATATCAATGCTTGGAGGTGATTTTTACCTGGGGATAGAGGACCCAGAACTTTCGCATTTTCTGAGCAGTTTTCGCGATTAACTGGAATGGCTAGAAGATCCTGACCGAAGGCGACATTAAGACGCAAAGTTTCGTTGTAGAGTACCGAGGCATTACCTTCTGACCAATAGCATCACTTGCTAAGTAAATAAAGGGAGCATACGCCCACTCCGTCCGGACTTTCCCAGTCGACTTGTTTGGGACGCGCAGCTGGAGCTGGGTTTCCCAGTTCCCGTTTGAGCGATAAGTCCCTTTGCAAAAGTACCTATTTGGGCGAACAAGGAACTCTTGTCCGCACTGTATTCACATGCTTAGGGTCACTCAACGATAGATCCAGGGAACTGGGACGCACAGCGGTTTCCCCGAGTTTTTTGTGCGCTTTCTGATATGCCTTACGCTCAAACAGTCTATTTTCATCGAGAATACGAATCTGCGTTCTGTCTGCTGGTTAATCTAGTACGGTAAGGATAATGGTGCAATCATACCGAGTCACAATATATGGATGGTATTTCAAGACGGACTTGCCGTCCGTGATTTCTAGTGGCGGTATTGAAGGCGCATTCTTCGGACGTTTGGAGCGCTTGGCAGGTGTCTCTGGTTCTTCCTCGAGGTCCTCCTCCTCTTCTTCATCATCAGAATTGTCCTGGACCTCCGTTTTGCCGCCTCCAGCGGTACATCGACTTTGAACACCATGAAACTGAACTAGCGGAACAGATGCACCGAAACTTTCCAATGCTTTGTCGACTAGGGTCTTTTCGCCGAGGTCGTTGGAGCCCAGAGGGAATCTAAAAACATGGCCGTGGGTTAATGTACGATATTCGTGGATATCATGACTTACGGCCATGCTCGCACAGGAAGAACCTCCACAAAATCAGGAATATAGCTTGAATAGTTCGTGACGTGCTTTAAGAGCGAGGGTGACGTGGGTATGAGCATTACCGATCCCCGTAGGTCGTAATTCGTCAGATTAACATTCCGACTAAAGGAAATGACAGATTAGTCGTCGAAGTTTGGTGCGGATCGAAACACTCACAACAAGGCAGTAGGAACAGTAAAGTTTATAGTTGTCTGCAAATTTTTATCGGTCAAACGCACGCCACGAAATATAATGTTGGAATAAAGTGGTTCTTCCACGAGAGCGTCGTCCTCTTTCTGGTCCTCTGTCGCTTCCTCCATCTTCTCCTTTTTCGCGTCCGTATCGACAACGTACTCTCCATCGCGATGTCGCCCAAGATTCGATATCCTCAACCAAACTGTGGCAACGAGGTCGAACGTTTGCTCCCTGCCCACCAGAGGCTGTACAACTGACGCGCGATTGGCGACGCCCTCAAGGGTTGTATTATGGTAGAGAGCTTTATGTGGGGTGAAGAACGTGCGGGAAAACGTAGTGATGAAGATCATGCAGAGAGCTGCAGCGCCCAAGACGATCACAGCAACGGCAGAGAACAGCAGGCATTTACACCCTGATATCGATTTCCGGCGAGGAGGAGCTCCTGGGTCAAGTTGGCCTTCTGACTTGGTAGACATCTATCCAAAAGGCTTCGTCGTCGTGGCTGCAACCCTTTGCAGTGTGGAGGGAGAGACAAAGAGTAAAGCGCTCATCTCTGTGCTCGGTGTGCCGTATAAATGTTCAACGTTCAACTCTGATGGGCCGAGGACCGAGTTGGCCAAACGACGCGATCAGGTCGCGATGAGGCCCGCTTGGCAGACAACCGCAAACAGCAGTGACTCGAGAGACAAAGTCGATTATGATACATTGACAATGTACATATGGGTTCTAACTTCTATAACCTTTTCCATTATGTGTGCTCCCATTCCCTTCTCATCTTCTTCCACTTGTACTCATGACTCCCGAGTCTCTTACGCACGACGTTTGACTGTACTCGCAGATCGGCTTGGCTCTCCCTTGCGACTCGGTCTTACTTTGAATTTACTGAACAAGCTGGATAAACTGGCTCACAATGTCCGGCACATCTCAGAACAGGAGTAGGGTGAAATGTTATCGGATGATGTGGCACTGGGCGCCCATCTGGTTGCAGTGCTACAAGTGTATCAGTTCTTCGGTTAAATCCCCGCCCTGGTTTCTTCCCGGGAAACAATGCATGCGACCGCAGGTATGTTGTAGTATCTCTCCTAGGGGAGAACTAGATATGACGATTTCTTCAGTATTATCGTAAGCGTCAACGAACAGGTCGGTCGTCCCAGACACCCTGGAAAAAATAAAAATAAAAAATCCCTGCGCAGACACACAGGGAGCGCCTTAAAGGCCGCGCAATCGGCACCGCTCAATGAAGCCCTTCCGAGATCATTCTCGAAATCCCCGATCCAGGCCAACTTGCACTCATCAGCGTTACCATCTATCGCGGGGCCCGGTCGGACGATAAAGGCTTTGCAAGTCCAACGCAGGTACTAATTTGGCACCGATCCAGGGAAACCAGGTTTGACTCTCCACAATTCGTTCGTTCGCCAACTTTCAAGATCATGGTGGATAAGAATAAGGGCTGGGCCATTCCTGAGACCGGCGGTGTAAGGCCCTCTATTTAACATGCAGGTTATAGCAAGGGCAATCTAGGGCAACTATCTCAAAGATTATTCATCAGGCAATCGAAGGTTTCCTCCAGACTGGCTCGGTCGGCGATTCTCTGACTCGACGATTCCACGATGCCATCTTCGTGGTTTCAGCCTTGTACCTAACTGGCATCGGAAGGGTCGAAGCTTCCATGGAGACACATGTTGACCGTTCTGGATCACTTGATTGAAGAGTTTCTACGGGGCTTGAGGGAATTACCACCGATATCTGCATGCAACTCGAGCCCAAATACCTTGTTCAAGGCTACAGCAAGCCTACGATGCCGTCCTTCGAGGGTCAATTTCCCTACCTGCAGACATCTTCGGCGATGCGAAGGCCACCCCAGCCTTGCCCGATTTCAATCATTTAAGTATCTGACCTCCCGGAAAACGAGTACGGTCGCGTTGTAAGTTGCCCCACTGTGCGAAGAGCGTTTATTAATACCGAATGGCCCGGGTGGTCTCCAACCCTCCTTTTCTCATCTTCAACTCTAGGCAGGCACACGCGTTTCGCAAAATTGAGCGTGCCCGACTAAGCTACTTACATGTTGAAATACAGAGTTTGCCCTTGTTGCGATATTCCATCGTGATGAGTCAAGATTCGACTCAAGCGTTTGCAGGACCCCAGGACTTATGCAACAAATAGCGAGAGTGATCCCCGGTTTCCTCTGGCAAGCAAGTCGCAACGGACAAGCTGAGTACACTGACCTTGCGCTCTTTCTTCTCAACTTATCCGTTGGATCTGGAAACATTGTGACCTTCTGCGACCAGCGGTATAATGTATCGCCATGAATAATTCGGTAGACGACCTGGTCCTCCCGACATGCTTCAGCGAACTCTGGGTTGGACCCGAACACGAGGCTGCTGAGCTTTCGCCGATTTTCGCTTTGCGTAACACGGAGTCATGAAATTCGTTCCAACGGTGATGCAGAGCTATAAATACTTCTACATCAAGGATCCTGGAAGTATGGACAACTTTTTCAGAAATCTACATCGCCAAGCCAAGCAAATTCTGACTCTCTCTGTCATTTTCCTATCCCAATCGCTACTTCCAATACGACACGGAGCCTGGGAACCTCCTTGCGCCGTGGATTCTACCCGCCTGAACTTATACAACAACCGCATTTGTGCTCTATTCTGCATGGAGTGATCTTGCATCCTGTCTGACCTGTGGTAGCATAACAGATTGCCAGGCAGTGACGAGGATCAGGGAGAAGTCCACAAGCTCATGAGCTACTAAGACGGGTCTCGCGTCATAGCGACCCACAAGCATTGGTGCGTACTCCGAAAGCTCAAAAACATGGAATGCTAGAGACAGGAGAGCCGAGAGTCTATAACTCCCAGCGAACGTCTGGGTCTTCCGATTGAGTAAAATCTGGAAGAGCTTGCCCGTTACATCCATGGGAATAACGAGGTATTGACATCCATGAATAAGCCAAACATAAGGGTAGTCGTCGGGGCCAGCTTCCGGCAAGATGGGTTCCAGGACAGCATAGGAGTGTGGTCGGAGAAAATAATAAATGGCGAATGTAGACGTTAGGATCTGACCATATTGAGCCTATTAGCGGAGACAAACTAAGAATAACAATTTCACTCACAGCGCCTTTGGCCCAATAATTAAGCTGGGCGTCGAGTCTCTTGCTGGTTCTCTCCGCATGTGTAGTGGATGCTCTGTACGCAATCAAGATCCATCTTCCTATCCCTGCTCCCGACCGCGGCTTAGTCCTGATGCGGAAAACCGTCTTCATCATTAGGAATGAAGGCAGGGCAAGCCCGAATATAACAAAGACTATGGTCCATGATGCCATGAGGATTTGATGGAAAGATTGATGGAGAGAGAGGGTGCGCAGCGACGTCGTATACACGACGGTAGGTGGAATTTTTATGGCCTTCGAACCTGCTCGAAGAACAGTCCCTAGTATGCTGATGGAGACGGTAGTTGTACATGTCCACCAATACAGAGAATTGAGTACTCGAATAACCCAGCGAAGGGTGGTCCTGAAAAAGGTTAAACACGTCATAGAATCAAGTCAAAAGAGCAGCCTGCTTACTTGAGATTTATTAGAAGTAGACGTCGCCTTGGGTGAACATTTTCGCGGTGTTTGTGGCCAGCCAGCCCATCTAAGGTGGACTGGGTTACGTTATGATATAAAAATTTGTTCTATCCCTTACGCATTAGTTCCACGGCATCCTGAATCAAGGTCTGGCGGTGCTCGCTGTTTTGAAATTCATGCGGCTGTCCTGTCACCGACTCTATACTTTCGGCAAAAACGAACTTGCCATAAGTACGACCAGAGAATGAAAGTTTCCAAGATATATTGATCGATTGATCAGCTTTTACAACTGGCGGGAGTATATCGTGTGGAGGAGGACAACGCTCTCGGTTGACACGAATGGGAAGAAGATCCTACAGGATGTAATAATAAGGCGTTCACGGTCAATCTCTTATGCCATATTCTGATTTACGGACCTTTGGGCCGACTGCCGAGTCCGAAATCGAGATATACGGAGAATACGCCCATTTTTCCTGGACCTCTCCTGTAGTTTTATTCGCAATTGCAAGCGACAGCTGCGTCTCAAGGTGCCCAATGCGCGAGTAAGACCTGAAGCAATGAAAGATGTTTGGCGTGAAATTGGGCCACTGCAAACACTGATTAAACGATGAGCATGAGTAACCAAAATGGGCGGGAAGGAACGGAGACATACGGATTTTTTTCTGACATGGAGGAGCATATCAGCATAAGCAGTTTTGTTGAAAGGCATTGTTTCGTCAACGACACGGATATGGGTCCTTTTGGAGATCAATTCGGCGCCAAATTATACAATACATAAGGTATTGAATCGCACCGAGTGACCACGTAAGGGTGGTGGGTTAAGACAGACTTATGTTCCGTGGTTTGTAGCTGCGTTAGTCCAAATGGATAGCCGTCTTCTCTGACTTCCACATCGGTACCAGTTTGGTTGCACCTGCTGGAGATGCCATGGAATTGGAGAAGGGGAACCGTGACGCCAAAGCTCTCGACTGCGTTGTCCGCTATGGTCTTGTTGCCTCGGTCTCGTGAGCCCAACGGGAATCTAGAGAGGTTGATGCGTTCAACGCCATAGCCGTGATGCAAACATAACCTACGGCCAGGATCGAGCAGGAAGGACATTGATATAACTTGGTATCCAGGTTGAGTAATTAACAACATGGTCTAGAAGCGACGGCGAAGTCGGGATGAGGACTATTGAACCCCTGAGGTCATAGTTCGTTAAATGGCGGTTTTGGCTGGTTGACTGGATTGTCAACTGAAGGACCAAGGGAAAGACGTATGCTACTCACAAATTAGCCGTAGGCAACGAGAAGTTGACAGTGGAGAATACATCCTTGTCCGTCAAACGAAGCCCTCGGAATACGATGTCCGAGTATAACGGTGTTACGGGCGGTGGCTTGACTCTGTGAAGGAGTGGATAAAGATCGTCGTATCTCTCAGGTTCTGTTCGCAACCACACTGTAACCGCGATATCGAATGACTGGTCACGGCTGATCAAAGGCAGAACCACTTGGGCTTGGGTGCTCGCATCCGTAAGAGAACCATTGTAGTAGAGAGCATGGCGTGGTGGGACGACTTGGAAAATTGACCAGTGGATGAGAAGGGCGGCACCCAACCCTAAGACAACCACAATGAATATGAAAAGGTATGTGCACCTGGAGATCGGTTTATGCAACTTCGAAGCCGGACCAACGACGAGTGGGAGTCTGCCTTTGTCGGTATCGGACATGCCGCCGGTGTGAGATACGATGTGACAGACAGAAACGAAGGTCAAAGCGCCCTAGTGAAACGAAGGTTTGCAGACATAAGATTTGTACTCCTCCCTTTTTCCCACAGCGTCGAACAAATCAATGATGAAGACTGTCTGGATTGAGTGATAAGAATCATATCAGCCGTTGTTCATGCAAGGGCGCGTATAACCGTATACGCACTTAGCCATTGAGCGGGGATAAGTCAAAATGATGGGTCTTGAAGAAGCGAGGATGATGCTTACTTTCTGTAGATAGGAAGGTCACTAAGCCTTCCAAGCACCTCCGACGTGATCGACTTTTCCGTGTAAGGCCTGTATGGGCGTCGACGATCCAGACCTGACAACGTTGACGTTGTTCGTTCCTTGACATGACGCGGGTGACCTCGAGTTCGGCCAATATTGTGATACACATGCCGTGAACCTAGAGCAGTACGGGACCGGGGACTACGGGACCTACGATCCACGAAGTCACTCCAGTATATGGTGACTTAGGACACAAATTTCCGAGGAGTCCAAGGTAAAATGTGCAATATTAAGGTGCTACATATTAGATGTCAACGAGATACCTAAACCCAGAATTAGAGTAGAGCTCGGAGGGAGTGAGCAAGACTTGACCTTCCCCATCCAGCATACAGCTTCATTCGCCGTGCAAAGCTTCCTCGTCCTGCTTGACCCGCGGCAAAGTAACAGCCTGCCAAGCCAAAACAGCAAGGAGGACAAAGTCCACAAACGCATGAGCAACCAATACTGGCCGCGCATCGTACTTCCCCACGAGAATCGGCACATAATCCAAAAACCCGACAGCGCGCAAGGCCAGAATCACAAGCGCAGAAAGCCTATAGCTTCCCGCGAACTGCTGCGATCGCCAGTTGAGTGTGATCTGGAAGAGCTTGCCCGCCAAATCCATGGGCCAGGTGACATAGGGCCAGGTGTCCATGATCCAACTCTGAGCGTAGTCGTTTGCACTTGGTTCAGGCAAGAGAGGCGGCAGGACTGCGTAATTGTGGGGTGCCAGGAAGTAAAATGCGGTAAACAGCGAGGTCAAAATCTAGAGGTAGTGCACGTCAGTCACGAGGAAGTTACGCAAGGACGACGAGAAGTATGGCTTACACAGCCCTTGACCCAGGAACTCATCTGAGCATCCAGCCTTCGGCTTGCCCTCTCCTCATGCGTTGCCGGCGTCCTGTACACGACAGGGATCCATCTTGTCCACCACGCCCCAGCGCGTTTACGGATCTTGAGGTGAAAAACTCCTTTAATCATCAGGAGCTCTGGTATAAGCATGGGCGTTTTCCACAGCACTGTTGAGATCCAGTCGAGGGCCGTAGTATTCTCAAGCAGTGCCGCAGATATAGTGGGAGAAACGTTTTCAATGGCCATTGAACCAACTCTAAGGAGCGTTCCCGGTATAGTTATCGCGACGGTCGATGTGCGAGTAAACCAATACAGCGAATCGAGGAGGAGAACAGCGCATGCAAGAACGGTTCTGGTGCGGAAGTGCGTGCTCAGCAGTGGTAGCATGAGTCAATCAGCAGGAGAAGCTCACTGTAGACAAATTATAAAAAGTCGGCGGCGGGGATGCGCATTTTCACCATGCCTGTGTCCACCCAACCCAACTGTGCAGGATAGTGTTACTCGCAAGAAAAATGGTGCCTGATTCAGTGCTTACGAGTCAATTCTGCGGCGTCTTGCTCCAAGGCTTGATAATGTTCGCTGCGTGTGGGGCCATCCGAGGAGGGTGCAATGTTCGCTTCTACCATTTCCGCTGCAATAAGCTTGCGGAAAGAGCGCCCCGAGAATGAGAGCTTCCATGACACGTTAATAGACGCCTCATCATCTCTACTACTCGAGATTACGTCGTCCACAAGAGGACATTCCTCTCGAATCACGGGAATCGGAATGAGATCCTAAGTGGTAGGTTTGGAGACGGTGAGCCTTATGCACCGAATGTCATGACCGATCGCGTACTTTGGGTCCGACTGCTGACTTCGAGAGGGAGATATACGGTGAGTACGCCCATGATGCTTTAGAAGACTCGTTAGGAACCGCAATGGTCATCTGCGTCTCGGCATGTCCAACTTCGACGTAGGACCTGTCGCAGTCAAATATAGTTGGTCGGAATTTCGAGAGCTGCGCACACTGAAGAGGAAATGATGAGTATGGCGATTGGTGTGGGTAGACCGGAGATGAGGAGGAACATACAGAGGTTCGCCTAAGTTGGCCCAGCCTTTTGCTATACAGGTTTCTATCGAACGGTGTTGTCTCGTCGACGACACGAATTTGGGTCCTGCCGTGACGTTAAAAATTGATGAGAGACTTGTCTAAAAGTCCTTTGGCAATTCATACCGAGTGACAATGTATGGGTGGCTTTGTAGAACAGACTTCCCTTCGGTCGTTTCCAAACAAGACTCACGTTCCGTCGAGTTCTCCAAAATTGGCGGATACTCTTCGTCCTTCTCCCCGGGATCCTCTTCGCCGTCCTCGTTGTCGCATCGGCTGTTGATGTGGCCAAACTGTATGAGAGGAACTGTAACACCAAAGCTCTCGACCGCCTCGTCTGCCACAGTCTTTTCGCCTTTGTCTGGCGAGCCCAGCGGAAATCTGCAGCACATGAGTTTGAATACCTGAGTTCGACAACATAGTGGCTTACGGCCAGGATCGAACAGGTAGAGCTTCAACGAAGTCTGGCAACCATGTTGAGAAGTCGACAATGTGGTCCAGAAGGGAAGGCGAGCTCGGTATGAGGACAATTGATCCCCGAAGGTCGTAGTTCGTTAAAGAATGATTTCGGCTAGTGGCGAGAAGTGTGAGTTGAAGTATTCAAAGCAATGACGCGTAAAAAACGACGTGACTCACAAGTGCGCAGTAGGAAGCGTGAAGTTGACTGTCGCAAACACGTTTTTGTCCGTCAATCGAAGCCCACGGAATACGATATCAGAGTACAACGGTTTCACAGACGGTGCCTTGACAGTCCATATCGATGCCTTGATACCGTGCTCCGAACGTTTCGCCTCTTCATCCTCAGAACGCGCCCAGACCGTGACCGCGATATCGAACTCCTGTTCACGACCAATCAACGGCCTGACGACCTGCGAGATATCGCTCTTTTCATCCAAAGGTCCGACGTGATATAGAACGCGGTGTGGTGTGGTGAGGACGGTTGCGACGCGAATGACTCCGTATGCAATGCCGAGTGCAGACGCAAGCAATGCGAGGATACCACCGAATATCAAAAAACGTTTACAGCATGATGTGGATTTTCGAGTCTTTGACGCGGGCGCCTCGAGGCTGGAGGCACCTGAGTCCTTGCCAGCGCTGGCAGAGAACATTGGGTGACGGATACGGCAACAGTTTGAGAGGAAGACAACATTCCATCAATGGAAAACATTTACACGCAGCAAAGCGCAGTCAGGGCTGATCAATGGGGATGGCCCGAAAATGGCCAACACACGATGGAGATGTTTGCAACCTCCTGCTGAAGTTAGAATCCTGTATGACTCTGATGTTCGATGGGTGAACTGCGCAATGTCAGTGCATGTGGTGACGATGGTAGGCAATGTCAATCACACTCATTGCGTAAAAGAAGAATGCAACCAAGAATATAGACTGGTATCAGAAATTCGATGGAATAGCGATATTCGTCCTGAAGCTTCAAGTACCACTGCCAACCAGGAGATCGGTTAAGCGTAGTGATGGATTTGAGGAATATACACTGAGGAACTCTTAATATCATGACAGCTTGCCATGATGGCGTGCTTCAAGCCGGACGCTTGAATGCGAACTCGATGTGCTGAGGATTCGAGCTCTCTAAGCCATGATATAATGATACGATGCCCAGTGACAGATGAGATGCAACAAACCATTCTATTGACGTGTTCCAAGAAGAGTACACCGCTATCGAAAGCAGGACTTTGACATCCTTGCGCCTTTCAAAAGTTAGCGTGCCAAGCGTTACATCTTTTACATCCGCACTTTGGCCTCCCGTGGGCTGAACAAAAAGCAAAAACCGATCATCAAGCAAAGCAACGTCTCCTTATCTTATGATCAGTCCTGGCCTTGGACGCCCGGAACGGGGTCCTGTAACACTGTGCAGTTCTACTCCACTGTGTTGCCAGCGGTTGCGGGTATCGTCAAATTCCGCGTTCAAGCGGTGGTACACCGGAGCTGTCCGATTACGGGGGCTGGTCGACTTTTTCTTCTCTAAAACGGCTTTGAGCGAGAAGCTGACTAGGGTCTCCGGTGGCAGTGGATGTGCAAAAAATAACCCGAGTAGCTCCATGACCATGACAGGCAGCGGCATGGGCGTCAGAAAATCGAGGCTTTATGTGGTATCAGCCGGCTTGCATACGACGTCGAGCGTTGACCTCGTTGAATCATATCAAGGCACCTTGTGGAAGCTATGATGGCTGGTGAATTCACAGTCGCGAGAGATCTTGGGTGAGACGAAGCTGATAGTCACGTAGCTGGGCATAACCCTGGACGGTATGTCTCGGCTCCATGCAAGTTGGCAGATTGGAGCTCACGGTGTCAGATTGTCTATTTCCAGCTGACTTGCGCAGAGTGATTATGCTTTGGTGGGCGCGTCAGGATCGGGTCATATGGCACCCGTTGTGAACATGAACGCAATCAGTAACGTTAAGACGGGGGCAGCGTGAGATGATAACGACTGTGTCCAGGGGTGTGCATGGGTTCAGCGTTGCAGCATCGTGCTATCAAGACATAGGAACTGATGAAGTGGTTCTTCACTAGACCGAGGAACACGTCCATTGCGTGAGGTGTAGGCGGCCCTAGAGACGAGGTTAAAACTGCTGAGAAGAGGCGTGGCTGCTGCGTGGGGAAGTTGATAGTACATAGGCAACATGGGACGCCAACGATGGACGTCATTTTAATTTTGGATTCCAGCAGGGTGGGTTGTCAGGGTAACAAGGTCCAAAAAAAGAACAATGCTTGGCAAGGAAAAGCGAAAAGATACTCTACTGGTGAAGTACAGAGCAAAATATACGGGTAATAGACACGCTCGGAGGACTGTAATTTTCGCCAAGGAAGCTAGACGGAGCGGGGAACTGGTGCCAACAGGATCAGGACTCAAGAGGAGGAACGCGTCGCGGTGCATGCACGTGACCTACAGAAAAGTGCTTGGCGCGGCTGCAGTGTGCACGGAGGCATCTTCCAACTGCAAACTTTGCGGCTTTTATTCTTCTCAGCTCATTCCACAACCTGCTTCCACTCTACCTGTCCTCGTTGGTCGCTGCTATCTCGACTGGAATGTCTTTGAGGCTCTGAAGTACCCCACATCCTAGGCTATACTCACTCGTTCCTTACACTCGTTCACTTCTCTCACTCTTTATACTCTTGGGCCACGGTAGTACAGACGCAGTGCAGTCTAATTCATCTAACACAATCTTTTCATTTCTATGGACTCCAATTTCACATTTCCGCGCCCTCAGGCTCCGACACCGAGGTCTGCGCCCTCGTCATCGTCGCCAACCTCTTCTACAGGTGCTGCGGCCCCGGTTAAACGCGAATCCAACGCTCTCCGTGCGTCTGTGCTCGATGCGGCCCTCGAGCTGGGGATTGGGACCAATAGCACAGTCGCAAACTGGATGTTCAATAATGCCCTGTCAGAGGAAGATGAAGAGGTATGGTTCACTCTTGCTTTCATATTTCGCTATCATTTTCTTTCAATACACCGGCAGTTTGGCTCAAAACATCTGTGCGTGCGCGTTACGCTCTTCAGGAGGTCTGCAGCATTCACTTGGTCATAGAGCTTTGGGCAAGAAGTATATCTGCCATCCGAACTGTATCCTGTTGAACGTCAGGTTAAACTCATCCCAGTTACTTTGGCGCAATATTACGTTCTGCTTTATGCTCGTGCATACGTACTTCTCCCACATTTGTTTCTTCTGTCGGCCTCAGTTAAATCGACCTTGCTGACCAACTCCTTCCTAGGACCAGCCCTCCCCGGCACTCACATACGGATCCACAGCAACTTCTGACGAATCTCCAATCTCGGGGCGATTTCCTTCAACCTCCTCCTCATCACACGTTTCCTCTAACCTTAAATCCGTCCAACCACCTGATACCAATTTCTTCCCAGTACCCGAAGGTCACATCCGTTTCGACACAGCCGTCGATATGCCGGCCCGACCACCAGCTGGGGCAACGCAGGGTTTCCCGGACATACCCATACCACCCCGACCCGTCACGCCAATCGCGCCCGCCCGAGGGAAACTGCGAAAGAAAAGAGGGGATGGTTATGAAAGCGATGGAGGTTACGTGAGCGATGCTGGGAAGAAGAAGGACAAGGATAAGAAGAAGGGTGGAGTGAAGGAGACGGCTGGTGGTGGCATGGACGTCGAGGCGGACAAGAAGGAACGTGCGAAAGAAGCTAAAATTCGTGCCAAGGAGGAGAAGCTGCGAGAAAAGAAAGAAAAAGAGGAGGAGAAGAAGCGGAAGAAGAGTATGGGAAAATCTAGAAAGGGAGACATCGAGGACAAGGACGGGTACACCACAGGTTACGAGACAGACAGCACCCCCGCGAAAGGGTCAAAGTCCAAGTCCAAGTCGAAACCCTCTGGTGACGCTGGCTATGAGACGGACTCAGGCTACTTATCTTCAACGTCTGGGAAGTCGAAGTCGAGGTCCCGATTCTTTAGCCTCGGCTCCAAGCAGTCTAAGGCGAATCTACGCCAAGAGGAAATTCCAGCAATGCCAACTCTGGTCATCCCGAAAGAACCCGTATCCCTTCCCATTGCGTCGAGATTCGCTACTGCCGTAGCACCTCGCCCGCCTTCACTGCCAGTGAGCGTCAGCACACCCTTAGGCCACAGCAGCCCCACATCAACAGATCCTCCGCACATGCCTCCTCTAGTCACCTATCCTTCTTTACCTGCTTTCGCGACAGCGCCACTCTACTCATCCACATCACCAACTGTTCTTAGGACTGCCAATCGCGAGTCCGGTGGCTCAGCAGAATCGGGAGGATCAGTCTCACGTTCTTCGAGTACCTCGCATTCCAAACGCCGAGGGGTTCAATTTTTTAGACCAGAAAGCTCACATGGTCATGGCGGCGAAAGCTACTCGACTATCACCTCCGCATCCCAAGTTCCCCTCCCCCAATCTGCTGCGACCTCCCCAACATCACCTACCAGAGAATTCCCGGCCATATCGCTCCCTCTTACGCACACCACATCGTTGTCACCGACTCGCAAAGGCTACCCACTCCCAGACAGCTACGCTGTACCCTCTTCAAGACAGAAATCGCCCCCAAACTCACCTGATGCACTCTCACCCCCCGTAATCCCAACCTCCCGTAACCCATCCCCAGCTCCCGGACTGAAGGTCCCCGGAGCCAAATTCCTGCAAGCATCCTCCCCGTCCCCCACCAGCTCAGCCACACCCTCCCCCCGCCTCCGCCCCCGCTTCGCCCCCACCGACGGCTTCGGCCCCCGTACAACCCCCAGCCTCAGTCCCAATCCCAGCCCTAGCCCAGTCGCCCGCAGCCCCTCCCCCCTCCTCCGCTCACCGAGCCGTCAAGCCGCAGACCGCCCCGCCCTGACCATCATCCCCTCCTCCGCTTACATCGTCCCCTCCCCTCACGCCTCTCCAGGCCTCCCCGCCCCGAACGTCCTCGCTTACTACGACATACCCCCTCCCAGCCCCCCGCCCGCGGGACCCCTCCCAAGCGTCCCGCCCCTTCGAAGCGTCGCTCCCAGCGGTACACAGACGCGGACGCAGGACCGCCCCGGTGGAGGCAGTGTGGGGAGCATCGCGCCGAGTCGCACGCCGGAGCAGGGGCTCTACACACAGGCTATCCCGAGTATACAGCGTGGACGCGAGGCACCCTTTCCTGCTCGCCCCATTTTACCGAGTGCGATGCAAGCAGGTGTGGGGCCGGGGCTCGAGGCGAGAGTCAAGGTCCCCCGGTACAGGGAGTTGTATGGCTTGCCCCTTCCGCGGGATCAGGCTGACCACGGCAGGGCGGATCGCATGAATATGATGCGGGATGGGGACTCACACAGTGAGGCGGGTCCGCGGATTGACGTGGTTGAGCCCTCGGACGGGGGCTGGGAGGATTTGGGGTATGATGACCAGGACGAGGAGGACATGCGGGATGTCCTTGACCGATTTGAGGAGGCGCGGGTGGGGAGTCGGGCCCAGCAGCAGCAGGGTGGGAAGGCCTTGGGTCGAAGTCACTCGTTCGAGGCGATCAGGAACAGGCTTTCTGGAAATTCGGACTCGGAGGATCATTATGAGGATGAGGGAGAGGAAGCGACGGGGAGGAAATCGTCGACGGAGGAGGGAGGTGGGGATAGGAACAGTCGCTGGAGTGGAAGCATTTACAGCCGCGTGAGCGTGTTGGACCCTGAGAAGAGCGAAGAGGCGAGGCAGCGGTTCGTGCAGCGGGTGGAGGATATGTATGGGGATGGCGGAAGGGAGAAAGTCCCTCCTGTTCCTAAAATCCCAGATGGTTTCGTAGGTGCTGCTCCTGGACGGAGCTGGAACAGGTTTTGATATTCGTTTGATTCAACTTCTTTGTTTTCGTGGCTACGACTACACACTCTCTTTGGTCACTCCCTTGGTTGCTTGCTATCTATGCCTGTTTTTTTGGTTCATTCGCTTCACCCTTGTTTTCTTGCTAGATAGAAACGTGCACTGGCTTGCTGGGCATATTGCACTTCATAGACTCACTCATACTGCATCCTTCATCATTCGCATCTTCCACATATCTACAGTCCCACGTGGCGCCGTCTCGGATATGCAGTATACTTGGTATACGCTACTATGCGGTCGTAGATAATCATTTCTGTACATACTAGGATCGTCTTGCATAGGAGTGATGATAGGAATTTATATATCAACACTTGGCTCCTACTCTGCCAAGGTTTGGTTCGGTTTGAATATGTACCTAACCTGGAAGGCCACCCACGTCAACCAAGCAGTCGTTGCTGTTCGGGCTTGAGTAGTATCGTTGGTGTTTTAGTACAATCTGCAGCTTCTGATGAAGTCGAAGTCCTTGGGCCCCGTCTTGCTTAAGCTCTCACTATTTGATGCTTAAGACCACGATTGAACAGGGGGATCCAGTCCCGCAAGGTGTATATTCCATAGTATCTACACCCCAACCCACCAAAAGCCCTCTAAAGATTCTGCGGCGCACGCGACACGCTACACCTCCGGTCCCGGGTGACCTCAGGCTGGCCATTAACAGGTCGCCGCTGCTGCAACAGACGCTCCGTCTCCTCCCTTCCCAAAACCGGTGAGTCCTCCTCGTCCTCTTCGTCAAGTCTCTGCGCGTAGATGTTTTCCAACGCGAGAGGCGGAGGAATCGACGAGAAGCGCTTGGAGACAGGCCGCAATGCCTTCAGCTCCACGCGGCTCGGAGACTCAGACGTGGGCCGGTGCAGGACGCGGTGAGGAAGGGGAAACGGGGGCACGCGCAGGAGGGTGCTGTTTCTCGACATACGCCTGGAGAAACGAGGATCGATCTCCTCGACGGCCTCTGGGGACAGTGTACGCGAGTCGCTTCGGGAAAGAGTGGGCCGCGTGGCTCGCGTGCGCTGGAGGGTACGACCTCTACTCCGAGCGTCGTCGTTAGTAACCTCGGTGTTCGCAGAAGGCGCAGGAACGGTCGGGAGAACGGCTGAGGAGTATCGTTGCTGAAGCAAGACGTTGTTACTTGGGTTCGATGGAAGTCCTTGCAATGTGCGACGTCGCTGGAGGGGTACAGTAGGGAAAGGAAGGTCTCGGCCGCGTACGATGCTCGGTGCGCGCTTTGGAGGGGCTAGTGAAGGTGTGGACGGGGACTCCGTGGTCTCTATAGCTTGTGTAGGAGAGAACGGTTGAATCGACAGACTGGAGAGCATCATTGGGGACCACAGGCATGCCGACAGGATGAGCTGTATGGATGTCAACAGATGTTGAAGGACAAAATCATGGTGAAAGAACGAACCTGGAGAACATTGTTGTTTTTCCATGATCCACCTACGGCCCACGCAGAATCCTCGACCAGCGTCAGATTGAAGGTGACCTCGATGAGGAATTGCAAGGATGATGAATGCATAACGTTCAACGTTGCAACTTGTGTCGAGACCGGTCTCGATAACTTGGATAACCAGTTCACGGGGGATCGCACAGCGTCCTGAAAGGCATCATGTCGTTGATCATGCCTTTATGTCTCGTCTAGGTGGAGTTGCGTCCCCGTTCCTCCGTGTTCCCGTGGTGACAACAAAAAGATGTTGATGGTGTTTCCCCGACTCTCTTACGTAAGTAAGAGGGAGGGTTTTGTCGGACTCGAACGACATTTGTCCCGCCAACTCTGGAAGCAGTCACGTGTCGCGTCCCACGGTTCACCATTCCAACAATTTTCTTTCACTTTCAGTCCCTTGCTCATTCACCAGCGTCTTCGAGTGCTCTCACTTCTTATATACTCCCTCGGCGTCATCCAAAAAAACTACATACTGGACCGTAAACTTCTATTGTGCTCCAACTCATTACCACATACATCGACTACCACATACCGCGTGAACTACCACATACGACGTGAACTACCACATCTATCTTGTGTACTACCACACGCCCCACACACCGATGTTCCCTCTCATAAAGTTCCCCTGTGTGCTTTCCCGTGTCATTGACAATGACCTGTGCCCCCCTCATGACACTGAGTGCTGCATTGACGACTTTCCTCAGTACTTCGACGCACTGTATCATCCAGATCTTCATCCTGAAACTTCTTGAATGCAGAATCCGTCTGTGACTGGCTCAGTTCTATCTTTACCGAATATTCCCCACTGCCGTGCACGCCCTTTCTGACATACTTTGCAAAATCATCATTCCACGTCTGCAATCTTCTTACGAGGTCTGTCCTTTCCCTCCCTTACTTCCAAATATCGTCTTCATCTTTTCATCCCTCTTCAGTACTCAGCCTTTTTGCTCCAACTCCATGTTCTTCGTCCCATCCTACTTGGTTTTATTTCCAGAAGTCTCATTACCTTCAATCCCTTCACGACCTCCCACACACTGTCCTTCTGCATGCTTTCAAGCATCTTCACTTAGTCTTACCTCACAAATACAACAAGCACTCATTAATTTTAGCTCTCTTCCACCATTTCATTCAGCATCGCATGCACTGCTTATCTATCTCAAACACACAGCTCCTTAACTCATTACCCTCTTCTCTCCTCCTCAACACTGAAACTCCTTATCATGTTCTTGTCTATCATAATACCATCCTCAAATTTGGAGAAGTTATCACACACTCTTTACTCAAGCCCCAATCTCTTTCGAAAAACTCAATCATCTACGCTCAGCATATCAATTTACTTCAACAATTACTGTCCCTCACAAATGAAGTAAGCTCTCCCTTATCTGCTAAGCAATTTTCCAAAAAAAAAACTAGCTTCTGTCATGAATGGTCTTCATCCTTCCAGGCGCATTTCATTCAGCCACAGTCATGTCAGCCGCTGCACTGCAGTTATAACGAGTTTCCGCGAGCGCTGCGAATCACTCATGTCTTGCACACTCTCGCAACTTCATGATTTTCTTTACTGCTATCTCCCGACCTCTGCCGAAAATTTCCCTAATTCATTTGACGCTTCAGTATGTCTTCTCCTCCAAGTGGAATATACCGAATCCGTGTTTTCCGCCCTTACTAAATCCCGCACTCTCCGCCAACAGCAATTTAACAAATCCGCTCGTGCTACGCTCCGCTCAGAACAAGCAACACTAGAACATGCGCGCCAGCAACAAATCATTTCCGCCTGGCCAACTGTTCCTAACGAAGATGTCGTCTTCGACTGTCTGCGCAACTATCGCGCAGGATCTATGTGGACTGCTCCTCCAACTTGTGCATCATGCTCACGTTCTCAGAAACACAGCCCTGTTAACACTTTCAATATATCAACTGCCAGTGCTGCCCGCGACTTAAATATCTATCTTCTGACATGTTTCGATGAAAGGTTCTCCCGCGACTTCTCTTCCCTTCCAGGCATATGTGAAGGTCTAATGCTTGATGCAGCTGGCATCGTAACCCATGCTGATACTGTGAGTGTAAACTTGTGCTCAGATTGCCATTCCGAGCTTCAAAAGGGCAAAATACCGCGCTTCGCACTCGCAAATCACTTGTACCGAGGGCAACTTCCACATAAATTCAAAGACTTGACATGGGTGGAAGAAATGACTTGCGCAATTTACCGCAATACCGCATATGTCTCCCGCCTCTATGGTTCATCAGATCCCAGTCAAGCACGTGTCTTTCGGGGCAATACTTGCGCTCATGATATGAATGTGGTCTCCACAGCGACTGCGCTGCCGCTTACTCCCACTCAAGTGAATGACATGCTCTCTGTCGTGTTCATTGGTCCAGGACAGTATAAGAAAAAATGCTTGGAGAACATGTTTCGCGTGCGGAAGTCCAAAATCTGGGACTTTCTTGTGTGGCTAAAAGATGAGGCACAGAACCCTCTTTATCAAAATATCACTTTGGAAAAGCGGCATTGCGATATGTATCCTGATGATGACATACTTCCTGGTGTGGAGGAGCGCACAGTTCATGATGCATACCTCAACCCTGAGCAGACTTTTGAAAATGAAACTGCAGGATTTCAAGATCATCCGGCCCTGCAAGTCACTGATGAAGATCCTTCTGCAGATGACCCCATAATCTTCCTTGAGCATATGGGTGTCTCTGATCCTGAAAATGTCAAGCTTCATGGGCGCACATTTACTGCATCTGCACTCCACACTCTTATTAAGAAACCATCAGAGCAGCCTGATCTTATCATTCATCGAGGATCGCGCGCTGTACCTGAGTACGAAAACCCAAAACTCTTTCCTCCCCGACTCTCTTACGTAAGTAAGAGGGAGGGTTTTGTCGGACTCGAACGACATTTGTCCCGCCAACTCTGGAAGCAGTCACGTGTCGCGTCCCACGGTTCACCATTCCAACAATTTTCTTTCACTTTCAGTCCCTTGCTCATTCACCAGCGTCTTCGAGTGCTCTCACTTCTTATATACTCCCTCGGCGTCATCCAAAAAAACTACATACTGGACCGTAAACTTCTATTGTGCTCCAACTCATTACCACATACATCGACTACCACATACCGCGTGAACTACCACATACGACGTGAACTACCACATCTATCTTGTGTACTACCACACGCCCCACACACCGATGTTCCCTCTCATAAAGTTCCCCTGTGTGCTTTCCCGTGTCATTGACAATGACCTGTGCCCCCCTCATGACACTGAGTGCTGCATTGACGACTTTCCTCAGTACTTCGACGCACTGTATCATCCAGATCTTCATCCTGAAACTTTCTTGAATGCAGAATCCGTCTGTGACTGGCTCAGTTCTATCTTTACCGAATATTCCCCACTGCCGTGCACGCCCTTTCTGACATACTTTGCAAAATCATCATTCCACGTCTGCAATCTTCTTACGAGGTCTGTCCTTTCCCTCCCTTACTTCCAAATATCGTCTTCATCTTTTCATCCCTCTTCAGTACTCAGCCTTTTTGCTCCAACTCCATGTTCTTCGTCCCATCCTACTTGGTTTTATTTCCAGAAGTCTCATTACCTTCAATCCCTTCACGACCTCCCACACACTGTCCTTCTGCATGCTTTCAAGCATCTTCACTTAGTCTTACCTCACAAATACAACAAGCACTCATTAATTTTAGCTCTCTTCCACCATTTCATTCAGCATCGCATGCACTGCTTATCTATCTCAAACACACAGCTCCTTAACTCATTACCCTCTTCTCTCCTCCTCAACACTGAAACTCCTTATCATGTTCTTGTCTATCATAATACCATCCTCAAATTTGGAGAAGTTATCACACACTCTTTACTCAAGCCCCAATCTCTTTCGAAAAACTCAATCATCTACGCTCAGCATATCAATTTACTTCAACAATTACTGTCCCTCACAAATGAAGTAAGCTCTCCCTTATCTGCTAAGCAATTTTCCAAAAAAAAACTAGCTTCTGTCATGAATGGTCTTCATCCTTCCAGGCGCATTTCATTCAGCCACAGTCATGTCAGCCGCTGCACTGCAGTTATAACGAGTTTCCGCGAGCGCTGCGAATCACTCATGTCTTGCACACTCTCGCAACTTCATGATTTTCTTTACTGCTATCTCCCGACCTCTGCCGAAAATTTCCCTAATTCATTTGACGCTTCAGTATGTCTTCTCCTCCAAGTGGAATATACCGAATCCGTGTTTTCCGCCCTTACTAAATCCCGCACTCTCCGCCAACAGCAATTTAACAAATCCGCTCGTGCTACGCTCCGCTCAGAACAAGCAACACTAGAACATGCGCGCCAGCAACAAATCATTTCCGCCTGGCCAACTGTTCCTAACGAAGATGTCGTCTTCGACTGTCTGCGCAACTATCGCGCAGGATCTATGTGGACTGCTCCTCCAACTTGTGCATCATGCTCACGTTCTCAGAAACACAGCCCTGTTAACACTTTCAATATATCAACTGCCAGTGCTGCCCGCGACTTAAATATCTATCTTCTGACATGTTTCGATGAAAGGTTCTCCCGCGACTTCTCTTCCCTTCCAGGCATATGTGAAGGTCTAATGCTTGATGCAGCTGGCATCGTAACCCATGCTGATACTGTGAGTGTAAACTTGTGCTCAGATTGCCATTCCGAGCTTCAAAAGGGCAAAATACCGCGCTTCGCACTCGCAAATCACTTGTACCGAGGGCAACTTCCACATAAATTCAAAGACTTGACATGGGTGGAAGAAATGACTTGCGCAATTTACCGCAATACCGCATATGTCTCCCGCCTCTATGGTTCATCAGATCCCAGTCAAGCACGTGTCTTTCGGGGCAATACTTGCGCTCATGATATGAATGTGGTCTCCACAGCGACTGCGCTGCCGCTTACTCCCACTCAAGTGAATGACATGCTCTCTGTCGTGTTCATTGGTCCAGGACAGTATAAGAAAAAATGCTTGGAGAACATGTTTCGCGTGCGGAAGTCCAAAATCTGGGACTTTCTTGTGTGGCTAAAAGATGAGGCACAGAACCCTCTTTATCAAAATATCACTTTGGAAAAGCGGCATTGCGATATGTATCCTGATGATGACATACTTCCTGGTGTGGAGGAGCGCACAGTTCATGATGCATACCTCAACCCTGAGCAGACTTTTGAAAATGAAACTGCAGGATTTCAAGATCATCCGGCCCTGCAAGTCACTGATGAAGATCCTTCTGCAGATGACCCCATAATCTTCCTTGAGCATATGGGTGTCTCTGATCCTGAAAATGTCAAGCTTCATGGGCGCACATTTACTGCATCTGCACTCCACACTCTTATTAAGAAACCATCAGAGCAGCCTGATCTTATCATTCATCGAGGATCGCGCGCTGTACCTGAGTACGAAAACCCAAAACTCTTTCCTGGTATGTATCCTACTCTATATCCTTATGGAATAGGTGGATTTGAAGACCGCACTCGACCTACTCCATTGGCCCTTGAAGCGCAAGCAAACTATTGCCTGGATCTTGCTGACCGCTCTTTCAGATACCATCACTCATTTATGTTTGTTCTTCTAAACATTATCCAGCGCCGGACGGGACACCTCCACACTTCACTCAGTGTAAAGAATTCTCGATTCAAGCCTGTCGCAGAAAAACTTCTGTCAATATCCCCAGAAACTCTAAATGCTGTTGCAGTTCATCTTGAAAAAGAAGGTACGGTGGCGCAACTATCACCTGACGAAAAGCAAGTGCTTGATCTTCTAAATGAAGTTAACACTGTCTCTGCAAAAATTCCAGGTTCTCATGGTGCGAAAATAAGAGCTCGCAATGAGATTCGCAACTATGTAGCGTACTTTGGTGTACCCATGCTATACTTCACAGCAAATCCAAATGCTGCCCATAGTCCTCTTTTTCAGGTGATATATGGTGATACATCAGTGAACCTTGATGATCGTTTTCCAAAACTGGCGTCCAGTACGCAGAGAGCTCTGCGCCTGGCCAAGGATCCGGTTGCAGCTGTTGATTTTTTTGAATTTTCCATCAAGTGTATATTTCAATATCTCTTTGGCTGGGACTATGAAACTGGTCAAAGCTCACCAAACGGTGGTATTTTGGGCCATCTCGCAGCATTCTATGGATCACCGGAGCTCACTGACAGAGGTGTTTTTCATGCGCACTATGTCATGTGGCCTCTTGGCGCACTGAACCCTAATGAGTTACATGCGCGATTGAAGTCGGACCCTGCGTTTGATGCTAAGCTTTTTGCATACTTAGAAACCATAATTCATCACCATTTTCCTGACATTGAAATTGCAATCGAAAAAGACTATGAACCGCGAGCAGCGCGCCCTCCTCATGCACCCACTAAATTGAGGACAGAAGCAGACTCCAACCAATGGAAGGCTTTATTTGACACGGAGATCAAGAAATGCGGAGAAGTGCTCCAGCGGCATACTTGCCAAAACGTATGTCACAAATATGGCAGCATAGAGTGCCGCTTTCAGTTCCCGCATGAGTTAGTTCCTAAATCTTATTTTGATCCCAACACCAACTCTCTGTATCTCCGCTGCCAAGATGCAACAGTCAATTACTTCAACCCTCATATTCTTGTTTACTGTCGCCATAATCATGATCTGAAATGCATTGTTTCCGGCAAGGCAGCTAAAGCTGCGATGTTCTACATCACTGACTATATTACAAAAACAAGTATGAAGACCTATGAAATGCTGTCTTTGCTATCTAAGGCTGTTTTGCGCACTTCCTCTCAAAGCAATCCATCTGACAGTCCCGCAGCAAAGGCGAAGTCTCTTCTATACAAATGCTTGGCTCAGTTTACGAAGCAACAGCAAATTCATGCTCAGCAAGCCGCATGGTATCTCCGAGGACATAGAGACAGCATACCCTCTCACAACACAGTGCCCATGTTATCAAGCCTTTTGCTACTCCATGTGAAAAAAAGTCTCCACACTTCCGCCCACAACACTAGCACTGGTGATCAAGATGCAACTGCAGAGGAACCTGTCAATGACATTGAGGATGTCTCTCTTAGAATTTCAACAGACAGTGAAGGTAATCTCAGAACCATGACTCAAGTTGATGACTATATTTACCGCGACTCAGCCCTGGCACATATTTGCTTCTACGACTTTGTCCAGCGCTTCAGAATTGAATCTAAAGGAAGGCAGACACCCCACAACTTTGACAAAGCAAGGTTAGGTACATACAGGCGCTACGAACTATTGCATCCCCATAAACTGTGCAACACACATCAGCTTGTAGAACACACAAACTTCGAAAGAGGTGATGGCACTCAGCTGCTCATACCTCGAGTTATTGGTCTCTCAATACCCCGGACAACAGCGCCATCGTATCCACTATTTGCCTTAAGTCACTTCAAACCCTTTGCATTTAACAACGCTCTTCTCAATCCAAATGAATCTGCTACTGATATATTAAGCACCTTTGAATTTTCTGACTTAGGGAAAACAGTTCTAAAAAATTGGGAAGCAATTCATGAGTGTGAAGATGAGCGAGATGCTGAGCGCCTTAGCAAAAAAGAAGCAGCAACCCGCGAATCAAAAGCCATGACTCGCGCAATGGCTGGTGTAGACGACGAATTGTTCCTAGAGCCCAGTGCAGACTTTGCCCACAAAGACTTCTTGCTCAGCGCTGAACTGCTCAGATTGCATGCAAGTAACTGGCTTACCACTCCGCCCCAGAACCCTGAACTCAATCGTGACGCTGCACCTCCACCGCAATCCCTTCCAGAGATCACTGCCCAGAATTTGAAAATCTGGAAAGCTGCAATTGCTGAACAGGAGAAAGCTATGATTACCACCCGCCGGAACACTCTGGATCCAAATAACCAACTTGATGTTCCTGCACGCGATAATCCAGCAGAAACAGAACTTGGAACAGAAACCATAATTGACTCAGTCGCGCAGTCCGCACACATCCCAGCCACAGAAGCTACGGCCACAGGTTTAGCGCCAAGTTTAGAAACAAGAGATCACATGCTCGACCGCATTATTACAGAGGACACTCTAAATTACAAGCAGTCCATAGCATTCAAAATTATTTCCAAGGCATATTTCAAGTACATCGATGATGAACGCGAGGGTAAAAATCGCATTGACTCTCATGATTATAAGCCTTATCTGCGCCTTCTTTTATCAGGCCCTGGAGGAACAGGTAAAACACATGTTGTCAAATCTGTCCGCAAAGTTATGAACGCCACTGGTGATGGCCATAAAATCCGCTTTCTGGCACCAAGTGGTTCTGCTGCTGCTTTAATTGATGGTATGACAATTCACAAGGGCCTATCGATCAAAGTTGCCAAAACAGGTAAAGGTAACGGCAACCGCGCTGCTGGTGATATTGATGAAGACTATTCAGTTCTCTTAAGTGTAAGAAATCGGACAAACTTGCGCGACGAATATAAAGATGTCATTGTACTTTTGATTGATGAAGTCTCACTCTTAAGTGCACAACTATTGTCAGAGGTTGACCATGCTCTAAGATTTGCCAAGGGAAATAATGAATTTTTTGGTGGGATCCTTGTCATTTTCTCAGGGGACTTTTATCAATACCCTCCAGTAGGTGGGTCTCCACTGTATAGTCCCATTGGGAATGCTCAATGTGATAGTGAGAAGGAGCTGATGAAGCGCCTTGGTCGAATGGCATGGAAATCTGTTACTGAAGTGGTGAATTTAGAGGAGCAGCAGCGCATGAAAGGAGACCCTGAATATGCAGAGTCTGTACTTCGCCTTCGCAAGCGGGAGTGTACGCAAACAGATGCAGACTTGTTCAACAGCAGAGTCATGAAATCGTTTGATAACCCACATGGTATAGATATGAGCTCTCAGCAGTATTTGTCTGCGACCGCAATTGTGTCCACGAATTTCTTGAGACAAGGAATCAACATGCAAAAGGCACTTGCCAACAATTCTGACAAAGGCAAAGACTCACACACAAATAATTTTGTAATAGCTGCAGCCCATGACACAGCACATGGGAACACCATACCCGAACCCTCGAGAGAGCATCTGCTGAAATTGGACACCTCAAAATTGGCCCATGAAGGGGCCCTACCTGGTTATGTTTCTCTTTACGAAGGAATGCCCATTATCTTGCGCAACAAAAACATATCCACAGAACTGGGTATCACCAATGGCTCGGCAGGCTTTCTTCGGAAATTCACAACTCAAGTATGCTCTGCAGGTTATACATATTGCACTGGTGCCATTGTAGAGATTCCCACAAGTAAAGTTTTGCTTCCTGGCTTGCCTCCCAAGCACTTTCCTATTGAACCGCTGAATTGGACATTTTCCGCTAACATTCATTTGCCCTCTGCAGAGCATCTAGAAAAAACAAAACAGCGTGTGACAAGAAGCCAGTGTTCCTTTCAGCCGGGGTTTGCAAGCACTGGTCATTCCGCTCAAGGTAAAACACTGCCTTCTATCCTCTGCTGGCTTCATGACGGTGGTTTCGCAGCCTATGTTGCAGCGTCGAGACCTAATACCCCGCTTTGGCTTAGTAACAGTTGAAAAGGTGACACTGACTAATTTGAATAAACCCCTTCCTTATGATTTAGTGTTTGAAGCCAAGAGACATGAAATTATGGAGCACAACACCTTCGTTGCTCATAACTTTAAGGTTGGAAATTTCATTCCTGTTCCCGATGCAGAAGGCGAGTATAGAAAGTCCCAAAAAATCGGAAGACCCACTTTTCCAGAACCTGACCCACCAAAAAGGAAGAATCAGAACACTAATGCGGCCGCACGCAAAAAATTAAAAGGAAGTCACACTCACGTGCGCGGCGCCCAGTTAGAGCCTGCAAATGCGCTAAACAAGCGAAAATCACTTTCACCGCCTCTGCAGCTGCGGCCTACTAAAAAGCAAAAATCAATGGAAGAATGCAGTGCTACACCTGTTCTGCACAGGTACTGCTCTCCTGATGTTAGGAATACAAGCGCATGGCCTCTCATGCCGCAAGGCTTCCAATGGGACTCGCAAAACTGGTCCTGCGCGTACGACTCAGTCCTCGCTTGCTTTCTATCAATGTATCTTCAGCTTGATAACATTGAGCGGCAAAAGTGGGTATCTCTCAACGTGTGGAGATCATTTCTTGGTGAGCAGTTTGATATACTATTGCACCCGGATTCTGCTATAAATGCACCTCACATAATGAACGCACTGCGAAATGCATTCAGGAATGAACTGTTTGCCTGCAACCCTGACTTATTTCCTCGAACAGGTCTCATAGCTATCAGTGCAACTGACATCACCGCCATGATTGATGACCACCCAAAGTGGCGCAACATGATACACACTACTCACTGTGATACCTGTGGCACAAGTACAAAAACAGCTGTTGAAGTCCTTGACTTTGGCTTTTGCCCATCACCGGGCTCGGAAGCGGGAATTGAACCTACTCCCTACACAACCCCGCAGATGTGGATAGACTTATATATTGCTAAGGCTATGCGCCGCGCATCCCCCACTTCCAAGCTGGCTATCCAAAATTGCACTAGAGAACATCAGCAGCACTGTACTAGTGCGCTACAACAGTTCCTTGTGTACGAAGATATTCCTACATCCATCACATTTGAAACAAGCTTCTCTCTCTCTGTGCCTCTGTATCCCACAACTGAAATCACTCTATATTCAGCTACCCGATCTCATAAACTTGCTCTTAGAGGCATAGTCTACGTTGGGAGCAATCATTTCACAGCCCGCACTCTCGACAATACTTCAATATGGAACTACGATGGGGCGCAGCACAATGGCTGCCCTCAGTTCTACAGCACCCATGACAATGCTGCATGCATTCGACGGGATCTGACCGAAAGTGAAGATGGTGCTATTGTGCGAAACATGCATCTATTAATATACGGAAAAGTCGTGCAGTAAATCACAAGTGATTGGCTTGCTGGAATGCGCAAAAGCTAACCCGAATACTCCAAAATCGCGAGTAATAACGCGCCAAACACTCTCAAGTCCTTTCCTGAGACATCTTGTCATATGGCAAATTTGCTACATAGCTTCATACCACTGCGTCCTCGCACCAATTATTAACATATAACGTGTCAGGCGTAGAGTTCGTCATCACTCTCATCTAATGCAGCTTCAGCACCTGCACGGTTGAATAGTCCAGCGACATATTTCTTCCAAACACCAGGGAGTCGGTTGGATGCAACAAAAGACAGTCCTCGCTGGCAAAACGTCGGCTTCACATCGCAAGGATGGACATCGGGAAGGCTCGTGCCGTGTTCCTCCTCGGGGATCCAAATAATGAGTGTGTTAGCTGCTGCCTGTATGCGTATACTATATCGGGCAAGGTAAAAATGGCACCCAGCCTCGACGCCTTGGTTGCGAGACAGCGTCCATGACGCTGCATATGTATGTGGTTGTTTCTCCTTGTGAGTAGCACTGGAAATGCAACGGGAAGATATTAGTGTGCTATTATGCAAAGCATATGACGAGCAGCGTACCGGGAGTAATTCTGGCCAAAGACGCCCGTCGGAGGTGCAAGTTCAACGTTGTGAAAGTCGAACGAATGCTCTCCAACATCTACTGAATAGGTGCCCCTCTGCTGACCCGGTGCCCCACACATCTCGCCGTTACCATCCATCCGCTCAGCTGAGTAGTGTTGAGATATTTATCGAAATCGCCAATGATTTCTTCCGGAAGCCTTGCGCGCATCAGCTGCCACGCCAAAGCAAACACGGAACTGCACTTCACGTCCGACTCTATGACTGATGCAGCATCTGCGGGCTTGCGCAGCAAGTTTCGGACCCAATCAAAATGCGGCTTGCTCCGCGCTCCAGCAGAGTATCCGATCTGGATGAGTTTCCCTGGATCTTCCATCTGCATATGTTCATCACTAACATGTATGTGGACAGCTGATGTCAAACGCACCCGTATATTCTTCCGCTGAGGGATCGCTTCTGCAACAATAGCTTCAGCCCACGCAACCACATCTTCGTCTGGGCAGAAGTTGCGGATGACCATCCCCACGATTCGCCCCGTCGCATCAACGAAAATGACGCTCTCTTCGGGTCCGACATCGTACATGAGCTTTGACAAGTCCACGCGGTGGATTGGCAGCCTCCGCTTCCGGCGATCTGGCTGAGTGCCCAATCGAAAGAATTTGTCCCATTTCCCAAAGCTCGAGCTCGTCTCTGAGATGATTTCACCCAGCGGCGGATATGCCTCTGAGAGCGGAGCGACAACCTTCGTAGGAATTTTGCTGAGATACTCTGCGCGATTGAAGTTGTTGGAATTAAGTCCCATGTTCCTAATGAAGCAAACTCTTGCTCGGCGCTCCTTCTTCTGCGAAGTTTGGCACTCTTGCAGCAGATCTGATAGCACGCTAGGAACAGTTGCATGGCCCTTGCACCAAGACCAGAATGTCTGGATGCCTCCCTGGCTGTCCAAGTGGCAAGAAATGTCGTGGGCGGCTGCAAGCTCCCGGACGCGGTTGGTGAAGGCTAGACTGTTTCCATTCCGCAAGAATTCCATCGCTAAAGCATCGCCAGCCACCAGTTGAATCGTAGCATCCCGGCGGAGAGTGTCCTTTTTCGCCATGCGTCCAGGAGGTTGAGGTCTGGGACTGCACTGTTCGAAGTCAGCCAGCAAACAACTTCGATGCTGCGACCGCCTCCACCTCCTGCCACGGTGCTTCGCATCTGCTCCCTGCAGCCCAAGCTCTGCACACTTAGGTGCTTCTTCACTACATCTTGGCCCACGCCAGATTCTTGGTGCTGATCACTCTCCGTGTGCGGCAGTGACTGGGTTGCAGCGCAGGCCGCTCTGCAGCCGATGTGTTCCCCGCCGCGGCCTTGGTAGGTCAGTTCTCATCCAATATCTTTGGTCTTGGGCTTTTTCTGAACCTATTCCTGCAGTAGAATTTGGGTATGCCCTCCCTGGAACGACCCACCCGCTCAGTTCATTGCAGGAGGCCGAAAATTTCGATTTTGGGGTATATCATGCCACCAGGGCCTTGCCAGGTCAGTTCTCACTCAATAGTTTCGGTCTTGGGCTTTTTCTGAACCTATTTCTACTGCAGAACTCGGGTATGCTCCCCCTGGAACGACCCAGCCTCTCAGTTTGGTGCAGGAGGCCGAAAAAAGCGAATTTGGGGCACACCAGGCCACCAGGGCCTTGCCAGGTCAGTTCTTCTTCAATAACTTCGGTCTTGGGCTTTTTCTGAACCTATTCCTGCAGTAGAATTCGGGTATGCCCTCCCTGGAACGACCCACCCACCCAGTTCATTGCAGGAGGCCGAAAATTTCGATTTTGGGGTATATCATGCCACCAGGGCCTTGCCAGGTCAGTTCTCACTCAAAGACTTCGGTCTTGGGCTTCTTTTGACTTTATTTCTACTGTAGAACTCGGGTATACCCTTCCTAGAACGACCCAGCCTCTCAGTTTGGTGCAGGAGGCCAAAAAAAGCGAATTTGGGGCACACCAGGCCACCAGGGGCTTGCCAGGTCAGTTCTTCTTCAATAACTTCGGTCTTGAGCATCTTTTGAACCTATTTCTACTGTAGAACTCGGGTATACCCTCCCTAGAACGGCCCAGCCTCTCAGTCTGGTGCAGGAGGCCGAAAAAAGCGAATTTGGGGCCCACCAGGCCACCAGGGCCTTGCCAGGTCAGTTCTCACTCATTATCTTCGGTCTTTTGCTTTTTCTGATGCTGTTCCTACTGCAGAACTCGGGTGAGCACTCCCTGGAGCGACCCAGCGACTCAGTTCATTGCAGGAGGGCGAAAAAAAGCGATTTTGGGGTATATCAGGCCACCAGGGCCTTGCCAGGTCAGTTCTTCTTCAATAACTTCGGTCTTGGGCATCTTTTGAACCTATTTCTGCTGCAGAACTCGGGTATGCCCTCCCTGGAACGACCCAGCGACTCAGTTCATTGCAGGAGGGCGAAAAAAGCGATTTTGGGGTATCTCAGGCCACCAGGGCCTTGCCAGGTCAGTTCTTCTTCAATAACTTCGGTCTTGGGCATCTTTTGAACCTATTTCTACTGCAGAACTCGGGTATGCCCTCCCTGGAACGACCCAGCGACTCAGTTTGGTGCAGGAGGGCGAAAAAAGCGATTTTGGGGTATATCAGGCCACCAGGGCCTTGCCAGGTCAGTTCTTCTTCAATAAGTTCGGTCTTGGGCATCTTTTGAACCTATTTCTACTGCAGAACTCGGATATGCCCTCCCTGGAACGACCCAGCCTCTCAGTTTGGTGCAGGAGCCCAAAAACTCGGTTTTGGGGTATATCAGGCCACCAGGGCCTTGCCAGGTCAGTTCTTCTTCAATAAGTTCGGTCTTGGGCATCTTTTGAACCTATTTCTACTGCAGAACTCGGATATGCTCTCCCTGGAACGACCCAGCCTCTCAGTTTGGTGCAGGAGGGCGAAAAAAGCGATTTTGGGGTATATCAGGCCACCAGGGCCTAGGTAGGTCAGTTCCCCTTCAAAAACTTGGGTCTTCAGCTTCTTTTGACTCTATTTCTACTGTAGAACTGGGGTATACCCTCCCTGGAACGACCCAGCCTCTCAGTTTGGTGCAGGACGTCGAAAAAATCGAATTTGAGGCATATGACGTCGCCAGGGCCTTGCCAGGTCAGATCTCCTTCAATATTTTTGGTCTTCGGCGTTTTCTGAAGCAATTCCTGCTGTAGAACTCTGGTATGCCCTCCCTGGAACGACCAAGCCTCTCAGTTTGGTGCAGGACGTCGAAAAAATCGAATTTGAGGCATATGTGTCGCCAGGGCTGCCAGGTCAGATCTCCTTCAATATTTTTGGTCTTCGGCGTTTTCTGAAGCAATTCCTGCTGTAGAACTCTGGTATGCCCTCCCTGGAACGACCAAGCCTTTCACTCCATTGCAGGAGGTCGATGAACTGTGATGCCGTCAGGGCGTACCTATGCCAGTTTCAAGTTATTGCCCTCTGTTTCGGGCTTTTTCGAATCCTGCGTCTCTTTCGAACTCATTTCCTTCTGCCACCGGCTTTCCGCAATCAACTTCAGATGTCGCGCTTTCATTGTGCTCCAAATCGTGTATTACCAGATACAAGCCGAAAGTCAACCTAGCTGCGTGTCCATATCTGACGGCAGAGCTGAGTGCAAGGTCGTCATGGATAAATTACATTCTGCAACTGTGACTTCCTTGTTTCTCTCATGAGTTATCTCATCTCCTTCGCCACTCTCTCGAGTGCGCTTGGCAACGATAGGCACAACTTCATCAAGGCCACGGCGTCGCTTAGGAGCTATGATAGTTGTAGCCACGCGCGACTGGCTGCGCAGAGCGTCTTGATGGGCTCGGATAAGCTGCAAAAGCAGTTCAAGCTTATTGTAGTATGACTCCATTGACAGGGAAATGATCGCACCTCGCTTCCAATGCGACTCAACCTTAGAACTGAGTCCAAGCGAGACAGAGGCACATACGACCGACCGACTTTGACTGCACGGAAACACATGGATATTTCAGCAATATGCCCCTTCCTAAAAGACGCTGGAGGTGTGGAAGCCTTCTTGCCTCCGCTGCAAGAACATGTTAGTGGGAAAGTCATGCGTGAGAGGTAAAAACACACCCATGAGTATCGGGAACGACTTCCAGAAATTCCACAATGTTATCATCTGTAAACACATATTCCCCTGCACCCAAAATGTCGTGGAGTACTCGATCAGGATCATATCCATCAGGTATGTCTGCAGTGGAGAACACATTTTGCTCCAACGGCGTGATGAACCGTGTGCCTGCGTAAAGTGCATCTACGCCCCCAACCGTATGAGCATTCAGTGGACGCAACTGGCCCTCCTGCAGATGCTCATCAAAATACTGATGAATCATCGCCAGAGCCTTCAAAGCTCTCTGGAACTGAGGATTCTCGAAAGCGACAAGTGAAACAGACATCATGATATCGCGACGATTGGCTGGATTGAACCTGTAAAGTCGGATGTTGAGACACAATAAATCTCTGCAGACGGGCAAAGCACGCACTTTGCATATTTAGTGATTGGAGGCAACACAGTAGCACCGATAATGCCAGACACATCCAGCACCACTTCCTCTCCTGTGCCACGCCATTCCAAGAACATGTAGCCACCTGGCTTCGACTGAACTTGAAACTCCTGTCGCACTTTATCCAGCGTATCGTATTTGCAGAGCTGAAATGCACCATGCTCTGGTGATGTCTCTCGTATATTGCACCAACGGTCAACCCACGCTCCTACAATCAGCTGGTATTAACAGCAGTCCATGGATGGAGGTGAGGAATTCATTACGCACGACATTGCTTATCATTGAGCACATTCACTAATATGCCTGGAGGAAGTTCGACGGTGCGTGGCATGTTCAAACAGAGTAAGAACTGGGAGAGTGTGCAAGCACCTGTATATTTGCAAATGGTGCATGGACCTGGGCGTCGATGCACCCTTAAAAAATTCCTGTATGACGAATACAGGTACATGTTTATTCCTCCGATCCGAGTCCTATGCAATACTGCAACCTGTTTCCCCAGTCAGCGTCCACTATCACTGGATATTACTATTCTACACATACCCTGCTTCTCCTCTCAGCAGCCATTTGTTATGGATATCGCGAGCATCGTTGAGTGGGCCATGAATGAAGGCCCGTGCTTGCTCCAATGGCTGACACCAAAAAGCACGGCTATGATCGAGATAGGTAAGAAATTTTGAGAAAAAACAAGACCCCTGAAAACTGACCGATCAGATCCTCTTTTTACGCTATAAAGACCTGTGCGTCGCACGCCAAGAGTGTTCTGAGCATTCGATGTCGACTAGAAGCAACAGGTACGCCAACATTGAATGAACAAAAATGTTCCTAGTGCTGATGCACTTTCCTCCATGTCAGAGGCCCCAAGCCTAGTGAAGGCCCTTTAGTGGCAGATGCAGGAGCAGCTGCGAGCAGGTATGTGCGACGGCTTCGACTTGTGAAACTGAAGATGGTCAGATCTTATCTAATCACTTCCATAGCCGCGACAATCCACCAGCAAAGACGCCTGCAACGCCTCCAAAGCGTGCTGCCGAAGACTCAGCAACTTCTGGCATGGCAGGTGGTAGCCCTTTGAAGAAAGCAAAGGTGGTGTGAGTGATTTCTTGCGAGCCGCTTCAGACGCTGCAAACTCACAATGTCAGCAGCTCTCCTCCCACGCCCATAGTTTTGAAGCGCATCGCCGTCGAAACCACTTCAAATGTTGGGCCACCAAGCATGGTCAACCTAGAGTCTGCCTTTCACCTCTCTGCCAAGCCACGGCTCCATGGTCTCGACACACTCCAGCCAGCGTCGACATGTCTCATAAACCTTGCAGTTGCAAACTCCTCTTCTCTCCGTGTCAAAAATGGATTCATCTCCCACGCAGATGACCCTGGCGTCAGCCGCATCTTTCTAATCGGAATGATCACGAACAGTTCCCTGACTGAAGGTGCCAAGGCTCGAAGCGTGTCTGTCGCATTTTCCGATCGCACTTTTGAGCGTGCTATGGCAGTCGCAGGTGCAGTGTTGGGCAAGACGAGACTGGTCGTGCCGACGTACAACAACGGTATATCTATATCGACTTTCAAGAAAACAGGTGAGCTGCACAGACACTTAACCTATATTGATGCTCACGGTATGCTCAACCAACAGCGACTTCCCCTGCATCATCATCCACTCCAGCATCGCCGTCTAAGAACAAATTGGCCCCTTCAAAGGGTATGGTCTGGGGACGACCCGTGAAGGCATGGGATGAAACGAGTGTGTACATGACTCTGTCTTGCCTGTCTCTGCCCACTGACATTCTTAAAAGTTGTGCCTTACGATGGGAGGAAGCCATTCGACCTCCTGAAGTATCGTCAATTGCCCTTAATCAATGGGGAAGTCGATGAAAGTACTGCTGTCCTCGCTATCTTCACGCTAAGCTCATGGGCGAATGCCAATGAAGAAACGGTGTTGTCATTCAACATTCAAGATGTCATCCTTCTGCGAGACGCTGACGACACGGACGGAGTACCTCAGGCCACCTCAAAAGCTCTTTGGATGGAAGATGAGGCTGAAGCCGAGGAGCCTTCTGGTGTCGTATTATAGATTATGTATGCGACTCCGACATGTACTGCGTTCCCTGACTGCGGTAACATAGAAAATCAAAAAATCAGGATGCACCTGTTATGAATCCGTGGGAGAGTCGGGGATTGGCGCTTGCGCCGTGAGGATCTAATTTTATGCCTACTGTATCACGCGCTTATCATTACGAGCTTGAGTTGCATGTCAGTGTCACTGGACCCAATGAGCGTATCGTTTGAGGCACAGGTGGCTGCGCATTTCAAGGAAAAAATCAAGACTGGAACCCTGGCGGAGCAAACCCATTTAAATGCCATCCAAAGGATATCTAAAATCAAGAACTCGTAGGGCTAATGATCCCCCCATCGTGTACAGCATAACCCGAACTCTTCATCGCCCGTGCCCTCAACCGCAGCCGAATATCGTCCCACCGCGACGAGTCCTGTCCAGGGGACATCACGTCCGCCGCACTATTCAAAGGCGTCGAGAAACTCGCGAACGCCCCTGCCTTGGCCAGGGGTAATTCCCCAAGGGCTGGGCGGACACGAGGCGGGAGCGGGGGCGGGGGCGACGCAACGACAAGGTGCGAGAGCGAAGTCGCGTTGCGTTTATGTTTATTCTGCTTGCGCAGTGCCTTCGGAAGCGGAGAGGGCGGACGGCGAGGCTTCCATGTCGAAGGGAGCGTCGACCGGTTCCGGGGTACAGCCTCATGTTTCTCTAGAGAGAGAGCATGCAGGTCGTCTTTGGTGCTAGGGGCGTCTTGGGAGCTTTCCATAAATCTAAGGCTAGGGGAGGGGAGGTTCATGAGGATTTGGGGAGGCAGCGCAGGGAGGAGAGGTCGGTCTTCCTTATCGATGGGGCGGGAGGAGGACTGGTGGACCGAGAGTCGAGAGATCATTTTGTCTATCACCCTTGAGGACATGCGAAATTTCTTCATTCTCGCGTTGTTAGCTTCCTTTGACGAAGGTTTCTCCTCAACGGTCCTAGGTGGCCCAACCTCCATAGGCTTTCCAATCATGGGTAACACCGTCTCCTCCAGCACTATCTTCTCTTCCACCTTGACTTCTCGAACCTCTCTCGCTTCTTCCAAGTCCGATTGAGCATCCTCTCCCTCCTCATCCGAGCCCAAGAAAGGATTCACATCCACAGTAGCACTCTTCAAATCCAACACAAAAACATTCACCGCCGCACTCCGAGGCTGCACAGCGCGCCTCCAAGGACCCTCCTCCACAGGCGTCATCGCAAGCCCAAACCGCCTTCGATTGACCCTGGTTTCAGAGAACATAGGCGGAGAGATATGATAAGACTCCTGGCTGTACATGCTTGCACTCGTTTTCGGCGCAGCCGAAATCGTGTACCGCAAGCTGGCAAGGGTGATCAGGTTTTCCTGCACATAAAAAGTACATCAGTCATGGAAAGAGTAAAAGAACATCGCGACAACACACCTCGGAGTCACAGGAATAAGCATAGGAATGTCGCTCGACAAGGGGCAGCGTCAAGTGCAAGGCACCTGGCCTGCTGATTCCTTTCGTCTGTCTCGCCGGATCAAGTTGAGCGTAACCTGAAGGGGCCATCGAATCTCCAAAGACCAGAGGGCGCGCAGCGTCCGAGGTGAAGATGGGGCAAGGCTGATCCAGCAGCCTATAGTAGTGGGACGACGGAGAACAGACGCGGGGTTGGGGGTTCAAGCCTTTTTCAAGGATCAAATGTGATCATGGCCATGCCGGATGACCGTGACCAGCACACGTTTGATGGTCGCGGTCAAGGACACACGTCGGGCTGTGCCTTCCCATCTTCTTCGCTCTACCGAGTTCAGATTATGAAGCCGCTTTAACTTGAATGCATATGTATCGTTGCCAGATCGTTGCTAGCCTCATGACTACGAGCTGGTACCATGGACATTGGAGAGTGAAGACCGCAAGGATCTGGGTTTGAATATTATTCTCGAAAGTGATCATTTCGTAGATAACAGAGGCAACAGAAAGGAAAAGATGTCGATAGGAACACTAAGCTTGACTTGTAGAGTAGGTCTAACAGATTATTAGGAATGTTTATCATGACTAGAAGAGACCATGAGCGTATCAGATATAAAAGCACTCGGGAGGGATCATCCTCGTTATCTCTCGCCATGGATTTGGCTCTGTTGACTTTCAAGAATCCATGATAGGGATTCGTTGGGATCGCTGTTATACACCAGAAGTCCGAGGTGTAATGGACCAGTCTCAATCGCATCATAGATCTTGACCAACTTACTTTTCATGTCTTTTCCTCACATTTTCATCTTGTTTTCATCGTTTTCTTATCTCCCTGCCTCCATCAGTAGCGAGCACTTGGACAATTAGCTACTGGGAGCCTCCTTCCTTCTGATGCTATCCGTTTGATACTTTCCGCAAGGTCTTCTTTCTAGGAATTAAGTAGCGGGTTCTTAGATATGATCTCTGGTGCTACTGTAGTGATTTAACGGTCGTGGAAAACCACTTCGATTCTGGCTGTGGGCAGAGCGATAGTGTGGCTTGTTCAGCATACCACATTGACCTTCTGTAACCTCAGCTGGCCCATAGCTTATGAAGTTATGCGCAAATGGAACGGTTTGTGCCACCCTTCGATGAACCCGAAAAGTCCGATCATGTCTTCGATGGCTGTGTCACTTACCATCAACTTTACCCCATACTCCAACCTGCATCTCTCCATGCATATGTATATAAAGCCCTTACCGACCGCCCGTCTGTCAAGTTCTCTTGTCTCTCTCCACCGCCTTGGGACATCTACGCAGGCATAACAGGCTAACAGCGCAGCATATCACAGTGATTCGTGCCAGACACACCGATGGAAACCACAGACGCCGAACACCCACCACCCTTCCAGCCCACCAACGAGATTGAGCTCGTGTCCAAAGAACATAGCAAAATAACTGGCGTAAGCGTCTACTCTGGCCGTGCAGAGGTCACCCGCATCTTCAAGTTCGATGTCCAGACCGGGCAGAACCAAGTAACCGTCACTGGTCTGCCTAACGTGCTGGACCAGGATTCCCTCCGGTATGTCCTAACGTCTGCAGTCTTCTTATATACGAATAATTTTACCCATTGATTACTACAGGGTTGAAGGACATGGTGCCGCTACCATCCACAATGTCACCATCTCCAGTACTCCGCGCCCGACGCCGCCCACCACGTCGCCTGGCCTCACGGTACTTCAATCCAGGAAGGCCAAGACCCTCAAAGCGCTCGAACGGTGCAAGAAGTCCATTACTGCGCTCGAGTCGTACTTCGCCACTATGCATAGCCAACACATCAATGTGATGCAGGTGGGAAAGGTCATGAAGGAGTACGAGGCGACGGCGGGAGAGCTCGACGGCCGTGTGTTGGACCTCGAGAAGGAACTTTCTGATGTTGAAGCAGAGATAGCGGAGGAGCGGACGAAGCTTGGGGGCAAGGCGCTTGAAGACCATCTTGGTATCCAGGTGGCTATTGGAGTCTTTGCGGAGGTGGAGGGTGAGGTGGAAATTGCTTTGATCTATGGTACGTCTGCTATCTTAAATCTTGTGCTGTTCTTAACATCAGGACTACAGCGGTATACGGTGCATCGTGGAACGCGGGATACGATATACGTGTTGATATGAAGGCGAAGGAGGAGCAGGTGATGTTGATCTACAAAGCCGCCATTACACAAAGCACTGGCGAGGTAGGTGACTCAAATTGCACGATGTCACGGAATTGAACTCGAGCCACACAGGACTGGAATGATGTTTCACTGACGCTCGAGACAGCGACGCCCACATTCGGTGTTAGCGTGCCTACTCTGGATCCCTGGAATCTTTCAATCTCCAAGCCCGCCCCTCCTATTCGCGCCCCGCCTCCAGCTCCAGTTCCAATCTCCCCTCCTGGCATGGTATACTTGAGTGCATCTGCTAATTTTGTCGAAAGTGAACAATCAGCACCTCCCCTCCCACGGGTAATACCTCACTCTACCCTTGCGATCTCATCCAAAGGCAACGTCAGCGCCACATTCGAAGTCCCAGGGCTTATCACCATCCCGAGCGACGGCGTCGCACACAACGTCACAATCGTGCAGCTCAAACTCAATGCGACGATGTCATGGGTCTGTGTGCCGAAGAAGGACACTAAGACGCATTTGAGCGTATGGCCGTTTTTTTCCTCGACGCGCGATGTCCGCTAAATGGTGTATTGACTGTAGGCAAAGATCAAGAATGCATCGCAGTACACTCTGCTGAGCGGGACGGGAAGCGTCTATGTTGACGGTAGCTTCATCTCCCGGTCCAAAGTGCCCGCCGTGAGCCCCGACGAAAGCTTCAACTGTGCTTTGGGGTAAAAATCTCACTCAGGCTACATATACACAATGCTAATCCCACACCCCAGGCTCGACCCCTCCATCCGCATCACCTACCATCCCCAAACCAAGAAACAGTCCAAGAGCGGATTCTACACCAAGACCACGACGCACGTGTTATCGCAGCACATCACCGTGTTCAACACCAAGACCTCTCCCATTGATGGCGTCAGGATCCTCGACCATATCCCGGTGTCGGAGGACGCGCGAATCCAGGTGAACCTCATCAACCCGCCGCTCACGCGCCCGAGTGTCTCCTCTGGCAGTAGCAGCGTGGGGCCCTCGTCTTCTGCCTTGGAGGGGGCGAGGAAGCCGGTGGCAGTGGGGAAGGGGGTTACTGCGGCTTGGGAGGGGGCGGAGGATGTGGATGTGGATGGGGAGCGGGTGGGGCGGGATGGGAAGGTTGGGTGGGTGTGTGCGGTGCCGCCGCAGGGGAAGGTCAATTTGTTGTTGCAATGGGAGGTGGTTGTGCCTGCGAGGACGGACGTGGTGGGGATGATGTTAGCGGTGTGCTATTCGTAGTGTCTCGCGGGTAGATGAAGCCTATGGCACTAAGCAAGGGATTGCAATCGTAAGATCGATATTTGTACTTGGGTTGTTGTGAAGAGGCGTTGTGCCCTGACACACTTTCCCGCTCCAGGTACATGGAAGACTACTCTTACCCTTTCTCTTTATCCCTACATCCATCACGGTTGGCACCATTGTACATATCGCCTATTAGTATCCTGGAAGATCTCTTATTGCACACAAGAAACATGAGTGCGCGGGCACAGCGGGGCCATATTCTCAAGAGTTATCATTGCGTAGATAACACAGGCAACGGAAAGGATCCGAAAGATGTCGATAGAAAGACTAAGGTTGACTTGTATAGTAGGTCTAAGAGATTATGGGAAGTGGTTATCATGACTAGAAGAGACCACGAGCGTATCAGATATATAAGCACTCGGGAAGGATCGCAATCGTACAAGTAATAGCGTAGAGTGAACCAGCTGATCATATAATTGTCTAAAAGGCACATAGAAATAAAGATAGAGGAGTGAGGAGCGCGGCGGGTTAGAGTCGAAATATCGAATTGAAATAATCCCTAGACTTTGTCGTGAGGCCGCTATTCTTCTATAGCAACTTCGTCCTGTCACGTCTGATATCAATAAGCATCCAGGACTCCAAACGTCAAAGCGCCATACCTTAATCGCGGGGAACGGCACTGGAGCCACCAGCTTCGGCTCCACAATCTCACCCTTCCCCTTCCCCGCTCTCTTCTTGGGTGCTGTCGGCATCGACACCGACTTCGGCCTTCTAGCAGGCTTCTTCTGCCCCTGCTCCTTTACATCTGCCTCATCCTCTCCCTCCCCCTTCCCCTTATTCACAAAGAACTGATTATGATACCCCATACTCCTCCTCTCCGCCTCCGAAAGCAAAGACGTGGGCCGCACAGGTACATCCTCCGAAAACACGATCCTCGACGTCGGCTGGGGCATCGTCGAGTTGCTGTTCGAAGTCAGCAGGACGAACGGCGAAGGCGGGAGGGAGCTCGAGAGGCCGCGGTGGTGTTTCAGCTTCGCCTTACTTGTGAGTATGCTGAGGGGCTTACGCCGTGGCGATGGTGTGGGTGTAGGTGCAGGCGAGGGCGTATGGGATTTCGGTGGGGAGGCCCTTCCGGTGCGCTTTTTCTGCGGGGAGGGGGAGGGCGTGGTGCGGGCTGAGGAGCGGCGGAACATGAGGCGGGGGAAGGCAAAGGTGAGGTTGTGGTGCGTGGCGCCGCGGATGTCGATATCCGCGTCGGGGTCAGGGTCGGTTGTATCGGTTGTGGCGGCGGCGGAGTGGCGGTTCTTGTCGAGGGGGGTGAAGGGAGGGGGGTTGATGCCTTTGTTGTGGAGAGGGTAGAGAGGGGACATGGGCAGAGCTTCGATTTCTTCCCATTCGTCATCTCCATCGTCTTCCGGGACGTCATCAAGGCTCGCGGGAGGGACGATGGGTTCGGTGTGTGGAGGAGGTGCTGAAGTGGCCGGTGCAACGCTGTCGCTTTGGGAATTGGGGGGTGCAAAGTCTTCCTGACGACTTCGGGGCGCCGTTTCGCAAGGGATTTTGCGCTGGAAGAAGGATCTACGGTTTGTCGAGACCCGCCCACTTTCGCGACAAGTAGGTTTCGTCTCTTTGCTCGGTGTGGGTCGGGGCGCATCGTGCTTGTGGATACTGCGCCTGAAGAAGGATCGACGGCTGAGTGATATATGACCAGGCCCAACTTCACATCCCAATGGTTTCTCAAGGGAAGTATCTGGATTTTCGATGACACTGGCCTGATGCCTATGCCTTGCGCGGAGTCGAGCCGTAAACCCGGAGAATGGATGAAAATGGTGACGCCTTCGCTGCGTAGGCACCTTCTCTTCGGTGGCCTCCCACCCCGCAGACATCACCTCCTGAAATCTGGTAGTCCGGTTTTGTCTTCGGAACGAGCTGTCCCCGTCTTTCGAGGAATCATTGAACATCCACTCTCCGACCAAGCTGTTGTCGTCAAGGACGCCCAATTGCATGCAGACATCGAAAACGGAGGCCCGAACGCCGTTGGATTCCCGGTTGCTATTCCTCATTGTAGAGCGCGATGGCGTCGACATTGTGAGGACTTTACGACGCGCACGAAAGCGTGTTATAGGTGTCGCAGTCGAGGACAGGGGTAGGAAAGAAGCGCCGAGAGTCGATAAGATAACGACTTATATATGTTCTCCAAAGAAGACTTGGTGGGAAGTCCCCTTGACGACTTATGGAGTTTTGCAGCCGGGTATGGGCGCCATGTGACGAGAAAAGCCACTTGGCCTCCTGCTTAGGATACAGAACATGTCAGTGTCGACGTCAAAGCCCGAGTGTGGATAGATTCTCTCATCCTCGTGTCGTTCCGACGGACACAATCACTGCAGCTGGAGAACGGAGTGGGACGAATGATCATTTTCGGAGCGATCGGCAGTCCGGCAGCAGCATCGGATTTTCCCGTTTCGACACGCTCCAAGTCCGACAACTCGCGCGCCAGCTTCAAGTTGAGGCACCTTCGATATAGACTTGAGCAGCAAAATAGGACTGATACGAATTCCTACCCATCCCAGAGATGTACATCAACCGCCATGCCTTGGTCTATTAAATCCCTGATCCTTTCGTTCGTCAAGATCATCCCAGGTGTCATGGTGCATGACTCTCCCAGTGCTTTTGAAATCTCCAGCTTGAAAAATTCCAGGCATCCCCGCTCCCCCTCTCCAGTACCCCATCGTAACCAAAGCATATCTGCCAACGCGTCAACGCAGAAGTTGCGCGAACAGCTGAGCACCTCTAATTGTACCAGCTGTGGTATAGCCGTGGCACACTTCGCTTGAGGAGTGAGGCGTCGCACAACCCCGTCCATGAATCCGAAGATCATGTCGATACCCTCGTTGGCATGCTCCAATCTGAGCTCCACTAGCTGTGGCGTCGCTCGAAGACATTCCGTCGGCGCTCTGAGCGTCAACGATCTCCAGAGCCCTTTCCCGCTCTCCCACGAATGTCGTCGGGATCGCGGAGTACGGGGAGTTCGTTTGGCGAGGCATTCCGGCGCTTTGAGCGCACGGATGACTCGGACTCCTATATCAGTAGCGACCCGGTGGGCCGTGATATCGAGCGACGGGATGATCGGTATCCCTCGCCCTTCGAGGTTCGCATCAACCGGCCATGGATCGAGTCCATGCGGCCGGAGGAGTACCGGAGGCCAGTGGCCCCCACTCGCCCTTTACCGTCTTCATCGAAGTCGGTCAAACCTGTGGCTTCTTCAAAGTCACAAAAAGTCACCCCCGCTAACCGCGACGGTGGACGTCGTGAAGTCACGACGTACAAAGTACCCGAGGCTGCGCCAGGACCCCCTCAGTGGGTCCTGACTCCGCGTCCTGCCCCACCGCCGACAACATCAGTTGCCGGCCCGTCCAAGGCTCGGATCATCCGTGATCCTCTTGAGGCCTCGGTTCACGGCGAATCCGACGATGGCGCCAGCTCTGGCGCCTCGGAGAAGGTCGTGTCTGCGAAGAAGAAGAAGGGTCAAGAGACCCACCGAGCTAATGAAGCTCGGCATCGGGAGAATGAAGAACCTGGGCCCATTGCCCAGGAAATGGAAGTAGTGGTGGGTAATAACCGCCACGAACGGAGCAATCGCTTGTGGGACATGTTGGGCCCACAATTCTATTGGTCCCCCTACGACAACAGGGTATACGCCCTCATGGAAGCTTTCAGAGCTTCCTCTCGTGAGGTTGGGGACCGCCAACGGTACCAATTGCCGGCCTCTTCTGGTCGGCTTTATGCCGCATTCCCGAGAGGATTCCCGATGAATCCTTTCGAAGTTCAGAAGTTGTATGACTTCGTCTTTAAAAAGACGACGAATGGCAAATGGCGGCTCTCAGACGAAGAGCGATGCCAAGCCTATGAGCTCCTCGCTGAGTTCATTAGGATCTCGCAGCAGATCCACCCCCGCCTTCGTGACCGCGCCATGCAAGCGGCCACAGAACTTTCCCACTTCGAGGAGCGTGAGCCTCCCCGAGTAGCTTCAGGCTACCAACCGTGGCAGCACCCACCTGTTGTGCGTCCTGCCGGCGCACTGTCTGCCAAGGTTACTGGCAGAACACGCGGGGCTGGGCTAACGCCGCCTTCGGGCAGTAGCAGCTTCAACCAGGAGCTCATGGCGCAGTATATGCTGCACCATGGACGTCCTGGTACCCGGAACTGGCACCATGGCTTAGCCATGGATTATGCCCGCCGAATCTCCCGTGAGACCGTCTTCGGCCACACGCTGACCTCCATACTGGCACCTGTCAGTAGCAATCACCGTTCCGCATTCGTGAGAGTGCTGGCGAGCATTATGGTTCGCCCATACTTCTACCATGAGATGGTAGAAGCTCACAATGCAGCCAACCCTGATCGACCATTAGTGCCGATCTCAGGTCGCGAGTTCACCGTAACTCGCTTTAACCCACCAGAGGACCGTAACCTCATTTCTGAGGATATGGTCGTCCGGCACTTGATCGAGAATGGTATCCCCGTAGAGTGGATACATCACTCGTATGCCTACGCGCTCCATTGGTGGAATCACACCTGGCCAATGGACGCCGAACTTCAGGCGACTTATCGCCAGGTCGACGATCAGCGTCGGGCACGGCTGGATGAGCATGGCACTCCGCCAATCATCCTTCAGTGGAGTGGGTGGCGTTACGCTACCCCCGACGACTGTACTCGCCTCAATATCCTTGAGGGAATTGAGGCTGCAGAACATGGCGGTATCCGTCAAACTGGAACCGTGGCTCTCCGTTGGAGAACCACTTCTCTTCGTCGATCTCCCCAATCGGAGAGATATGCCATCTGACGACCCTATGGAAGGGCCATCACACTCGTCGGCACCAATCGGTGTCGTCCCCCAACCTCCTGTGGCTTCGGCCACTGCAACTTCGACCACAGTCGCAGCGCCATCGAGCGCTGAAACCCCTGTGGATACCATGGCGGCCCCATCTGGGCCACCTCCATCGGCAGCGGCTCCCGCTAGCACTCTCCCTCCGTTACCAGAGGACAGGGACGAAACGATGGGGGATGTCGAACATGGGTGAGGCACTTTACTCATCCGCCTTTGACCCCATGGACGCATGACGTCAGGAGGACCAGTTCGACGATCAGACACTACTTGATCGCGAACTTGGGTATCGTCGATGGCATCGACACCTAGGCGTTTTAAACGTCTAGTTCTTCATTGATATCCCGAGGACAGCAGTATGCTGCCCTCCCAGCTGCTTTCTCCAGCGTGAGTTTTTCAACTCACGCTTAACCATCGTCGAGGTAATATACCTCGACTCGGGTTCGGAACTATGTGATACTCTTGCAGCGGGACGACGGGTCCCGCGCGTTATCTCTTATACCATATGTTATAAGTTCCACGAACTTATTATAATTTATTTACCATACTATCTACTTCTATGAAGACTGTCTACGCAGTCTTAAGAGGGGGTATGTAACGGGCACGGTCAACGCCTATAGCGCTGACCGTAATGTTTGGCAATACCATGTTTGGCAACGCCTTCGGCGCTGCCTATATAAACGGTTGTGTACAATAGATGTAAACAAGCCCTTGTAAACTCGTGTATAGCAATAGTACCCATTGGTCAAGCTTACCACGCAACGCAAGGCATCCCTCTGTAGCGCCCGCGCTACAGTAACTCAATCGCTTTAATGTGACTATGAAGTGGAGTGAGGTGCATAACGAGGTCGGTGTCCATCAGCTGCAAGCTTAGCTACAACAACCTCATTTCGCAAACGGATCATCTCATTGAGAAAGAAGTTGTACTTGACTGGTGACATCTCGCGACAGATTGCATGGTAGCCACCCAGCCAGACATTGATCTGCTCAGCAACCGATGTGTTGAAGAACCATTTGCCGTCTTCACCTTGCAGTACAGGGTAGTCGCTAGGGTTGCAGTTCTCCTGGCAGTACGTGTGCGTAGCCTTGTGCTTGTTGAGGAAGTGCCACACGTCTACACACATCCCAACATCCTTGAACCAAGGGTCTCCTCGCGACTCTGCCTGCTGTCTTGCATCACAGTTTGTGTCATAGATAAAGTGTTCGGGCTTTTGAGTTCCTGGGACTGAGAACGCATTCTTGAGGAAAATTAATACGTTTGAGACTGCCTCTGCACCAAAGAATGTTGCACGAGCATGGATGACACCGCAGGGACGAACAAGAGTTTGTTCGTTGTGAGTTCTGCGACGGCCAAACTGAGCCTTAAATTTCTTGTTCCCTGTCGGTGATTTCACGGCTTCGCAAGGGACATCTTCTTCAGCTTCTCCTCCATCGTCAACCACTCCTACTGAGCCTGGGTTTCTCTCATTGTGTACGCGAACCCTGCCATCCTGCATTTCAAACCACTCTACATTCTCTTCTACATCATCACCCTCGCTCTCAGCCACTGGTCCCGTATCAGCCATAGAATTATTAGGATGATTGACACGTTGGCGCTGTAGGCGCTCCTTCAAGATGAACGCCGCCGTGCCCTTCTCATAGTGAAGCCGTTCCATCTCCGCATGCTCCGGTACACCGCCATTCGTCATACAGCCGATTTTCAGAAAGCGAAAATAGCTCCGACCAGATTTTTGATCCAGCGTGCGATAGCCTGCATTCCAGCTGAGCTCAATGTGATCTTAATCCAGCTATGGTCCACCTCAATCAACAGCCGTCTACAGCTCGAGTCAAATACCTGAAACTCACTCAACGCTGTCATCAGGGATGTCCTCGACGGGTCCGTGCACCTTACAGTGTTTTGTTTATTTGAGTTAAGTTCATACTCCGCATTCAACTTCACCCACTTCTCCTCTTCGTCGTCGTTACGCTCACGTCAAGACGATGGACCTCAAACGCTCGAGTATTTGCGAGCTCTTTACTTTCTATCATTCTAAGTCACTATTCGGACCTGTCGAACCTCTGAACCTAGGCCCTTGCGTACTCTACCACCTTCCCTGGCAGGATCGAAGTCAACACACAAATAGAATTCGGCGGACGGACACTCGGCGGACGGACACTCGGCGGATGGAGGCCTTTTCGCATCCCACCACCTTCCCTGGCAGGATTGAAGTCAAAACATCGATGGAATTCGGCGGACGCATACTTGGCGGATGGACACTCGGCGCGCCTTCTCCAAATGGAACCGACCTGTCAACTTCAAGGCTCGAGTTTGTATGCCTCGTCAGCCCCACCCTTCCCCACCCTTCACCCTCCCGGATCACGGTTACCGCCAAGTCTACCTCATTTCACTTTCGTTCATAATTTACACTGGTTGTCGGTCATGCTCAGAGATGCCTGCGTGCATTCATGCAACTCACCCATTATGGATATCCTCGTTTACTCATATATACTATGTTTTATATACCCTTTGTGCCTTGCGACACGCTAGTGTATAAGATATGCAAACGATACAATTTTTTCGCTCTCTCGCACGTTGACAGTTGAGGTGGCATAAAAAAGAACAGTATTGTACGTGAATAGACCCTGATTCAAAATGGCAGGAGGAACCTGAGGTCACACCTGCCTGCAACGTCGTCGGACCACCTGAAACCAAGTTGACCTGGTGCCAGCATGTTATTAGAGCGACTGGACTGTGGACGTCAGCTCAAATCGGGCTGGTATACAGGTGACAAATATCCCTGGTGATGTGGTTCATCCCACATGTGTCAAATGTGGATGACAAAGGCGCGTGTATCGCACAAGCTTTCGATCCCAGGTGGACAGGCTGGTCACACCCGGTGACAGCACATATTTGATGGTGTGAGTCGTGTGTCGGGCAGAAGCGGTGTCGGTTGTTGGCAAGGGGAGTCGTACATCGAAAGACCCCGCAGCAGCAATGTCCAAGGGTAAGGCCATCACATACAATAAGCTGACATTTACCTTGTCAAATGCCGGGTTATGAGTCGAAGGAATGGTCAAAGATGAGCGGTAAAGAACTCACGAGACTTCCCATCGGGCCCCACAAACACTCGCATGCACTTGTCACAGTAATGCCCAGCTTCGTCCTGGCCATATTGGATGATGTGCTCGTTCCGTGCTTCCATCAGTGCCGTAAACCGATCCTTCTGTAGCCCAGTATGGGGTACCTGGAGTCGCAGGTTGCATTTCGTGTGATCTTGAAGGAGAGTCTGCACGACAAACGCATCCCAGACATGCTCAGCAGTCAGGGTCATTCCAAACTGCCACCCTGCATCTGCGAGGCTATTTTCTTCCTTTCGCGAAAGAGCCATGTCGTACATTCGAGCGCAATTCGAGGCCGAGAACCTGCCGATATCCCTTAGTAGATCAATAGGACCGATAATTGTGGACCTTACCATCCTACAAGCATCATGGCTATCCAAGAGTTGATCACTCTATCTTCAACAAATTGATGCTCGCCTACTTGAATATACTTATGATCCTGAGCGTAGTAGGTCCTCGTGCCGTTGTTGATGCTAAAGTTGTGGTGGTAATTGGTACGGCAGTCTAGAGGATATGTGAGGAACAATGTGGCGAGGACAGTACATAAGGAGCAGTTGCTGACCTGGGCAATAGAGATGGATTGACCATGCCGGCGTTACTCCTTTGTTGAGCGTGTAAACGACGACCTGTCGGCTTTCTTCTTTCTTCAGTGGTTTCTGGCGAGAGCAGTCAGGGCTGCTGCAGCATTGCATGGGTGGGTAAAGTGTCAATGATGCTAATATAAGGTCATTATAATCCATAGACACCGACACCGGTGAACAGTGAGTCACGTACTGATACCAGACTTCCAGCCATATTTATGGAAGATCTGCTCGTCATTCTCTGACAGCTCCCCCTTCTCCATAGCCCATACTTCGTCCTTAAGCTCATTCCAAAGCGTGACAACAGTAGCACCATCCAACACTAGTGCTTCCTCAAGAAAGCCGATGATTGGTGATGGAAGAACTTGCGGAGCTGACGTCGTGGTGACTCGGATTGGTTGGGTAAGGAGTATATCATTCTTCAGGTTAGACAAGAGCCGGGAAAACAATATTATTTGCCGTAAGCCTGGTTGTACAGGTGGATGGGGACCTGCCATGCACTGTTGAGTGTCGTCGGCGGTCATGGCGGAAAACATGAGTTGTTGTCATATGTTAGGTGTACATGCTGCTGACCTTTCTGCCCCGTTGATGACCCCAGCGTTTGTAGGTAGGTGGGCGACGCTTGACAAAGCGCACTACCCCCCACGAGCACGCGCTTGACAAAGCGCACAAGACTCGTTTTGTCCCGCAGACATGCAGTGGTATATCAACACTGGGAAAGCCCGGATGTTTTAGAAGGGAGAGGGATGGATAAAATGAAGAAAAAAAGGAATATATCTAACTCTACACTGCATTTGGGATGGCATACGAGCATCAATGATTAAGCCGCAACTTATACGGAGAACTCTATGCCTTGGTGCCACCCCGCAGTGAGTCGTCTGGAAAGACGAACATGAAGCCCAGTGAAAAGTCGGTCGGGCCGAATCGAGCGCAAACGAGCGCAAACGACCACGATAAGAAGTGTCCGAAACTGCTCGGTTGGACTCCCTCTGGCTCGAGATTCCGGCCATCTATCCAGCCATATTGAGCATGATCAAGCTATATAGGTCTCCAAATCGCTTCATTCTTGCTCGATATCTTTCAATTTTATTCGATTACAATTTCGTTCAATTTTGTTCAATCGAAATATATTGACTCCATTAAATAAATACATGGGCAGCTGGAGTATACAACTACAATACGCATACATACGGACGGACCCTCAGCGCATCCGAAGTCCGCCACCCAATAAGTCCGCCACCCGCCGCCACCTACCGTAGCCTGCCTGAATATGTACCCTTATCAATGAAACAAGATTAGATGGCACGAAAGCAAAGCAAAACATCGACGTACGACGAATAGGGCGGCTTGAAGACGCTAGATGCTTGGCTTGAGGCCCTACTGTTGCTTCTCAATCAGAGTGTGATCGATGGGATCGGCGATACGCACACACCAAAACGCCGTCACGGTTCGCGAATGCTACCGAATTTTGATGGGCGGGCGGTTGCTGCTGGATCGCGTCAGGCGGGAGGAGCGACGTAAGGTAAGAGCGATCTGATGGCAACTACATGCGGGGGACGGTGGGAGTGGAACGGGATCCCGAGAACATGGTGGTCCGGGGGAAAGAAATGAAGAAGTCGGTTTGCGGCCTCCGTCAGTCTTATGTATTTCGCGCCAAGTTCGCTCTGAAACAAAAGCAAACAATGGCTTTGAGGAAATATTCCCTTGAGACGGCCACGACGATAAAACGTTTGAGTCGGATGGATTTCACATGTCCATTTGGTGAAGTCAATTCATGAAGTCATCTCGAGTTCACGACATTGGCTGAACTTGATCACAAACCATTGGATGAGTTACAACAAATGATTATTTTGGGCAGATTTGGCTCGATTGACTACCGTTTGGCTTGAATAGGCTCAATTCCGCCCGACCGACTTTTCACTGGGCATGAAGTGCTGTCAATCAAGACGCGACACCAAGTGGCTTTGTTTGGCTGTGTTTGATAGCCGGCACGGAACTCACCGAAAAAAACATGCGGCCATCGTGCTGACTTGAAGGTCGGCGGCTAACCGGCAACACGATCCCGCCGGTCATTTACGCCGGTTTTTCTAACTCCCAGATGTCCTCCGTGCGAGGTGAGTGTTAAAATTTTCCAACGACGGTGTAACAAGGTTGAAGGCAAGGAAGTTGGTCGTCGCTCGACGCTGGGCCGATCGGCGATTTGTTGTTCAAGTCGGGATCGCGTGACTATATTACATAATACGACTGCTGTCAGTGTCCAGTCCGCGCGAAAAATTTGGGACACATCGGACTTGTTGCTCCTTGGGAGGCATTCGATGATACTGGGCAAGGCAGTATCCCCTTCTCTTTCCAGGAGGTCCCTCCTCTGCAGCTCCTCATGCCTCGCCAACTGGCTCTCAGCTTCGTCCTGCGGGAGAAGAGCAGCTTCCACCGCTGCCGCATTAAAGCCTGCACCCGCTGTTGACGCCGAACTCGAGGTCGAGACTGAAGCACCACGCCCTGCAGATATCTTGACCGAGAAAGACCTGAAGCGACTTCGATTCCAGCGAAACATCGGTGTTTCTGCCCATATAGACTCTGGGAAGACGACTCTGACGGAGCGCATATTGTTTTACACTGGTCGTATTAGGGACATCCACGAGGTTCGCAACGCCTACTAGAAACGCCTGTGACTAGATGGATAGACATTGTAGGAACACGACAGTAGACGTGACGCGTTCAGGTTTCTCCGCCTGCTGTCCATGTGTTCGTACAGTTCTCCTCTGCCACAGGCGACTATCTATACAAAGTTCTTAGTACTGAAACCGAATTATTATTATCAGGTTCGAGGTCGCGATTCCGTAGGAGCTAAAATGGATAGTATGGATCTCGAACGAGAAAAGGGTATCACAATCCAAAGTGCGGCGACTTTCTGTGACTGGGAGGCAACGGACGCGGAGAATGGCAAGAAAGAGAAGTACGCAATCAATATCATCGATACTCCAGGCAAGTTTCTTTTTCCGCTGAAAATAGCGACCAACTTGATGGATATTTGAAACAGGACACGTGGATTTTACAATCGAAGTGGAACGTGCTCTCCGTGTTCTGGATGGGGCGGTGCTGGTCCTTTGCGCTGTTGCTGGTGTACAGGTATGCGACAAATCACATATATTTCAACTTTTGACGTATCGTCAAATATTCACCTGTTCTGTAGAGTCAAACCACAACAGTCGATCGTCAAATGCGTCGGTACAACGTCCCCAGAGTTTCTTTTATCAATAAGATGGACAGGTATAGTCCTACTCAAGTTTCAAAGTGCCATCACACATTTACAACATTTGTGGTAGGCCTGGTGCCAACCCCTGGAGGATTGTGAACCAAATTCGGACCAAACTTCGCATTCCGGCCGCTGCCGTTCAGGTGCCAATTGGTGTCGAAGATGAGTTCAAGGGTGTCGTAGATCTGGTCCACTGGAGATCTATCTATAATGAAGGACTAAAAGGGTGTGTTAGGACCTTTTACCCACCGTCCAACATCACCTAAATTAAGTCTCGAAGGTCTACCGTTCTCATATCGGAGGAGATCCCGGAATCTGTACTGGAACTAGCCAAGGAAAAGCGCACCGAACTAGTCGAACAACTTGCAGAAGTCGACGAGGAAATCGGGGAGCTCTTCCTCAACGATGAACTACCGAGCAATTCCCAAATTGCTGAAGCTATTCGACGCGCGACCATCGGCCTCAAGTTCTCCCCTGTCTTTTTGGGATCTGCTATCAAGAACACCGCTGTCCAGCCTCTCCTCGATGGTGTTTGTGCCTATCTACCAAACCCTTCGGAAGCAGAAGTCCTTGCCCACGACACTAACCTCCCGACCACCGCACCTCCGGTTCCTCTTGCCCCCGCCGCCGACGCACCACTGGTTGGCCTAGCCTTCAAGCTCGAGGAGGGCAGGTTTGGTCAGCTGACGTACATGCGGGTCTATCAAGGCACATTGAAGAAAGCCAATATCATCTACAATGCTCGCACTGGAAAGAAGGTTAAAGTACCTCGATTGGTTCGTATGCACAGCAATGAGATGGAGGTAATTAATATTCTATTATGGGCACTTTCTTGATCTGATGTAAGTTCAGGACATTGACTCGATCGGCCCTGGTGAAATCTGTGCTATGTTCGGCGTTGAATGCTCTTCAGGAGATACATTCACCGACGGATCCACCAGCTATTCTATGGTACGTTGCGACTGTTGATACTGTGAAGATTTAAGTTAATCTCAATGGTACATTCCAGACATCCATGCATGTCCCGGAACCCGTCATCTCCCTGGCCATCAAGGCCAATGGCATCGAGACGCCCAACTTCTCTCGGGCGCTGAACCGCTTCCAAAAGGAGGATCCTACTTTCCGAGTCCATATGGACAAGGACAGCAAAGAGGTGATCATTCCATCCGCTTGTCATCGTCAACGTCCATCTGACCCTATCCGTCCGACCCGTTTGTTCCCAGACCATCATTTCAGGAATGGGCGAACTTCATCTTGAGATTTATGTGGAACGGATGCGCCGCGAGTACAACGTGGACTGCACGACAGGCAAGCCACGAGTCGCATTCCGCGAGACTATCACACAGCGCGCCGAGTTCAATCACACGCACAAGAAGCAGACTGGCGGTGCCGGTCAGTTCGCCAAGGTCGTCGGCTATATCGAGCCCATGGAACGTGACCCCGAAACCGGCAAAGACGTTGAATTCGAAAACGTCGTTATGGGTGCGTCGATCCCGACGAACTTCATTCCTGCCGTGGAGAAGGTGAGCTAGGTCCTTGCCAATGCTGTTTCTCCAAATGCTGACTGTGACGTCGTAAGGGCTTCTATGAAGCACTTGAGAAAGGTTCCTTGTCTGGGAATGCCATCTCGGGCTGCCGTCTCGTCCTTAAGGAGGGTGGGTTCCACGCCGTCGATTCATCAGAGTTGGCTTTCAGGCTGGCCACCATCGGAGCCTTCCGTGACGCTTTCAAGGCTGCCCGCCCAGTTATCCTGGAGCCCATCATGAACGTGGAGGTCGTTGCGCCCGTCGAGTTCCAGAGTGCTGTCATCGGAAGCTTGAACACCCGCCGAGGAACGATTATTGATAGTGAAGTTCGCGATGACGAGTTCACCGCTATCGCTGAGGTGGCCCTGAACGAGATGTTTGGGTACTCTAACCAACTTCGTGGTTCGACACAAGGAAAAGGTTTGTTGTCCGTCTTTGTTTCGCGTCTTCCTGGTGGTCTGACCCTTGTTCTAAATAGGCGAGTTCAGTATGGAGTACAAGGTAAATCCAAATCACTCCAATTGGCCATGCCTACTCTGATCTCCCTTGTTCAGCACCACATGCCCGTATTGCCCAACCTCCAGAAAGACCTCGAAGAGGCTTACCGCAAAACCCTCCCAGCGAGCAAGAAATAGAAAAGTGGTATACCCTACTGACTAGATTACCTTATTAATATGTTTGAGCTCGACTTGAGCCTACTAAACGTCTCCATCTTTATTGGCCTTCGGCCATGGACAAATATACATCTGATACCGGGTCTTACCTCAGCCTCGAGAGAATGTATCTGGCGGTCCCTGAAGAAAGAGACATATTTCCGTGAATCATAAACACCATACAGGTGTACGTTCCCTCGACAAAATGCACACTGTAGGAGTCAAACCTTGGCCAAGATACCAAAGCCTAGCTAGCTTTACAAACCAGTCAAGAGCCTCGCATGTACATCTTTCGCAAATGGTCTCTTAGCAGGATCCTCACTCCAGCATTGTTGGATTAGGCCGGCAAAGGCGGGCACCTCCTCAACAGCCGCAGGATCTCAGGGCGCTTGCTCTCTAATATCGCAAATATGACGGATCAGCAAAGGGCGGATCCTCAGCGAAAATCTGCACAGCTGCGTTTCAGATACCGGGCCCTTTGTTCCTAACCAGGCGAGAAACATAACATACTTACCTCAATGACAGTCATGGCGTATGCGAATATGTCGCTGGAAAGGGTGAATCCTAAAGCAGGATCGGCCGAGTCTTCGTCTTCAAAGGGTTGATCATCTCAGGGGCGGTCCAGCGAAAGGCACCTGTCGTCTGTATGGAGAAATTGGATGATTCCAGGATGAAGACGAGGCCATAATCAGCAAGGGCGACATGTCCTGTACTGTTTATGAATATGTTTGCCTGCTGGAACAGGCGTCGAAGTTTCAAGCATTGCTGTGCAGGGCCTCGGCGCCTAGAGACGCCTGCTATACAGTATACAGTATACTTACCCATTTCGAGGCCACCAGCAAGTAACAGAGTTTCTCGGGTAGCAAAAAAGCTGCAACTTTCGACGGTCTTTGTTTCGTCTACTCGCGCGCAGTGTACGCAATCGAAGACCGCGCAAACTACGCGCTCATGAGCAGATCAGGCGCCCAGTGCACGGTGGTCTTCATTGAAGCATTTAAATTAAGAATCGCAGGGCGTGACCGTGAGGTGGGGTGCTTACGTAACGGGGAACTCGAGCCACGTTGCATACCACCACGATCCACTGAAGTTCATCCCGACATTTTCATTCTTTTAATATAACCTGTACGCAGGCTACGAACGACAATGGTGCGCGAGAGTTCTGATTTAAACGCCCTGGGACTAATAAACCCTGTTGTGCCAGGCAACCGCAACGGTCACGGAGTCGGTCCCAATTGAGACCGCGCATGAGGATATGATCGTGCGTAGGCACTAACCCACGACCGCTTGTCCGTATCATAACTTAGAGATATCCTAGCATGATGCGCAACTGGACTACTACGGCAAGCGGCTCGCCACATGTTCTTCCGACCGCACCGTGAAGGTCTTCGATGTTATTGAGGGAGAGGCCCAACGCTCCGCAGGCGGGCACACTCTGAAGGGGTATGTGACGTGTTTGCAACCCTTTTGCGTCAGCAAACTAACGCTTTCCGAAGGCACACAGGTCCTGTATGGCAGGTCGCCTGGGCGCATCCAAAATACGGCCACATTCTTGCATCCTGCTCATATGATGGGAAGGTGTTGATCTGGAAAGAGCAGCAAGGACAGGGACCTGCTGGTGGTGGCTGGAACAAAGTGAAGGAACACACACTGCACACGGCTTCAGGTGCGTATGTCGCAACTGATTTGAAGTACCAAGGATGACATTTGGTGTAGTAAACTCCGTGTCATGGGCACCCCACGAACTAGGCGCGATTTTGGCCTGTGCGTCTTCCGATGGAAAACTCTCTGTTTTGACCTTCAAAAGTACGTCGCACCCTCACGCTATCCCTGCACACGTTGGAATTTACCCTCCCTCTCTCAGATGACGGCCAATGGGGCGCCGATATCTTCAATGGCCATGCAATCGGATGCAACGCTGTGTCCTGGGCACCCGCTACTCAGCCCGGGTCCCTCATCACCCCCCAGCAAGCCCAACCTCTCTCCAACCAGTCAGCCCAACAAAGCTCTGCGCCCTCCGTCAAGCGCTTCGCCAGCGCCGGCTGCGACAATCTGGTCAGGATCTGGGGATACAGAGACGATTCGCAGTCGTGGGTCGAGGAAGAGACACTAGAGGGCCACACCGACTGGGTCAGAGATGTTGCATGGGCCCCAAACATCGGACTCCCCCGGAGTTACATCGCCACCGCTTCGCAAGATAAGACGGTCCTCATCTGGACGAAGGATGCTCCAACATCACCATGGGTCAAGACTGCACTGGACCCCTCATCGACATTGACCTCTCCAACATCAACTGCGCCCCTCCCTGCTGGTAAGTTCCCTGATGTGGTCTGGCGCGTGTCCTGGAGTCTGGCCGGGAACTTGTTGGCGGTTAGCTGTGGGGATGGCAAGGTGACGCTGTGGAAGGAGAATTTGAAGGGCGTTTGGGAGTGTGTCAGTGACATGAACAGCTAGAAGGGTAGATTCCGAATACTGTATGATTCCTTTTGCCTTCGTTAATGAATACCTTGTAAGCCCACCGAGTTCTCGTACTGGGTGATACGAAAAGCTGACTGATATATACGACTACGTGAGTCGCATTGCAAGGTTGATAATTGGCATATTCCCATGCAGGACGCGATTTCAGTGGGCCTCAAGACTACTTAGACAGTGAGTCCCGCAAACCGGGCTGTTAGGTATCAATGTTCAGCCTATTTTGTCATTTTCGGAAAATCACCAACGATAGACAGCTTCCCAGTGATAAGACGACCCTTCCCGCGTGATTTTGGCATTGTTGCATTGAAGAATGTCTGAAACCGGTCGAGGGAAGTTTGTTCCTCATATCCTTGGAATCTCTGCTAGCAGGCATTCAAATCCAGTGATACGTATCTCCCCAGATTGCAAGCGCGAGGCGTGGCCGTCCCTTGCCAGCAGCTCATAGACATGTCTTCATGCCGGGCTGCTATTGGTGATGCATAGTTCGCGTGCGATGAGAACTATAGCCTCAGTAAGGCTATTGGTTTCGGAGGCTAACTCAAAGATACAAGTTATATAGAGAAGCTAGTCCAAGTCCATTTGGCAGGATATCAGGTATTACAAATTGCCAACATTCTAGAGACTGAGCACCGCTGTCATGCTGAGTTCTTTGAGATGCGGGAAGGGCAACAATAATGATGGAAGGGAGGAAAGAGGTCGCACTTACCGTAGCCCTCCATTAGCAGAAAGAGGTGCGGCCTCTTTATGTGGCCCTCGTGACGCTAAGTTACATCATACGGCACCTCTTCCGTCTCTTGATTGGCTGTATGCCTAGGCCAGTGGTAGTCACAGTCAGGTTATACGAGTGGACTGGGGCGAGTGTGGTTGCGCGTCTGTACAGCTGGGGAAGCGGGGTAGTGAAACTTGCAGAAGTGCAGAGACCGTGGAAGTGGAAGTGGAAGCTGAAGCTTTGAAGAGCCATTTATTACGTTGGCCACCCCGCGGCGAGTGGAACGTCCCTTGCAGAGGGACATGGCGCCGTGAACGATCGTTGTCGACACATTGATCAGATCCATGGTGCCGGATAAGTCGCATTCACTTGGTAGTCACATTGGGTATCCGGTGGGTGTATCCCTTGCGTAACGCAGACAGTTGAGCTGGAACCCTTTCAATTGAGAGCGCTGTCCATGGCGATGAAGAAAGTCAGGTCGTGCCAGTGAAATTTAAATGCGGAATGTGAGCCGTGGGAACCAACCTCCAAATTTGGATCTTCCACCAGATTTGATTCCCCGAAACTCCCGAGATGATGGACTTCGGATGCACCATGTCGTCCGACGACCGTTTTTGCGTCACATCCTCCATCGATCTTATTCGATGTCTATCTCCTACGCCACAGAGAAACAAGTAGCTGTAGCTGCTGTACGACGAGCATGCCATCTCACCTCTTCCGTCTTCAACAAACTCGTTAAGAACGAGACTCTCACCAAGGGGGACAAATCGCCGGTGACTGGTACGCCGTTTTATCTTATGTATGTTTGATTATTGTATTTACGCATGGTACATCGCCTAGTTGGAGATTACGCGGCGCAAGCTGTGATTAGCACGATCCTATACCATGCGTTTCCTACGGACCCTATTGTTGGCGAGGAGGATGCAGCTGAGCTACGTCAGGAATCCGGTGCCGAGATGAGGGATCGGATAATTGCGCTGGCAAACGAGGCCCTAACGGGCGAGCTGGGTCTCGGAGACAATGTCGAGTGGGGCGTCGGGCCTGGGCAAGAGAAGACATCCGATCAGCTCTTGAATGCTATCGACCGAGGGAACTACCCAGGCGGAAGCTCAGGACGTATGTCATTTCTTCGTAAATACGGTCTCGAATCTTACGCTCGTGCGTCAGGAATGTGGACAATTGATCCCATTGACGGAACAAAAGGATTCCTGCGTGGTGAACAGTATGCCGTGTGCCTGTCCCTCATCGTCGATGCGCAAGTCCAGCTCGGCGTCATCGGGTGCCCTAACTTGCTCATCGACCCCGCTGAGCCAGATCTTGGACGCGGCGTCATCTTCGTCGCCGTTAAAGGCCACGGTGCAGAACAGGTGAGTTGTAAACATCTCCTCTCAGGATTCCTTCTCCTAAATGAACTACGATAAAGATCAGGTTGAGTGGAGCCAACCCTAGCCCACTGAGAATTCCAGCTATATCGCCCGCAGACATTAACTTCCTGGAATCGGTGGAGGCTGCACATTCATCACATTCCTTCAACGACCGTGTATCGTCGTTGCTTGGTATCACGCGCAGCCCGATCCGCATGGACAGCCAGGCAAAATATGGCTGCCTTGCACGCGGCGAGGGTGCTGCATACCTCAGAATGCCTACAGGTGTGGGTTATCGCGAAAAAATCTGGGTGCGCCTTCTCCCGCTCTTATCTTTTCGTTGGCTCATGTCTTGGTGTGATAGGATCATGCCCCTGGTACCGTCCTTGTTGAAGAGGCTGGCGGCGTTGTCACTGATTCACGGGGTCAGCCCCTTAACTTTGGTTTGGGTCGGGATTTGGGCGAGAACTTCGGGGTGGTGGCTGCTGGGAAGGATGTGCACGCACGTGTTCTTGAGGCTGTTCAGAAAGCTGGTCAGGAGGCAAAAGCTAAGGCTTGAAATTGTTGGTCGCCTTTCTCATTGAGAAATCGTGTCCTTGGGGGCCCAGATGCCTCGTTTATGCGATGCAAGCACACTTCATCGTAGTGCTATCGAGAGCGCGCCTCTTTCATTGTGGAGTTCTCAAGCAGACGGTATGTATATCATGGCGAAGTAGAGTACACCTATGACATTGCTTTAAGATCCTTTGAACCTCGAAGATATCGTAAATCGGGTGTAGCTGTCTGCTAGACTTGTAAATTTTTGCACGTCCTTTTTACTCAACCGGTCGACATCCTAGTTGAATATGACCGTGAAACACGATCTATGTACGAGAAACGATACAGGATCCTTGCAAGATGGGATCTATGGCTGTGCTGTGCTGGAAAGGGACCGATCACGCTCTGTCATCAATGATCATACTTGCACTCACGAACCCTTCAGGACGTCTTGTCAACAAAACTGTCCAGCTCACATTCATTCCCTTTTCCTCCCATCTCCCAATTCTTCCCTGCGCCATCTGCTCTTTCCATCCGTTCATTTCCCTGATACCAGCGTCTTTTCCCATTTATCACACCTTGTAGTAACCGATAACTCACATGGCCAGTTGGTAAGTACGCGTTTGTTTCTCATTGGCGTACTGATATGCACATGGGGTTACCAGGATTGACATTTTCGCCCTCATCGCAGTACGTTGGACTGATTCTGGACCTATGTATCGCAACTTAGGCGTGAATTTGCATTCTAGACTTTGTCTGTCGTTGGAGGTGTCATCTATGGGGTTATCTACGTCTCGAACCAGATCTCCAAGGGTGTAGCGAGTACTAAGGAGAAGTGCGTGAACATAATCTTGCATGCGCGTATCCTACTGACTTGTATCTACAAATAGCCTGAAGAGCAAGGGCCTCACGATATCGCAGAAGGGCGTGTCCGTAAAAACATCAAAACGCTTCGACAGAGCAGACTATGTAGACGCTACGCAACGGTGTGCATTCCTTCTCTGCTCCCGCCGCCCGGACTCTGACCCTCCCTTAAGTGGCTTTGTAAAGGCCTTGGGCGCCTCCACGTACGGCAGTTCAGACAACGTCTCGACCGTTCAGTCACCTGGCAAGATGAATCGACAGGAATCGTCGACGAGCGTCAAAAGTAGCACGAGCGGCGAAGAAAAGAAGAAAATGAGCAGTATGTTTCGGCGAAACAACAATTCCGGCTCCAAGGAGAAGATCTAGTTGCCCGCCGATTGTATATTACCGACCTCCAACGGTCAACCTGCCTGTGGACGTTGTGGCTGGGACACAGCGTGACCTTTCGATGAAAAGGGCTTCCACCGGTCCGTTATACGTTTTCCATGGACTACTCGCTATACTATGAGGCACAAACACGCTTGCCCCACCCTGCGTCTGGCTGTATTTATTCAATATACGATGTATGTAGGATTTTATTGGAGAGAGTAGCAAGGGCCGAGGATGCGTTTTGCATGATCGATAGGACTGTATGAACAGTTACAGTTCCCAGTGGTGCCATTGATGTTTGAATGAACTTGACTTGATGTTTTTGACTATCGCGAGCACTGTTCCCGTTCTTCTCACACGCGAGTATGTGTTAAACAAAAAAGAAGTGCTACACGCGATATGAGCGACGATTGTAGTAGGAACAGCTTCATTCTCTCCGATAGGTAGAAAGAGAAAGTGGCTTGACTGTAAAATAGTTTCGTAGGCATTTCATAACAATACACAGATGAGAAGGAAGACTACACTATAATACGGCTTGTCTGTCTTTCTTCAATCTCCTTCACTTTCATCCAAGTCCCAAGCGCGGAGGTTGTCGACGTCAAACACATCCCTCACACCTTCTCCCGTCAGGGCGCTGCACTCGACATATGAGCAAGCATATGAGACAGCACCGATCTTGAAGCTTGCAGTCCGACGTGAACAGCCATGAACTTTATCACAATATGCTGAATGCTCATGAAAGCAGTCAAGAATATCTATATACAGTGGGTATGTAAATCAAAGCAGATGCTACAGAACGGGTTTCTCGTGGGCGTCATGTCAGTATCATAAATCGTGCTATATGGGTGGTGGGGAAAATACAGAATAAATAACCAGAGAGGGGTCGTCGTCAGCTAGTATCCAAACAGTGCCCCCAGTAGATCTTTCCAGCCGCGCCTCACCACCATCTTCGTACCTCCCGCATATTCCTGCGCCAGCCATTCCAGGTACCTAGCATCGAATCCACTCAGCGGACCCAGCTCAAATGCCAGGATGTCCTTGGGGGCGAGGTACACCGTCATCGTGCAGGCGTCACACACGTTCTGCTTAGGTATGAACGACTCGAGAACCGAGAGCTGGAAGGAGGTGTGCGCGTGAAAAGTTTGTAGGAGAGACAGTGTCGTAAGCAGTTGTGCATCCCGCCGCTCTGCGGTGTTGTCCTCTTCTTCCTCCGGCCCAGGCTCGCCCCCATCAACGGCAGTAGAAGTCGACACCTTACGCGCCTTGCCAAGGCCCAATGAGGAGGCGGTGCCAACAACAGTCACGCGCCCACTCGACCACGACATCCCACTCGACCGGCGCATCGCACGCGTCGTAGGCGTCGGCGGGGCCGCATTCAAAGACTGCTGTCTCTGATGACCAAACACTGTAGGGCTGCCACTCCCACTCCCGCTCCCGCTCGCCACTGGCCGCCCCTCAATCCCATTACCCAGGCTGCGCATGTACGAACTCCCGCCCATGCTTAGGTCATCATCACCCTCCAGCCGCACCTTGCCCCAATTCTCCGCGCCGCCCGCAGTAGAGTACGACGCCGCAGAGTTCCCACGCCACGAGCCCATCCAGAGGCCTGCGCAGACGACACACACGTCCTCGTAAACGCGCCACGCATCCGTCCAGGTTGTGACGAACTTTGACTTGAGGCCAGAGTCCCCTGCGGAAGCGGGACCGCAACAGCCGTGGTGTGTGGCATGGTCGGAGTCGAGTTGCAGGATGCGCTCGAGCTCATTCCACTGAATTCAACAAGTATTAGAAGGAGGAAGAGAGGAATCTAGGTACGACTTACCAGTTTGACGTCGCTCCAGGCGAAGCGGATTGAGGATAGGCGGTGTGTAGGGCCCCTCGAGTTCCCTGGCTGGGGTGCGATGGGTTTCGAGGAGTAGAATGTAGGCCGAGTGGCTTTATTGGGCGTCGACGTCGTCAAGTCAATTAGTAGGTCATAACATGACGGTTTTTCGAGGAATATCGCATCCGTCGTACCTAACAGCGCAGGAATCATTAGCTATTGCCATAAATAGACGGTACAAACGTACAAGCGATCCACCCTCGGCCGGAAAGCCCTTCAGAACGCATCCGGTCCATATCACTCAGTGTGACCATTCCAAGCACGGTGATAGGCTCCCTACACCTGCCCTTGAGTCTTCCGATGCTTGTTAACGACGACCGCTCTCCTTCTTCCGATGGGATATGTTGTGCCTCATAGCACATATCGGCAGCTACCTGACAGAGTATACATGCAGCCTCGACAGGTGGGAGTGTATATATGAGTATCCGTTGACGTCCCAAAACATGTTTGTACAGTGTTAATGAAGAAGGGCCAAGGATTCGAAGGAGATGCGGGAGGTGTAATGTTGGGTTAGCGGTTGGGGGCTCTGTCTCGATCTGCGTCGGGTTGGTCGATATCCAATCGTAACGAGGGTGTATATAGAGACTTACCTCGCTTAGCTCGTGGCTCCACCCACTCCAATCACCCAGCCCACCAAGATTTACTCTCTTCACCTTGCGCTCCTCGAAGAACTCCCGTGCCGGTTCCCACTGGCTCTCGGTTGGCTGTAATAGACCCGAGTTTTCACACTGAGCATAAATTCTTGTTATTAGGTTCTTCAAGTCGGACGTATGTCGCCACGGACGCGGTCTCCGAGATTTAGCCAGTAGTATACCGAGGGAGGAGAGACGGAAGCCCCGATGACCTTGTTCCACGGTCTTGCGCCGCCGGTAAACGCACACACCGTGCTGCCCGTCCTTTGTAAAGTATCTGAAGATGTGGATTGGAAAAAATGTGGGTCTGAGCATGAAGCGACCTACACAACGTCTCGCTCCACGAGATGTAGACCGCTGGGAAGTGCGCTGAACTCGAGATTGTCGAGGTTTAGGTCTGTCTTGGAGAATGAGCAGCTACAAATCTCAACATTCAAGTTACACACCATCACTGGCTTTCAACGACCAGTCTACGAGGTTCCCTTGGGTTGGGTGAAATGAGGCATGGAATATTGCAACTGCGGAGCCTCGTGTTAGCTGGACCCGAGTCGATCGTCTTCAAGAGCCACGCACCTATGTCTTGAGGATATTTCCCCTTCGATTCTGCAGCAGACATGCAGCTGCCTGCCAGTGCAGTTGCAGGAAATTTATACAAGAAGTGATCGGGACTCGGTGTCGCTCGGTGAATCTGGTGGTGTAATCGAAACTACGGTGGTCACACAGTCTTGAAGTGATCGTCACGTCACAAATTCCCATATCTCATCCACATCCATGTCCCAAGGCCAAACGATCAGCGTAAACGACTTGGATGTCTCCCAGCTCGCCGATGTGCGCAAGCAGCTGGAGGAGGTAAGCAACGACCCCGCTGCTATCTCAGTGCCGGGATTGACTGAGTGAATATCAGGAATTGAATCACCTCACAAACTCCTTTGCGCAACTGAAGCAGGCCCAGGCCAAGTTCAAGGCCTGCATAGAGAATGTCGGAGAAGTGAAACCACAAAATGCTGGTATGTAGTAGTCAGCCCTCGGCCTCTCGAATGATCTCAACTTCCTCTCAGGTAAAACTATCCTTGTGCCCTTGACGAACTCATTATACGTCCCTGGAAAACTCTCCGATCCCGAGCATGTTATAGTCGATATCGGAACTGGCTACTTCGTCGAGAAGGTGCGCCTCGCCCAGCGAATGATTTTATGCATGTAGAGATCTAATAGCGAGTTGCTCAGACGCGTGCCCAAGCCTCGAAGCACTACGCAGACAAGGTGGAGTACATCCGAACGAACCTCGAAACGCTGGAGGATACGATACAGAAGAAGAGAGACAATATGAATTACCTGACGAACATGTTACAAGCGAAGTTACAGGCACAGACACAAACGAAGAGCTAAATTTTGACGCGTTGATTGATATTCATGCCCTGCCTGTCTCGAAGTTCCCCCAGTCGTGAGAGCGACCCACCATGGTGAAGGCGCTTTCTCGGTCAATGAGCGGTAGGATGACCCCGACGGAGCGCAATTCAAGACATTGATGCAAATCGCGACTTCATATACTATTACAACAAGCTATTGGTACATATTTTAGGTCTCAACAACAAGAAGCCACTATTCTTACGAGGCCCACTCATCGACACGGCTAGTTTTGGGGCAGCCGGGGCTTGGAGGCGACGAGAATTGGGTCTCTACAAATACCTTCTCCACGCCGCCCTTGCGCTTGTCAAAAGCCTGGTAAAGCTTCGCCATATCTTCCAAGGGCACGCGGTGCGTGATGATACTGAAAGAACAATCAGGAGCAGTAACATACGATGTTGAGAAATGACGAACAATGTAGGATCAAACTTTCCAGGAATGATATATTCGTTCAGGAGTTCTTTCCAATACATATGGACGGGGGCTTGACCGTTTCCAATGAGGCTGTATATCATGGTGAGCTATCGTATCCATAAAACAAGACTTGCGTCGACTTACCGAATACCCTTCTCCATCAGCGCGCCAATGTTGACACCGTTGGCATATCCAGCATACGCGGCAATGATTCCAGCCCTGCCCATTTTCCTGGTCGCGATAAGCATCTCGTTGATCGTCTCCGGAACGTCAGTCTCCATCATTAGGGCCTTCTGAACCTTGTGAGTGACAGACTTGGGCTCATGGAAACTTCCTACAAAGACGTTAATCAATGATCCGTCTACCTGAGCAAATGTAACAACAACTCGGATGGACTCACCAGCATCGATAGCAACATCCAGGCCTCTTGGGACGAGCTCGTAGATCCGCTTGGTGACGTCCGAGTACTCCTTGAAGTCGATGACCTCGACCCCGGACTTTTCCCTGGCGAAGGCAAGCCTCTCCGGGATCGTGTCGATTCCGATCACCCTGGATGCGCCCTTCAACTTGGCCCAGCGTGCAACGCATTGTCCAATCGGACCAAGACCCTAAGCACCACACATCGTGAGTCGACTATGCGTTTTGAGTCCTGACTGGACATACCCAAACGCCGACAACGTCACCTTTCTGGACGCCCGTGTCGACAACGGCATGGTAGCTCGTTGGCAAGATATCAGAAAGGTAGACGACCTTCTCATCCGGGACGCCGTCGGGAATGGGTAGGAGGTTGACCTGGCCTTTGGGCACGCGCACGTACTCCGCCTGGCCGCCAGGGAAGCCGCCAGTGAAGTGAGAGTACCCGAAAAACCCTCCGTCGGACTGGCCATACATGTATTGCTGGAGACTGAGTACGAGGAGAGGAGGGTCAACCAATGAGCAGGCAAGGTGAAAAGGGAAGCTAACGATGAGTTGTTGGTCCTGTCGCAGAAGGATGAGAGTTTTTGCTTGCAGTAATCGCATTCACCGCAGGCGATCTGGAAGGAGGCGACGACGCGTTGGCCGACCTTAAGGTTCGTCACGTTCTTCCCGACCTTGTCGACTATACCCATGAACTAGAACGTTACTTCCGTCGGTCTAGATTCGAACGAAGGCCGGGCAAAAGATACTTTACCTCGTGACCCAGGATATCGCCCTTCTGCATTGTCATGATCTCACCGTGATACCTAGAACGACGTAAGTATGATGTCACGCACCCCGGTGCAACGCAGGTGAATGCTCACAGGTGGAGATCCGAGCCGCAGATGGTTGTACCCGTCACTTTGACGATGACATCTTCGTCCTCAGTGATGTCGGGGGCGGGAACGTCAACGACGCGTACGTCGCGAGAGCCGAACCACACCAAGGCCTTCATGGTCTTGCCGTCTGGGGCGTGCTTGTATTCAGGCTGAGTCACCGTCGGCACGGTGCCCATGTACTGCGTGGACATTAGCGCACACGTTAAGAACTGCTATACTGGAAAGTGGCGTACATTTTGGGCGGCATTAGCTACTGCTTGCATTGTAGTAGGAGTGGTGATTTATGGTACTGTTATGGCGTTGTACGGGTTGGTGGAGGGAAAAATACGGCGGGTGAGACACTCCGAAGTGCATTTATATTGCCCGGAATGGAGTTTGACGGACTAGAAGATTCTTCTTGGGTGAGTGATGATACCATGACGCACATATTATGTTTCACCGTGGCGCACTTTGATTTTATTCTTGTTCTCCATTTAGTCGCTGCTGTAGGGAGTCCTATGTGTGCCATTAATAGAGCTCTCGAAGTCTTCGCTGTAAATAACCAGGACAGAATCAGAATCTGTCAATGACCGCGTGGGCCTTGCGTTCCATCCCTGTCGACTTAGACGCTTGCAATGACGGTTTGGGCAACGCTACCACGACAGTCACTCGGAATCTCGGATGCTATTGGTTCACATCATCGAGGCAAGGCCATCCATGGTGTTCCAAGATGGTGTCAAATATGCCCAATCCCACCGCCTTCAGTGCCTTACTCGACATTGGTATGTATATCGGTCACTGGTAGATTCACAGGCTTGACGGTGTTGTTCGCCAGAGTCGCAGGGCGACGGATGACATCGTGGGCCAGAGACATCGGGGTTGTCTGCCGTGTACATAGGACAATTGTACACATCGATCGTGATCGTGACGGTTCAAGTCGATGCTGTTCTCATCTTGTCTTTTGACGCAAGGAGGACTGTAAAATCTTTCTGGCGCCCCGATGAACACTTGGAATAAGTAGATAGGACGCAATTCGGCAAGAACATATTTTTGCTGGATTCAGAGCTGGAATTCAGCTCTCCTCGTAATGTGGGCCCCTTTGTCATGGGAATACCAACCAAAATTATCATTTGCTCTGATCGCAGAACCTGGTTTTCATCGCAAAGATTAACAGACGATACGGTGGAGTTCAATGCGACTCACTGGAAAGAAGACTAAAAGAATGGTCCTTAGGTCATCAGCGTTACAGATCGATGTGATGTGTATATCGATGGAAAGTATTGACCAAAGGATCTGCTTCAAGCCACCATCTAAAGATGCGACCTTGCAAAAGCTCCCTTCCGTAGACGAGCAGACGCAGACCAAGCTCTGCTTTGTCGGTCAGCCAATCTCGTGTTCAGCCAGTAGCTAGATAAAGAGGGTCAGCACATGCGATTAAAATGCGGTTCAGAATTTGATTGACCATGTTGGGAATGCCATTCAGGACAGGGTAATCGTGTTTACAATTTGGGCAGGTCATTATCCCTTCCTCTACATGAATCTAGCAGTGGAATTCTTAAGTCGCAGCGCATCCCAGGTTTCCAGAATGAGAGTCCAACCTCGAGTAGAACGTGATGCAAATTCTTCAAAAAGTCGTCATCGAGCATCTCAGGTAGCTCTAGTGGTAGTGAAGTATCGCCAAGCTACACGATCCATTCAGCTTCACGTCTCACTAGTGGGATTATAATGGTACGGACCTGCCTGGCAGCGTCAACCAGGGCTTTCCATTCAATTTTTGGCATAAAACCCCTCAAAAAATCAGGGTTAAATTCAGCCTCGCGTAATTCGATCTGCACGTCTCGGAATTCCAGAGGAAAATTATTGGAGTTGCATCCTTTTACATGGCAGGCCAATAGATTGTGCGTAATCAGGCGGACCATGGCGGTGACGGAGGGAAGGAGATGAATAGAGATGAGGTCGTTATCAAAAAGTTGGCGACAAGGCTGTTGCCAAATAAATCCCTCGCATATTTTTCTGTTTCGAACGTCGAGCAACGATGAGGCCACCTTCTCCCTCGATCCCCGAGAAGGAGTTTCTTTTCACCAGTTTGAAGGAGTCTTTGCGACTCGATGGACGTCTGCCGCTGGAAATCCGTACGCCGATACTGACCTTCGGTGCTGAACTAGGATGGGTCGAGTGTTCACTGGGTAAAACGCGGTGAGTTCTTCCAACCATCTTTACATTCTTCTCATATGACTGCCCCCTCGCAGCGTAATTGCTCAAGTTGAAGGGAGAATGGTCAAGCCCCAGCCAGAGCGGCCCTTTGAGGGAATTATCACGATACACTCTGAGATATCACCCATGGCCTCGAGCGAGTACGAACCTGGTCGGTAGGTATGTGGTAGAGATCATAGGGTTCCTTGCCATATTGACCTAATCTCAGACCGTCGGACGAAGAAGTGACGATCACACGAATGCTTGACAAGGTGCTGAAGCGAAGCGATGCGGTGGATAAAGAATCGTTGTGCATTTTGGCCGGCCAACGCGTAAGTGCACGCGTCGTGACCAGGCTTCCAGCTGCTGATATGTACGATTAGGTGTGGCATCTCCGTCTTACATTACATTTCTTGTCGGATGCTGGAAATATGCTCGATTGCGCCTGTCTCGCGGGAATGGTTGCCCTAAAACACTTTCGACGGCCTGACGTTGAAGTTGTCGGTGACGAGGTCACAGTTGTGCGTCCTCCTCTCGGTTCTAGTCGGTTTCCCATTTGCTAATGCCTTAACCATTCCAGCACGAACCCACCGAGAGAGCACCTATTCCTCTCGCGATACATCACACGCCGTTCTGTTTTACATTCGCCTTTTTCCCCGATCCCTCCATCCCTCCCGTCATTGATCCGACGCAACTCGAGCAGCGGTTGAGCGCGGGACTACTTTCGATCGCCCTGAATGCACAGAGGGAACTTTGTGTCCTACAAAAACTGGGTGGGGTTCCGCTAGACACGGACGAAGTTCTCAAAATCGTCAACGTTGCGGTCCAAAAAGCGAAGGAGCTGAATGCCACTGTTGACGCGAGGTTGAGAGAAGACTGGGCGGGCAGGAAGGTAGAAGTTACGTAGCCGTAGCGGTGCTGTAGCCATACAGCAAGTTATAATATCATTAAATAATGTAATCAAGAGCACAAGATCAAGGAACGTGTGCTGAAACCCAGAATCTAGCTCTAAGTGACAGTGAGATTAAATACAATAGTCTTCGTTAGAAATTAGAGGATATATGGTAAGGATTGACGGGAAGTTCGTTGAAGGACTGTGGATCTCAAGTGGGGGAGATAGTCGGGAATCAGAGGAGCAGAGAGGGACGAGGCAGGAGCTGGCCAACTACGTGTACCTCAACCGTTTGTGGCATCGCGGGGAATCCTCAGGCGCGTCGACAGTCTTAAGGATCTGACAAGTCCCCGAGGTGATATGCTGGACAACCGACTCTATCCTAGTAAAGCCCTTTCCGCAGAGGCCGCAGCGCGCGCGGTCATTCGCTTGGTGGTTCCTGATGTGCGAGCCCATCTGGCCAGACAGGACAATCTTATCGCAGCCAGGAAAGATGCATCTGGCGGGTGTCTTCTTTTGGACCGAGTGTACGTCGACGAGGTGCTGATGGATGGTGGTGAGATCGCCACCTACTGTCTTGCGGCATCGGCTGCAGGGGAAAGGGTCAACCTTTTTGTCGGACGAATGGGCCGGAATGACGCGGATAAAGTCAGCCAGGGCTGGGTAATCGTCGATCGTTTCCTCGAGGGAACTCGCTTTCCTTTTGGTCGGAGTGCTGAAGGAATCATATCCTAGGCAAGGCACATGAACAACTGTAGAGTTTGGTGGGGCAAGTGACGGAGAAGACGACTTGTTCCTAGTCAAATATGACTGGGGAGACAAGGAAGGCGGTACGATGGTACTCCAAGTAGGGACGCCAGGGGGACCTTGTACACGGATCTTTGAAGGGGTACGAGTGCATGAAGTCGCTGTGTTTCGTTCGAACTTTGACCAAAACGCCTCGTAACTTGGGGCAGACGACCACTGCTGAGAACTGGATATAAAGAACAGGTATATATAACTGCAACGATAAAGATTAAGGAGGACAAGGGGGGCTTACGGTATTTGCGTCAGGTGCCAATAAGGGTTTTCACGGTGATCAGATACTTGGAGGCCTCTGGCAGTGTCAAAAGACGGAATAGCAGAAGGCCCAGCCTCTGCATTTGACAACACAACCTGAACACTATAAAGGGCGAATAAGCAAGGGCCGACGACTTATCAAGAGGGCAAGATAAATACATACACGGCCTCCAAAACCAGTGGATGGACGTCAGACCCGAGGCATCCATTATGGACAGTAGACCTACGACTCCCGTCAGACCAGGATGCTTAACGATAAACTTTTGTAACCACTCACAAAACATCCTGCAAGCTCAGAGGACTTGCTCCGGGCTGGGCGTTCATAAGATGGGACATAGATATTAACGTTACAGATGGGGATTAAACGAGAAGTTTTTAAGAAATAGGGATGGAGTAAAGATGTGGGGGAACAAAGCGTTGAATATCCCAGGCATTTATAGGTCGAAGTTTGCTCTGGCCAGGAAGCCAGGTGGCATACGGGCAACCTTTGGCCAGTCTAAAGATCTGTTATTTGACGAAAGACTTTAGCGGTCGGCAAGAAAATACTGACTCTAGCCACAAAGAACTATGTTAGCCATCCATGTCTAAGCGGACTGGGCCACTAGCGACATTATGTCCGGGGCAGACAATGACCGCTTTAGTGGGAGTCTATTCCCGTAATTTTACCATATAAGGGAAGGCCCCAAGGCGGTGGCCCATGCCTCGATCACCATGTGAAGAAACTCAGGGAGTGGCTAATGAGGTCAGTGTAGCGACAACATAGGTTGCGCTGAAAGCAGAATTGGGACGTCGAAGATTGCATCAGGTGCAATAAGCCTCCCCTCATCACGGATGGCGTTCTGTAAAATCAGGTAACAGTCCAGCTCCCGCCTCGAGTCAACGTAGTGTATGGACCCTCAAGGTTGGATTTATGCAATCTGTAAGAACGGTGTCTCAAGCTAAAATATCCTGTAACAACTCGTGTATTCAGCATAAAAAGGACGACGGAAGAATATGCACTGAAAGTCACTCAAGGCTTGGTGTCGGAAACGCATGTCGCAGACCTCGTTCTTTAACCTCAGCTTTTCACGCATTCCTTAGCTCTTTCCTCCAAGCATGATTGCCTATGACTCCAAGAACGGTCGCGACTTAAATACCTACCATGGAGCGCTGGACCAGTCCGTCAGATTGAAGTCGGCCGTAGCAAAACATCCATTCAGGAAGAGGGCACCCGGCAGGCTTCTAGAGAGTGTCGAGCATAACGCCACTAAACGGAGCCGCATAGAAGCTCGAGGTGAGAGATGCGGCGCATGTTGCAGGGTGGGACGTCAGAAGCCCGTGTTCTTCAACGATTATTGGTAGATAGCACCTTTCTTTATGCCTCTATCTTCTCGTACAAGGCCTGTTGCGGATCGCTTCTGGGTCAGAGAAATGCCATGCACGTCCAAGAATCTATATAAGAAATGGAAGTGATTTTTCCCCACGGTAGATAAACGTCAAATTCACGTGACCTAAGTGAGCATTCTGATTGGCTGTGGGGAGGCGCACCGCCTCTGTGAGACATGGTTTATTTGCAGGTGTTTGTTTCACGCAAGCTCGTTGGGCATTGTGGATAATCAATATTTTGGAATGGATAACTCCCCCTTACCTAGGATATACGCCCAGATCGAGTGAATTATCAAGTCTGCTCGGGGCCTTCGCCTTGTTTTTTGGATATTCGCGTGTAAACCCGCGAATTTAACATGAAAAACATGATCAAGATTTTTTTCAAAGAGAAAGAAAGCGAAGCCCCCCGAGAGGAAGGCAGGAAAGATGTACTGGTATGTTCAGTAGGCCTGACATATTTTTGAGGAAAGAGTAAGATTGTATTTAGTTTTGACGCGCGAAAATCTAATTAAGAGATTACGTAACACGCGTTTCGGACGCGTCGAGGTGAAAAAAAGTGCATCGTAGTCCACCTACCCCGCGCATACACTACCATATCACATTGATACCCTACCCTAATACCTTTAATGGGCCGAGAGTATGCGAAACGGAAGAAACGGTCCCGGAAACAAGCCAAATCGAGCCATAACAGTCTGGAAAAGGCTCATGATCAGCAAAGAAAGGCCCTTGGAGAAAGGACAAACACGATCCCAATGCCGTCGCCTACCAGTGTCATCGAAAGACTGTCGAAGGAGAATGAGGGCCTCCGAAAGAAGGCCAAGGAGGCAACACAAAAGTATTGGAATGTGCGAAGGCGGGGTGCGCGAATGGAGAAGGCAGCAGCAGGGCGGAAGATAGACTTAAAGCAGGCCAAAATCGATGCCGTTCGCCTGCGTGGGGTGGTGAATATGTTGGGGAAAGACTTGAAGGATGTGAAGGATGCTGCCGACGAAACTACTTCCCTTCTACGGGCAAGGATTAAAGGGCTCATCGAGGTACAAAAAGATCTGACCCACCGACGTATTATTCTGGGCAAGAGGTGTCGCCGGCTGGAGGTCGAGAAACGAAGGCTCAAAGAACGGATGAGGGAGCAGGCGAAGAAGCATCCGGCTACCTTCCGCATGATGCACAAAGGACGATATACCCCTGCCGCACGGTCCCTTGCTCGACTCATGGTTTCCACTGGTACCGCCGAAGCCAAAGTTGGCAGTGCCTTGGTAGAAATCGGCAATACTCTGGGAATTACTGTCGACAAGCATTTGGACAAGCGGTCAGTTCAGCGGTTTATGCTCGAGCAGGGGGTGGCAGCCGACATACAGCTTGTCTACGAAATTATCAAGGCAGCCAGTAAGTACTTGAATTATATCTGTGAGTTAGAACACGTTCTAACAATCATGGAAGAGATCACTTACAGTTCGGACTCGACCTCTCATAGACATATCGAGTATGAATGCCGTACCATTGCCCTACAGGTCGTTGACTATTCAAATCCCTCCGCGAAGCCCGAATGGAAGTCACGTACCCTTGGGATTGGTACCTCCATCAACCACGCCAGTCAAACGCAGGTCGACGGACTGAAACAACGGCTACAAGAACTTGCAGAAGTATTTAATAATAGTGCATTGGCGAAACGAGAAGGCTTGCGGTTTATTCCTGATGACTTTGCCTTCCGTTTAATTGGTACAAGCGGGGACCACGCTGCCGACCAGAAGAAAAGCCACGAGATACTTCGGACATGGCGGCTTGAAGTTATCCTTATGCGGCTCGGGGAGGAGGCTTTGCTTCAAATGGACGTCGGACGCTGTCTCGCGACCTTGATCTCATTAAAAGCGAAGCAAATCGAATCTTACGGAGGACAGGCGGCTTGGGATGCACTGTCGGCTGACGAAAAGGCTGGCGCAGATTCTCAGATCACGCGCGATGTCGGAAAGCAGGTCTTCGATGCTCTTCCTCAAGCAGAGCAAGAGCAAATGACCCGTTTCATCCGGACAGGATGCTGTATGCATAAGGACTTGAACTGTGTCAAGGGAGGTGCTAAAGCGATGGCCGAAATGTGGGGTCGTTTGGAGAAGACTCCACCAATACTTCTCGCGAATAAAGACAACGCGGCGGTACTTGCCAACCGGACATCTGGTGCCGAGGTGACTGCAGCTGAAAAACGAGCGGAAGAGGTGTCGAAACGCGGCGGAGTTCACGCTACGACGCTGGGCGGAATGATTTTTAAGAACAAGGACACGAAAAAGGGACAACAGGACACATACCTCTGGTATATGGAACAGCACATCGGCCATCGCGTCCCGTTCCCCGACGTGAGCAACACGCGGTATGGATCACATGGCGATGCAGCTGCTACCATTCTCGTATATCGCAAGCACTTCCTCTCGTTCATGGCAGCGATCCGTGATGCGAAAGATAAACCTGGGGAAACAAATATCGAAAAGAACTTCTCAGCGGCCATTAAAGACGTACCTACTCTCACGGAACTCTGCGCTCTTGCACTATACAATGTTGCCGTGTCTCGACCCTTCATGGTGCATGTCCGGAGAAACGATAACATCTGTTGCGATCCGCGGGTAATCTTATCTAAGATTAGATTAGCAACGTCACGGTTCAATACTAAGATCTTTCACACTGTAGGTTTCTAAGTTTATTGATGAGTGAGCTATCTCCAAACCGTCTTATCAGACGTTGACAGAGCAATAGAAATCTATTGGTCCTTAAGATAGTAAGTTCACGAGTCAATACTTTGCAATCTTGCAAAGGTACTTAGATCACTCAGATGTAAGTCGAAAATCGATGTATTTGGAAGTCGGGAGTCTGTACAAGTAAACTACGTGTCTTATATACTGGCGGGTCTTCGGCGATGAGTCAATCGTCGAAGTAGGTGCCGAGGGAGCGTCGAATACTAGAAGATTCTACTATTATCTGTAAGAGGCGCGCAGCTCGGCGAATCGTCGGGTTTGATCGTGTTTGATGCCGGAACCGGATATGTGCCGGATCCGAGTGAGGCACAACAAACCATGACGTCGCGTTTGCTGCCGGAACCGGATATGTGCCAGATCCGAGTGAGGCACAACAAACCATGACGTCGCGTTCGCGTGTGCTCGCATTTGTCCGGCTTTGCTAACATTTGTGTATCGAGACTTTGGGAGAGGTATCATAAGAAGTAGTAGCTACTTGGTAAGGTACTATATCCATAACATAGCCCCCCCAGTCTCGATGCACTAATGAATTTGAAAACTAGAAAGGTAAATCGTAAGAGGCCGTCAGATAGAGTGAAAATGAAATGTGCGGGAAATCGTAACAAGTCGTTAGCTAGGGTCAGAGATAAGAACATAGGGAAATTGAAACGAGACAAGATAGTAAAGGGTAAAGAGATTGTAGGTTAGTAGAACGAAGCGTGGCTACTAAATTATCAAATGAACAAGTCGGTGAAGCGTGTGTAGAACGGGGTATCAGCCAACCCGATAGGAAGAGCGACTCTGCCGCGCGATTCGGTAGGAATATGACCTGCAAGTATGTTGGTAGCGCGACGGGCCGCGTGGGAATGAGTAGGGTGTAGGATGAGCGCGAGGGAGTGATTGATGGCGGCACTATCGTAGGTAGGAAGGGGAACCTTTCGTACCGGCGTGTGCGCTTCCACATGTTCCAAGAACTCTTCCCAGGAGAGACCCCAATATGCCCCCCAGTTCCATCCCTTAGCATTCTCTCCTAGAGCAACGGCGCGCTCGATCCCAGAACCAATCCAACGAATGTAGTAGTGCCCGAAGTGTTGTACGCGCGCGACGCGCTCTTGAACTTCTTCGATGGTGAGGAATTCGTCGAGCAGAGGGTTGCGGTGGGGCGCTTGGAGGGCGAGGGAAATTACTGGTGCGTGAAGTGTGAGGGCGCGGAATCGGTCGTAGGGAATGGCGACGGGCAGTGGTTCGCTCGTGGTGTACGGGTTAAAATCGAGCGCCGAGCAGTGAATGACCTGCGCAATCTTAAGGATGTTGGTCCAGAGCGTCGTAGCGATACGGGGCTCGAGGGAGTAGGTAGTGAGGCCGATGTTGAGGTGGGGAACGATGTCGAGTGGGTTGAACGCGTAGTCCAGGAGCAAGGAACTGATAGCCCCGCGAAAAAGGGTCTTGAGGAACGGGTTCTTGATAACGCGTTCAAGTTCGCGCATGGTGGGGTGTGCGACGAACGTGACAGCGGTGGAGTGTACGGCAGGCATGATTTAGAGATGATGAGGGCGAAAAGACGCTGAGAATAGAGGTGCTGAGTGTGAGAGATGCAGGTGTCGAGAGACTGAAGAAAAGTGAGAATGATACGAGCCTTTAAATAAAAAATCCCTTGAGCCACTGAACGCGTCGGGATCCTATAATGTGATAGTCAAAAGAGGCGGGTGACATTCTGCGAGGTTCCTCTATTTTCGGGAGACCCTGCGCGCGCCTCATGTATAGTTACCTCCGTGATATTAAGTTCAGCTGACCTTTCCTCCGCCTCGTGTGTGATCGCTTGGAGAGTTTTTGGGGTGCTTGCGTTCCCTCGCAGATATCTAACCCTGGATGTGATATTGTTCGAGGTTTTCTGTCGGTTTTCCCAAGCCTTGAGGACGAGCGGGGCGTTCTGGAGATCGGCTAACTTGAGCCACTCATCGGCTTCAGGCCCGAATCCAGTAAACCGTGTCCGGAACTCACGAATGCGTCGATGTCCTCGTTTGCGGTATCGTTCAGCAATTATCTCGTCGACGTCGTACTCTGGGTGTTCGTCGAAGTCTTCTCTGTTCAGCCTCCGCGTCGGCCTGTCACCAAATTCGGATGGCGAATCTTTGTATGATTCTAAGTGGGCAATATTAATGATTGGGTGAATGCCATAGGACGCTGGCATGCGTAGCTGATATGTCACAGGACTTAGCTTTCTCAAGATTTCGAAAGGGCCGTCGTAACGCATTAACAGCTTCTGTCCGCGCCCGGATTCCTTTTTGAGTAGTTTCAGCGAGTGAGGGTTGATGACTACTTGATCACCCTCCTCAAACTCGGTAATGAGTCGTCCTTTATTATATGCTCGTTGCTGGTGTACCTGAGAGAGTAGAAGAGCTTCCTTAGCTCGTTTGCGATCTGATTCGAAGTGTTCTACCATTTCGCCAGCCTTTTCGCTAAGGATTACGGGGTTTGAGATATCGGACGGGCCTGGACGTAAGACACCCGATTGCGGGTCACAGATTAGAGTGGATCCCGTTATAGGGGTGTATCCGCGTAGTAAGTAGGCTGGAGCGAAAGTGGTAGCGGTATGGGGTGTTGAATTGTAGGATAGTGCTAACGCGTCTAAATGGTCCGTCCAGTCATCTCTTGTCTGGGCGATGTACGCGCGCAACACAATTTCGAGCGTCTGGTTAAGGATCTCGGATTGACCATCAGCTTGAGGGTGAAAGGAGGTGGTGAGTGACCTCGTCATGCCCATGAGGCGGCAGATCTCCTTCCAGAAATCATGGCGCCAACGCGTATCGCGATCAGTGATGACTTGACGCGGAATGCCATACTGAGAAATGACATGCTTGAAGAATAGTTTAGCGGTTTCATCCTCGGTAATAGTAGTGGAACAGGGAATGAATATTCCATATTTTGTTAGTTTGTCCACGATAACTAAGACGTTATCATACCCATCCGAGAGAGGTAGCTCAGGTATAAAATCCATCGTGACTACTTCAAAGGGATGGGAAGGAATAGGGATCGGCTGAAGCAGGCCTTTAGGTGCAGTACGTCGCGGCTTTGACTTTTGGCAGATGTCACAAGAGTTGGTGAATAATTTGAGTTCTCGTGACATGCGAGGCCAGTAGTATGTAGACGCCAAGCGGTTGTATGTTTTGTGATACCCGGCGTGCGCAGCCTCGGAGATGGTATTGTGGACCTCATTCATAATCTCGGCGCGAAGCGAACTAGGGACACACAGTCGATTGCTTCCCTGCCAATCCTCAAAATAGATTAATCCGTCCTCGCTGTAATGGTATTGGGGGTACAAAGGATTACTCCAATTCTTTTCACCTTTCCACCCCTTAATGACCTCCTTGAAGTGTGAATCCAACGAATATGCTTTGACCCAACGTGAGATTTCGTCCTTCGAGATTCCGACGATAACCGAGTAAGAGCTGGAAGTGACGTATGGTAGGGAAATAGCCGGCGTTCCTAGATCGGACTCGATCAGTACAGGGTCGGCTTTGTAGGCGAAGACTTCTACGTCCCTTAACTCCTCTGTTTTGACGAATCTAGACGCGACTGTCAGAACTTTCTCCTCAAAGCGTTCTCCTAACTCAGAGAACATATCCCTCAGAGGATCTTCACCAGAGGACAACCTCAGAGTTCGGATATCATCGGTCGCTGGCCCAGTCTCGGGTGGTACTCGTCGTCGAAGTCGGGAGATAGGGTCGACGTTGGAGTGTACCCTGCCGGCGCGGTGTATGATTTTAAGATTTGGGTAGGCCGAGAAAACTGTTCCCCACGTAAGTAACCGGCGATTGACGTTCTGAAAGGTCTTACTCCATGTTAGCGCCGCGTGGTCAGTAATGGCGAGTACCTGCTCTCCTTCCAAGAAGGGTTGGAATTTTATCAATGCTTCCTTGAGTGCCAACGCTTCGTGTTCGGTGGGTGAGTAGTTTCGTTCAGCAGATTTTAAGACGCGAGACCAGTAGCTGATAACGCGCTCTACATGGACAACGGTTTCTTCGAAAGACTCGCCCCAATCTCCAGGTGGAGGAACATCATTAAATTCTTTTGAGAGAGTCGGGACTAGGGTTGGTACGGATTCCTTGTTCTTGAATGCCTTTTGCAGCCGCTCATACATTTTAGTACCTTTTAGGTCTCGTATGGCGATCGGCTGAACCTGTTGCACGATACCTGCTAAGCCGTAATCGCAAGCATCCGTATAGACTCGATAGGGCTTTCCTGGCATGGAGTACCCTCGTACTGGGGCGTTTGTGAGTACCTGTTTGCATAGCTCGAAGGCTTCCTGATGCAGTTCTGTCCATTCCCAGTCATTCTCTTTTTTAAGGAGTTGAAACAAGGGATGAGCAATCCAGGCATAAAAAGGTACGTAGGCCGAGAAGTATACCATCATGCCCAGGAAGATTTGTAACTCATTAACGCTTTTAGGGATATCTAGCTGTAAGATAGCGTCAACTTTCTCCTTATGAGTTGAAAGACCTAATCGTGAAACCTTTTGCCCAAGTAGGAGTAGCGACTGGTACGCGAAGTGACATTTGGATGGGGAAAGGGTTATGTTAGCCTCGATAATAGCGGTAAACACCTGATCCAAGTGTTTTAGATGGTCATCGAATGTTAATGAAAATACCACAATATCGTCGATGTAAACCAGTGCGAATATCCATAAGAAAGGTGCTAATACCTTCTGCATGATGCGTTGGAAAACACTCGGACCGTTCCTATACCCAAAGGGCATGCGCCTAAACTGCCATAGACCTCGATGTGTGCGAAACGAGAGTTTCTCGGCGGCACTATCTGACATGGTAAGTTGCGTGAATCCGGCGAGAGCGTCGAGGGTCGTTAACCATTGTGATCCTGTAAGAGCTTGCAGGATATCTTCTTGTTTAGGGATGGGAAATTCGTCCGGAATAACCATCTCATTAAGTCTCCTTAGGTCAATAACCATACGCGGTTTTCCATTTCGATAGACTATGAACACCGGTGCAGCCCAGGGGCTCTTCGATGGCTCAATAACGCCGAGCTTGATCCATGAGTCCATCTGCTTATCTATCACCTCACGCTTAGCTGGGGAAGCAGGAAACGGCGGTAGTGAAATCGGAGTAGCATTAGGTTTCATAGGTATATCGACCCGTTCATCGTAATGCCCTAAACGACCGTCCAAGCCGAAGACCTGTTTATGGCGTAGAAGTAACGTCTCCAATCTCCCCCGCTGGTCCTCTGTAAGATCTTTCGAAATTCCGACCTCGGATAAAAGTTGATCGGCAGAAGGCGAATCGAAAGGGGCTTCAGAGGTCTTGGGACCACCCTCCAGAGGTTCTTCGGCGAGCGGATCGTCGATTTCCGTGGCGTTGCGTTGGGCCTTCGAGGAAATCTCAGTCTGACTTGAGACGGTACTCACTTCTGCATTAAATCGGGCTGCGATGACGGCCTGAATTAGTTGCGACTGCTGCTGAACGGCAGTTTTCTGCGAAGGAGTTAGCTTACTTTCCTTGTCCAACCAAGTGCGCGGATTACGACCGTTGCCCAGAAGTTGACCTTCAGAGATAACGATTGGCGATGTCGAAAAATTGGCGATATGGAGAACGGGGTTCTCTTTGGAGATGATGGAGTCGGCGCTCCCATATAAGTCATCTATGTTCCCTCCATGGTTAAGGTTTCGTTGAATGAACAGAGTCTCGATACCTGGTGGAAATGAAACGCGTAAGGGAACTAGCTTGCTAACACCCGAGGGAATGACCGTGCGTACGGCGGCTCGTACTTCTGTGTTACCAAAAGCCCGTTTGAAATCCTTCTTCTTCTTCTGACTTTTACGGTGAGCGCGGTGCCGAGGGATGGTGGCGAACGTTGGATGCTGAGTCCTGATTTTAAACGCATGTCCTCCTTGGTCGGTTAATGGCTGAGCCGTAGAGTTATCGACTGGTAAGATACGACCTGAGTCGCCAAAGACTATATAGGCTTGGCCCTCCTCGCGTTTAATAGATAGACCGTACTGATCAGCGAAATCGTTGCCGAGGATGAATGGTGTAGTCATACCTTTCACAACGTAGGCTTCGACGCTGAGTTTAACTGGTCCTTCCTGTGTGTGGAAATATAGGTCAATGTCAACGAATCCAGATATAGAACTCGTACCTGTGACTTGGATAAGGTTGATCTTCTGACCCTGTCGTGCCTTGGGTTTCGAGGTTAGCGAGCCGAGCATCTCTTCCGAGATAAGGGTGATGTCGGATCCGGAGTCGATAATGACGTTCATAGGGTCCAGGTCAACGCCTCCAACTGTAGCAGTGGTTTGCGTAGCGCGAGCGCCGAGAAAGGAACATCCCGGTGGTCGCGCCATATGTTTCTTGAGTTGTACTGTTCGTCCCACTGTATGAGGATCGTCCTCCGCTCGTATAAGGTAGTTGGTAGCCGAGATGTCTCTCGCGAGCCGTCGACGGGTTCTACGATTGAGGGGAGGTTTAACGTTGAATGGCTCGCACGCAGTATTTAAAGAAGCTGAGTTGAACGACGGGGAATCAGAAGTAGAAAAGGCTGACCAGTTATTGTGACCTGAGCCCTCCTGATCCTCCGTAACGCGGAATCCCTCCAGGTCCGTTGAGTCCTCGTTTAAGGCAAGGTCAGCGGTAGTCTGGAGGGACCTATCAAAATCCTGTTCCTCCATATCAGAGTCCAATCCATAGTAAAGGTCGTCGTAATCGTGCTGCGCTCGAGTGGCTTCGTCTGAAGTAGTGACGAGATTGGCCCGGGCAGCGCGATTTCCCTTGAAGGCGTGCTTGCACTCGTTGTCCCAGTGCTTTCCACTACCACAATGCCGACATGGTCTAGCGCCTTTCTGTTCCGGAGTAGCTGATCGCCGGCTAACGTTAGCATCGTCCTTAGGAAATTTGGGAGGTTCGAGGGTGCTGAAAGCTCCTACTAAATTTGTACGAGCGTTAGGATTACTTCTGAATTGGTCGCGATAGTTGGCCGGGCCTCGGAAATTGTTTGCTTCAGATCGCTCCGATCGATATAGATTTCCGGATCCGGCATCTAATCTCATTAAGATGTCCTCATGGAATCTTATCGCGCTTTGGAATTCGATCACATCTACGTACAAGTGAGTAGTGAGTACGGTGTTCCAGTTGGCGGGAGCTCCTTCCATTATCTCAAGTATGAGTTCGGAGTCTTCCAGTGTATATACTGTGTTCAATAGTTCCGCTTTACGGATGTAGTACTCACTAGGAGTTTCTCGACCGTGACCTGACTCCCTATAACTAGCGCGTACGGCTCGAGCTTTCTGTTTGTCAAGCCATTTGCGATTCATAAAGTAAGATGTTATACAAGCTCGCAATGTGTCCCAATTCTTCTCCACCGAGTCTCTGTGGGTAAGCGGAAGGGACCAATACCAGGTCTCGGCTGCGCCTTCCAGTCGTTTCGGGACTACCGTACCCAATTGAGTGAAGACGGTCGCGGACATACGAGCTAGATTATTCACCTTTGATAACCACCGTACGATATTATCCGTGTTCCCGTCCCATTTAGGTACGTTCTCGAATTTGAGCTTTAGATCGAAATGTGGTTCGGCTTGCGGTCGGGAAGGTCGATCACCGAGAGATCGATTACCTCGGCGTGGTCCGTTACCTCCGTCGTCGTCTGGATCCTCGGGAGGTCCTCCTGGTGGTACTCGGGGTCTCTGTGGATCATTCGCACGATCGAAGCGTCGAGGATCTCCTGGAGATCTGGCGTTACGACGTCCATCGTTGGGATTATTCCCTTCATCGTCACTGGGGTCCCCATCGGGAGGGCCACCTCCAGCGTGATAGCGATGGTTCGCTCGCGAAGCTGAGGACGGGGCCCTGTTGTGATCGTAAGTCTCCGCAATGTTTACTAATACCTCCCTCATACGAGACGTGGGAGCTCGGTTACCTGCCTGTTGCGTCCTTCGTCCCTGCATTGCTCGAGCGGTAACATTTCCTTGGTTATAAATGTTAGATGGTCGTCTCGTTCTAGGACCTCCCACCTCGAACCTTGAACCACGTTCCTGTCCCTCCTCGCTGTGTGGATGCTGTTCGAGATGGGGAGGAGTATCGCGGTGGTTCCTTTGATTCGTTGGCGACGCAAGGTTGCGCTCATAATCAGTGTTCTCGAAGGGAGCGGGTATCAGATCTGGGTTGCGCGGTACGTCCGTGTTAAAGTTGTAGTGTTCGTCAAAGATAGCTAGGAACCGTTCTACTTCTGCTCTGAAACAAATACCGATGATCTCGAATTCATTTTCGCAATAAAACACGTTAATGTCACCGGTGGCTCCCCAAATAGGTAGATCGGGAACTGGTACAGCATTAGCGAGCAAAATATCCGAGAGTTTCTGCTTGATCTTCAGCAGTAAGGAAAGGAGGTTGGCGTAATGATCGTACTTAACTGAGAACGCGAATCGTTCCTCTGTCAGCGTAGAAACCTTCAAGCAATCGGATAGTAAGACGTCCAAGAGGGCGGACTCATGATTGAAGATGTCCTTGAGGAGTCGGCGCGAGAAAACCTTGGGAGCTTCGCGTAAGAATGTTTTGTTGAGGTTTCGAGCACCGATATCCAGAGCGGCTAGCCGACGATCCACCAGCTCGTTGTTGGATCGATAGAGATGGTAGGGGCCGAAAGATGGCAGATCAATCTTGGTGTCAGCTGGCTCGCTGATGATGTCTTGGTTTCTAACTGGAGGGTCCATTTCGGTAAAATCAGGCAGATCGAACACTGCTTCGGGCAAGATCCTATCCAATGACGTGAGCGAAGAAGGAGTGTTAGAGAGAGAGGTTTCGTCGACCTCGGCCATGGCTGATTATCTGAAAATACAAACTTTAGTTTTAAAGATGAAGATGATGAAGGTTACCTAAGTGAAGATGTTTGCCAGAGTAAGTGTCGTGCAGATGCACTGAGGATTATAAGAGAGATGAGAGGTCTTGTTAGACCAAAGGGGCTATAGAAACTGAGCTATTGAAAATTCTCAGTTCCGGGTGTGTCCACCAATGTTGCGATCCGCGGGTAATCTTATCTAAGATTAGATTAGCAACGTCACGGTTCAATACTAAGATCTTTCACACTGTAGGTTTCTAAGTTTATTGATGAGTGAGCTATCTCCAAACCGTCTTATCAGACGTTGACAGAGCAATAGAAATCTATTGGTCCTTAAGATAGTAAGTTCACGAGTCAATACTTTGCAATCTTGCAAAGGTACTTAGATCACTCAGATGTAAGTCGAAAATCGATGTATTTGGAAGTCGGGAGTCTGTACAAGTAAACTACGTGTCTTATATACTGGCGGGTCTTCGGCGATGAGTCAATCGTCGAAGTAGGTGCCGAGGGAGCGTCGAATACTAGAAGATTCTACTATTATCTGTAAGAGGCGCGCAGCTCGGCGAATCGTCGGGTTTGATCGCGTTTGATGCCGGAACCGGATATGTGCCGGATCCGAGTGAGGCACAACAAACCATGACGTCGCGTTTGCTGCCGGAACCGGATATGTGCCAGATCCGAGTGAGGCACAACAAACCATGACGTCGCGTTCGCGTGTGCTCGCATTTGTCCGGCTTTGCTAACATTTGTGTATCGAGACTTTGGGAGAGGTATCATAAGAAGTAGTAGCTACTTGGTAAGGTACTATATCCATAACAACATCCTTACGTTACGGGAATTCTTCGAAAAGAAGGCCAATTTCCTGCAATCAATCATCGACAAACCTTCTCTTTGGACTGGCAATGAATTATCGCACAAAACTGGATGCCTAGACGGACAGGAATGGGATGAATGGTCGCTCAAAGTCATAGATGTGATAACAGACCTCAAAGGACAACTCCCCGACCTCGATGATTCTGTCGTAGCATTTGTGCAAGGTGCCCGCGAGACATTTGTCGAACGATTTTCGGATGAGTTCAAGGACGGCGGGGATATCGATAAATTGACGGACAGCGAGCTGGCACTGCTGGCGGTATGGCAAATTTGGGAACAAACACGGTTTAGCTAACACGCTTTCGTACTTATAAAAGAAATTTTTTGACAAACACTTAGAAGGTTTGTTAATAAACAGTCAGAAGACATGTAACATGTTTTCTGGAGGTTTGTACCAAAACAGGAAAAAGATTTCCTGTTGTGTTTTTTGACAAACACGCATTCCTTTGTCTGACACAAAGGAATGCCTGTTCGTCGGGAAACACAATAAGAAGAAGGTTATTTTATTGGCAGCAAACCTATAAAAAACAGGTTACATGTTTTCCGACAGTTTCTCAAGAAACCTGTTAGGTGTTTGTCAAAATATTTATTTTTAAGTAAGAAAACATGTTTGTTAAACCGTGTTTATCGCCAAACTCTCGATGACGCCAGCAGTGTGGATACCTTATATTTCTCATCAACAAACGATGCTAATGAAGGCGGCTTGGGTAGTTGGCGGCGTGGGCAAGCGAGACGACCAGCTGAAACGCTGCTCAAGTTCAATGCGTCGTTCACATCTTCACGAAACGAAACGGAAGTTTTTATCAAACATAAACTGATGGAAGAAGACGACCACATTTACCTGATGAGAACAGCCAGGGAACGCGATGCAAGTGGGCACCAAAAAGCACTCAGAGCGGCGCAGATTCAAGCGGACGAGAAAAAGATCACGGAAAACCGCAAGAAGGAGACGGAGAGGGAGGGAAAACGGCAGAAAGTGGCAAGTGCTCTTATGGGCGCTGTCAAGAACCTCGCTCTCACAGACGTGGAAATCGACAACCTGAAAGGGGACGTGTTGATTCTCGAGCTTGAGTGTCACCGTGAGATAGAGAAGCAGAGGCTGGCAGGCAGTGACAGCAGTGGGAACGGCAATAGCACTGAGACCGCGGAGGAAACAATTCCCTTGAAGAGCCATATGAAGAACAAAGCACAGAGGGTACCCCAGCTGAAGAAAGCACTTGCCAGATTTCTTGCACGAGGTGAGACAAAGGAAAGTGCATATGAACTACTGACTACTAGCACCCTTGAAACTAATGGGCAAAGCGGGGAAGATCATTTATATGAGTCAGATAATGATGGTTTATAGTTTATTCACTTATATACCATATTTTACACCTGCTTGATAATTCATAATGTCATTGTACACTCGAAAGACGGTCAATTCTCGTTTGAAGTCGACAAGAACGCGATTTGGCAGTTTTGAGGTGGCTGTGCGCTTACTAAGCTGCCGTTCTCACTTGCGGACGGTGCGCCTCCCCATTGGCTGGCCACCAGCCGAACGTCGGAGACAAATCGAGACAAATTACTCAGCGGGCCCAGAGATTCGAGAGCCCAGAGGGATCGTGAGCAGGAGGCTCACAACGAGTGCAAAGACGGGCTGCACAATGCGACATCCGATGGACATGAGATGGCCTCAAAATCATGAGACATGGGATGGTTATGGGATGTGAGGGTAGTAAGATAATGCAAGCCCAGGGCATGGGATGGAATGCATATTCTACACAATTTTGCAAGCGACGTATTGCAAGTAGTACTGGCATTACTTGGTACAACCACCGCCGGAGCCACTTGAAGGTGGCAATGACGGGTGCAACGGGATTAACATTGATCTTGGTTTATCAAGTTACCCGTCAACTATCAGTATTAACCAAGATCGCACACCGTGGGTAGCACGGGGCACGGTGCCGCGACATGTCGCGGCGCCGTGCCCGTTGACACATGAGCTGGGCATAGGACGAGATCGATGCTCTATTCGATTTTTGAGTGACTTTTTGTGTATTGATCTTGCCAGTTGATAAATTCAGCTGTCGACTATCGTCCAACATCACGCTCCGTGCGCAGCACGGGTTACGGCTAGTCGGATTGGTAAAGCGAGTCAAATATGCATTCGCAGAGAACGTTCATCTTAGCAGATAGAAGGCCACGGAGCGCGTTGGCATGCATCGTTGTGGGAAACGACCTTGACAAGAAGTGTGAATCTGGGATGACGAGGAGTAAGGCGCTGTACGGGTAAGGTGAAAGTAGGAGGTGCTCCAAAACATGGCAGTGGCGGTGGCAGTCAAAGTTGCCGTCGGTCCGAGCCGATCAACGTTGCACGCGACGTCCGTCATCCGCCCCGTGACTGAAAAAATCTTATCGACTCGATCGGAGTCAGTTCTGCTCAACCTGGCTTTCTCTCTTTCTCTCAAGTGGCGGTTTGTATCATATCTGCGCCCGCGAGTATTCTCCCGAACCATGGCCACTACACTACCCCAAGTGCCCGAAACCGATCCTTCAACATGCGTCTTTGACTCGTTCCGAACAGCTATTGCAAAACGCGTGTCAGAAGCCCTACCGTTAACTGTTGAACAAGCGTATTCTGGTGTGGATTACGGAAAGAAAGGCGTCGACTTTACCATTGCGCTCCCCCGGTTTAAATTGCCAGGCAAAATAGACGAGATCGCGGGGAAGGTGATCAGCAAAGTGAGTCACGTCGTTCCGTCGACGGCGTTGCCATTCAAACAACATTCTCGCCAGTTTGAACCAGATGAATGGGTATCATCAATCACGCACGACAAGGCCTTCCTCCATTTCCAACTCAACTCTCAAAACCTCGTTCGACAAGTGCTGCACCAAGTGCACGCTAAGACACATCTCACGGAATCTGGTAGGCCCGAGTACGGCACGAATACCTCGGGGAAAGGGAAGAAGGTCATCATCGAGTTCTCCGCACCGAATATTGCCAAGTCATTCCATGTCGGCCACTTGCGAAGTACAATCATCGGTGCCTTCTTGTCAAACCTATACGCGTCTTGCGGTTGGGACGTCGTCAGGATGAACTACTTGGGGGATTGGGGAACCCAGGTGCGTGTACCGGGAATCCCTGCGGTGCAAATCTAACGAATTCCACAGTTCGGCATGATCGCCACTGGTTTCGAAAAATACGGCTCCCGGGAGGAGCTCGAGAAAGACGCCATTAAGCACCTGTTCGATGTCTACGTCAAAGTGAACAAGGAAGCGGAGAGCAAACCTGAGGTCAAGGTTGAGGCCGCGAAGTGGTTCAAGCGGATGGAAGACGGCGATGAATCTGCACTCTCTAACTGGCGGGTCTGGCGAGAGTTGAGCATCAGGAAATACAAGGAGGAGTACGACCGCCTCAACGTGGAATTTGACGTCTACAATGGGGAGAGTATGGTCGGGAAGGAGTGGCAAGATAAGGCGCTGGCCCGCCTGGACGAGATGGGACTCATCAGCGATGCCGAGGGCGCGAAGATCGTTGATCTCGCTAAGTGGAAGCTTGGTTCAGCTGTCTTGCGGAAAAAGGGTGAATCGGCTCTTTTGCTTGTCGAAATATGTGTATTCATGCTCCTTCAGATGGCACATCAATCTACCTCACCCGAGATATCGGCGGTGCTATCGAGCGATACGAAAAGTACAAGTTTGACAAGATGATCTACGTCGTTTCCTCACAGCAAGACCTTCACCTCGCACAATTCTTCAAGGTCCTAGAGTTGATGGAGTTCCCCTGGGCGAAGTCCCTGCAACACGTCAACTACGGCCTGGTGCAGGGCATGAGCACTCGGAAAGGTACCGTCGTGTTCCTGGACCAGATCCTCAAGGAGGCGGCGGACGTCATGTACAACCAGATGAAGCAGAACGAGGAGAAGTTCAACGCGGTGGAGGACCCCGAGATGGTCGCCCAAGAAATCGGCATCACAGGCGTGAAGATCCAGGACATGGCCGCCAAGCGGTGAGCCCCTTCATCTCCGTAGTCCACCTACCTTTTTCTGAGCTAGCGCTGTGATATTCTAGGATAAACAACTACACATTCAACTGGGACCGAATGCTTTCCTTCGAAGGCGACACGGGCCCCTACCTTCAATACGCCCACGTCCGACTCGCCTCCGTCGCGCGAAAGAACCCCCACCTCATCCCGCTGCCGCCACCAACCCAGATCAACACCGACTGCCTCGCGGACGCGCCGCACGCGCGTGACATTGCGTTCCTCCTCGGCACGTACCCGGACGTCATCAAGGTGGCGCTGAAGACGCACGAGGCGAGTGGGATCGTGACGTTTGCGTTCAAGCTGAGCCATGCGATTTCGAGCGCTTGGGAGACGGTTATTGTGAAGGGAGAGGAGGATCTGGAGAAGGCTAGGGCGAGGATGTTTTTGTATGAGTGTGCGAGGGATGTGTTGGGGGCAGCGATGAGGCTGTTGAGCATTCGGCCGTTGGAGAGAATGTAGGTTTGTGGATCAGGAGAGTGGGGCACTGTATATCCCTAGAGCCATGTGTGACTATTGTACATTCGAGATCTGAACACTGCGCCGACAGGTAGGCGTCAGCGAACGAACAGATAGTAAGAACGCGCCGTAAGTAGTTGAAGGCAGTAGAACACCGCCATGCATCAAGTCCCGGTATAAGGTGTATAGGTACTCATATACTCCACCATCCGCGCTCCCGACTTCGCCGTCGTCATCTCCACCCGTACCCCAGCTGGAGTTGAAGCTATCTTCACTTTCGAGTCCAAGTCCATGACATACGCAATATATACATACGCAAACGCTCCTCAAATGGTGACTCCGTATCCAGCTGCCTGTAGTTCAAGAATGGCATGTTCTAACATATTTGCAGAGGCGCCATTCGGGTCCAGGGTCTTCCCGTCCTCCATATCTTGGTAGAACTTGTCGATACACGCAGCTGCTCCTGATAAATGAGCCACCTTGGCACATGCGGCATGAATAGCAAGGTAAGTTGGGGATGGAACTGGAAGTTTCTCCGCATCAGGCGTCGTGAAAGTGACGAAGTCCGGATAGCCACGTAGGAAGGATGGATCTGATGCTTCGAGCTTATATCTGTTTATTTCTTCCTGATAAGAGTTGTCATAGGTTAGGTAGCCAAATCATCCAAGGTTAGGTTGAACGCACTGTTGCAGTAAACCAAATATCCAATCGGTCAAAATCTATACGAAATCCAGGAACCAACGTCATCACGTTTTCCAAACGGTGGACCTTTGAACCGTTCAACTCGTCAGGAAGTTGTTCGTACCCAAAGCGATGCATGACCGCACATATCGTGGCAGCATACTCCCGCTATACGTAGATAATCGCCATCGGGAGTTTGAGAGGTAAAAGGAAGAAGAGACATACTTTGGCTGAGCCCGGTTCAATGGACGAGGTAGTGGATTCGGAGAATATGTGTGCACACTGTGTGGATTCCCTCCTCGCGCTGGGGTCCAAATCAACCATTTCCTTCAGCTCTCTGATCATCTTTACCGAGCGCGTGTCGTATTTCCCAGTCACGACGCAACAATATCCATCGCGCATCAGCGCCTGATGAGAAATTCAATGGACGAGGATTTGTGAAAAGGAGGAACAAGACAGACATAACGTTTGGCCTGAGCATGGGACTGAGGAGCCTCTTGCAAGGGCGCATCGATCACATCTTGTATTCTGTCAAATGAGGGACGGGATGCGTCGTTGAAAGGTGTTCGTATATTACCCCTATTGGCTCGGACTGGCGATCGCGTCAGATGGCACTTGCATGCGGAAGTTGGGGAACGTACAGGCACTGATATAATCATCATAGTACATCTGCCCAACAGCGAGAACGGATGAATCGTCGACGCACGAGTTGATCTCTTCGACGACTCTTTTCCATCCTGGATCTGTGGGCGCGTAATGCATCAGATAGCCAAGGATTCGAACGTAGACTTGGTTGTTCCCGACGTCATCGCCGTTGTTGACAGCCCGCTCAAGAGACTCCTCGAGTCTCAAGCAGATATCATACGCGCTCACGACGTTGGCAAGATGTTGGAGTCTCTGAGGAACTTGGCGTGGCAACGAAGTCATGTTCGCAGAATGTGGTCAAGGACGAGACTTGTTACTATCCGTCATATGAGAACATTCGATATGACCTGGTGAACCGGTGAAGCTGAGCTTGAGTTGCTGAGTGACTGCAACAGACTGCAACTTAGTTGATCGAGGTTGATCGAGGACCAAGTTTGATCGAAAAAGCCGTCTCCGATATGATCGGATAATCCTTTGGGTAAATAATCCAGTTGGGAAATTCTGCTCAACGTTCACCACAGCGTCGCCGAGCCTCGCACAACAACAGCCACATCCTTTGAACTCCTCTTCAATCCGGCAAGGCGAAGGGTTCAGATACAAGATGTCAATATCAAATTTCATACATTATCATTCGTCAAGAAAGTTGTCCGTGATGATGGTCATAGTAGCCAGGAGTCAAAACCGAACAGTACTACGTGGAGGCCGCCAGCGTCTCCTTCAATCCCTTCAAAGACGGAGAGAAGAAGTACTCCCCACCACGAGGAACAATGAAGTCCGGAGGAGTAAGCACGACGCTAGGGCTGTTCGGGTCGGTACCACTCAACTTCCTATCGCCTTGGCCGATAAGAGGATCCAGCCTTCTCAGAAATCAGCCTGGAAGATCTTCAGCTTTGACATACGCACCCTGGGACCTCTGGGGCCTGCTCTCCGATGGGGAAAGTGGGATTGTTGGCCCAGCCTAGTAGTCATTCGTATTTAGCTATGCTCATGTAAGATGTGAAACCGGTGCTTTACTCTCTTGTATGAAGGCAAAACCACTCTTGATGCTCGTTGAATAACACGCGAAAAGCAGTCCACGAGCATGGCTTGTCTTCTGGGATTGTTTCTCCTCTTTCGTAACTTCAGGACCGAACTGCACACCACGGCGAGCAATCCTGTTCTTCTCAATTGAAATGCCCAAGTCTTCGAGATCGGCACGAGGAAGAGTCTTCCGGGTGTGGGCAGCGAAAGGGCAGATCTTCTGGAAATCTTGCTCCGCTTGGTAACGGAAGTTGTTATTCCTAGCCAAAAACATGAGAAAGGATTTCCATGGTCCAAGAAAACGCAATTCACCTCTTGGGATCCGCTGCTAAGGCTGGATCGTCTCTAAACGGTGTTAGATCAATGGGTGCACCTGAATCATCAATCAGGGATGTGCATGGGTATTGGTAAATGAACTACGAACCACTCTTCCATCGGCCAACAAGCCTCGCTCCCAAAAGCTCGCTACCTTGCTCGGGGGTCAAGCCAGGCACAGGTATGGGATGATCCTTCAAGAACTTGTTGAATTCAGGAACCTTCTGGAATAAGTAGCGGAAGGTGAGGTAGCTGCCGTCGACAGCCCAAGTGGGCCTCGTTGGTCCGAGGTCGCCATCGTGGCCGGTCACAAGAACACCAGCACGAACGGGCTTGGGTCCTGGGTTCGGGCTCTTGTCGAATCCGATGACAGATGGGTTGGAAATGCCGTCAAGGAAGCCAAAGCTGTTTCAGGGATTTATCAGCGAGGAGCTGGAATGGGGGGATCTTGCCAACGTACTGCTCATGCGCCGACTCCTTTCCTGGGCGCACATCTCCAACTATGCTGGTGACTTCCTTGATCGACGGCTTATATTGCCCCGGAGCGATACCGAATATCTCTTTGATTTGTTGTAACTTCTTGTCAACAGTGCCGTGGCTGTCTCCGGAGATGAGAATAACCGCGTGGATGTCTTTCAAGAACGCGGGCTCCCAATCAGGAACGAAATTAGGGATATCTCCCGTGCCCTTGTCACCGAGATTCTTCGCATCCTGTTTCTGGCCGAGTGAGAAATTGGGTTCGGTGCTCGTCAAATTGGAATCGTCGATGCCCAGCTAAGATCGCGCGAAGATAAGGGAGTTGAGGGAGCTATAAGTGTCAGCATCAAAGGAAAAACTCACAGCCACAAAGCCTTTGTGGGAGAAGGCAATGTTTACGCCAACCATGGTGATCAAGGTCTTATCGCCCTTCTTCTTATGATCTTCGATGGCTTTACGGTCCTTCAAAACCTGGGCAACGCTCTTCACGAGAGGGTTGAACTTGACAAGATGGCTCCTGAAGAGCTTCACATCGGTAATCTGGAAGAAGAAATATGTTTGGGTCTTCTTGGGAAGGCCACTCCTACCAGCAACAGTTTCAGCAAAGGTAAAGAATTATAACGGGATATGGATCTTACAAGATGTCGCCTTGGATGTTATTAACATCCAAGTCAGTTGGTGTTGGGAGAGGTTGTTGCGACATGATAAAAGCCTACGGGGAATTAGCTTGATAGGAGGTAGGTGGACGAAGACCTACAAAGATGAATAATACGCCTTTGAATTGTAGAAATCATGGAGCGTTTTATACTGAACAACTGAATACATGTTTCGTAAGTCACGCAGGGGAAAATATGCCGTACTCACGGAAAAGATGCTGTGCGTCTTGGGCCTGGCGTTTGGAAGATTACTGGGCGTATCTACTTGCTATTAGCTCTTACGTTCTCCGGATGATGCGGGGGATCGCTCGTCTATATGGATGGGGTAACTTTTATTGCGGAGGCGTGTAATGAGGCCCGAGGCACCTGAACTTGGAGGATGAAAGGACTAAACCAAAAACATACATATATGTATGTGCATTGTGTTCCTGAGACTGGGGCAGGATTACGTTTGGGCGCGCCCAGCTGGAAGATACGGGAGTCTTGCGAATATCGTCAGGAATGAAGGTCATCTAAAATGACCCAAGACAGACATCGTCAGGTGCTCAACATCTTGGTTTATTGCACTGCTCTACGGGTGTTTCTATCCGTATCCGCAGAGCGCCAAGGTCGCACGGCGGCCAGTGGGAGGTATTTACTGAAATCTGATGTAGTTGAAGTGGCATCGGACCAAGTTGAGAAGCGTGCGAAGGCGCTTGTCCGAAGGACCGCAGCACTGTCGTTGTTCGGCAGCATTAGAATGGAAAGAATGTCGGGGTAACGCCATGATGAAACGCCTGCCACCGCCTCGGTGGCTACCGAGTACCTGAGTACACCCGTACGTATAAGCCATCGAACCTCGTGATATCTAATGACAAGCAACCATACTTAAGAATGCTGTTTGGAGTTTGAGTCGGTAGCTAGGAAAGTCTAAGTGGAGCAATTGAGGTGTTGCGTGTATTCTGTGAACTTGAAATTCCCTTTGAGTGAAACAAAGAGGAATCAGGCTTACTGTAGTTTCCGCGCGATGTTCTGGGCCGGGTGACCGAGCCGCATCCCTTTAGACGGCGTGGATGTTTTGAGATTGCTGGTGTCGCGATTGCTTCCGACCTCTACGGTATGCTGCAGAGCCAGTTGGTAGGTGAGCTTCCATATATCAGTGGGCTCTTCGCTGATGCGGGCTCGATCAAGGCGGAGAAGATTATCGTGATGAAAACGTCATTCAAGAGCATTCCTAGATGTCGAGAAAACCGAAAACCGAAATGGGCGCGAATGCATGTAGGGACTGACCATCCTCCGACTTGCATTTTCTACACTTTGACACGAGGTCAATACAGTGGCTTTAAGATCGAAAAGTGCCATGAGTTTCAAGTCTCGTCATTCCAAGGGGCACCTTTCCAAACTCTTGATGACTGCAACGTTTAACGGTCCTGAGTCAGGTCTAGATTGAGTGAGTTTCGCTACCACATTGCTTGCAAACTCACGTACCAGGGGGAATGAGACTTAGACTTTGGGCAACATCTACATCTGCTTGGATATGTGGTTACACGTTTACATGTGAGCGAGGCGATCTCAGCTTACAACATGTGCACCACCACCACAGCTTCTCCAGAGTCCAGACAGGGAAATCACTACCTCCGGTAAGCACCATTTGATGGACGCGGAGAGGCCAAGGCGCCGTCGTTGATCGGGGACCGGATAAGCCCCGCGTTCTAGAGCGGTGAGAAATTGAGAGAAAGAGTCAGGGAAGGTGGTCTGGTGTGGGCTGTGGCAGTAGGGCATGATGAGACAGCTTTCCTGTATAGCACGCTCCAGCCACATCCAGGAAGCCGCAAACTATGAAACCGATGAAGGAATGGAGATGGGCGCGTACTTGTGGTGCCTGATGGCGCTCGCAGCTGCATAGGTGTTTGACATGGGTCAATTATATCCTTGGGATTGGAGTTTAAATCATAAATCTCGATTCTTGTCACCCAGCAGGAGAGGATGGGCACCCCATAGATATTTGAAGCCGACGTGAGTGAGCTTGATGACGAAATGGAATGAAGGCTCCACATAAGGCATCGTGATGGGCCGACCCCGTCCCGCAGCTGACTCCTCCTGCAAAAGCTATTGTTCTAGCCACATTTCGGATGCCACTCAGGTTGATCCAGACCGCTCCGGCGAACCTTGGTAGTGGAACAGTGCCTGCAGAGCTGCCAAAAACGGAACCACTGGTCGGAGAGCGAATGAAGATTCTGGAGCTGTGCAACGTTGATAGATCGAGTCGAGTAAGTATGTAGAGGGATTCACAGGCAGGATATAAGAAGGATATCAAGGCTTTTTTCCGAGTCGGGGTTTCGAGAGTTTGCCTCTAGGATGTTGTTGTGTAGAGACCGGTCAGTAGACAGATCGTTACTCCGTACAACGAGTTCGCCCCTGCCAGTGGTGTTGGGTTGCTGAACGGCGCCATCCAAGGACGAAAGCCTGAGAATAAAACAACAACATACGAACACCCTTACCGGCCCGCTCATCCTGATCTCCACAATTCCTTCACTCAGCACTGGCAGGGCCTACCTGCATAACCTTCCTTCCAGATTTCCGGAATTGCGTCCACGGAGGAGAACCTAAGAAGACAAACTCCGGAGCGTGTTCCGTCATCAGTAGCGATCTAGGTTTCGCTGAGGCTTGAGGTGTTCCAAGCTTCTGGAAGTTCCGTAAGTGTTCCGAACGGTCTGTAGAAAAGCACGAAGGATTTCTTCGATTCACGAACCTCTAAAGATCAACCAATTCATACAGGCCTAACGAAATGCAGACTCCCAATATACCTGATAGCTCAATCCAGATTTGTGCCGACAGAGGAGGAACATTTTGCGATGTTCACGCGTACATAGCCTTCCGCAGGATGGCTTTCCTTATGCTGACGATTGATCTCGCTCTTCAGATCATATCCAGACCCGGAGAACCCAGAAAAGAGGAAGGAGTTAGTGGTCAAGCTTTGTATGCCGGTCCTGTTTTCTCTAACGTGCATCAGTCGGCTAATGCTCCGCCCCTGCAGTGTCTCAAGATCCCGGGAACTACAACGATGCACCTACGGAAGGTATACGACGTGTGCTGGAGATCATCACCGGACAGGAAATACCCCGAGGAGCTACTCTTGAGACTGGAAAAATAGGTCCGTAGCAATCAGTCTCCGAACCATGACGTCTGAACGATCCAGTTGAATAGATTATATTCGTCTATCCACGACGGTGGCTACTAATGCCCTCCTCGAGCGCAAAGGGCACAAACACGCCCTTCTGATCACTCGCGGTTTCAAGGATCTCCTTCTCATCGGCAACCAGTCTCGTCCAAAGATATTCGATCTCAACATTCGCCGGCCATCGCCTCTTTACTCCAAAGTTGTAGAGGTAGACGAACGCGTCACGCTGGTGGGTTATACGTCGGATCCAAAGGCGGAGGATCACGCTGTGCGGTTTGATGAGGATGGAAAGGTAATCAAGGGATACAGCGGCAAAGGATGGGATGGACAGGGCAATGCTGAAGGACCTGGGGATATTGTAAAGGGCCTCTCCGGAGAAGCTGTGCGAATTCTGAAACGACCTGGTGCGTTATACCTTCACCCTCTGCGTACCTGCGCTGACAAGTTATTCCCAGACGTCGAAGTGGTAAAGCAGGATCTCCAACAATTATACGACGAGGGGTATCGCTCGCTGGCTATTGTGCTTGTCCACTCATACACCTTCCCGGACCATGAACGGCTCGTCGGGGATGCTGCACGCTCCATCGGCTTCACCCATGTCTCCGAATCGGCCCAACTCCTCCCCATGATCAAGATGGTTCCTCGTGGAGTGTCCTCTACCGCCGATGCTTACCTCACACCGATTCTCCGTGAATATCTCGATGGATTCTTCAAAGGATTTGACTCCAAGCTCAAACGTGGCCATGTCAGTGGTCCCCGCGTCGAGTTCATGGGAAGCGATGGTGGCCTGGTCGACCTCGACAACTTCTCGGGTTTGAAGAGTATTTTGAGTGGCCCTGCAGGCGGTGTCGTCGGATATGCCCTGACAAGTTGGGATGCAGAGAAGAAGCACCCCATCATCGGGTGCGTTCTCCCCTGCTTTTCCTTACTGATCTCCCTCAACTAAACGAATTGCTAGATTGGACGTTGGAGGAACTTCAACGGATGTTTCTCGGTTCGACGGAAGATACGAGGTTGTGTATGAAACCACCACTGCCGGTGTCACCATCCAGTCCCCACAGCTCGACATCAATACCGTAGCCGCAGGTGGTGGATCTTGTCTTACATTCCGTAACGGTCTCTTCCTTGCGGGCCCCGAAAGTGCGGGGGCTGAGCCAGGGCCGGCATGTTATCGGTGAGTTGTTAGCTCAGAAATGTGCCCAGAACCGTTCAGTATTCGATGTTGATGCTGGGTTTAGGAAAGGCGGACCGTTGGCGGTTACTGATGCAAACCTTATCCTGGGTCGACTCATCCCGGATTACTTCCCTAAGATATTTGGCAAATCAGAGAAGGAGCCTCTGGATGTGCAGGCGTCCAAGGCTGGGTTTGAGAAGGTCGTGAAAGAGATCAATGACAGCCACGAAAAGGATCTCTCGCTCGACGAAATTGTTTATGGGTCAGTCACTCCTGATTTTTCAACACTGCGCGTAGATGCTGACTCTGATGGATGCTAAGGTTCATCAAGGTCGCGAACGAGACAATGTGCCGACCTATACGGGCTTTGACAGAAGCTCGGGGGCATGCAACCGGCAAACACATGTAAGGCTTTTCTGGATCTACAAACCACAGGTTACTCACTGAGAAGCCAGATTGGCCAGCTTCGGCGGTGCAGGCGGTCAACACGCTTGCGAAATCGCGAGTCTCCTTGGGATAAAGACAATCTTGATCCACCGATACAGTTCCATCCTCTCCGCTTACGGTTTGGCCCTCGCAGATAGGTGGGTTCCCAACATTAATCTGCCATGTTTTGAGGTCCATATATAGCGTGACTCACCTCTGCCTACAGGGTGTACGAGCTGCAAGAACCATGCTCTACTTTCTATACACGCAATAACAAGGAGAGTCTAATAGCGCGTTTGGATAAGATGACGTACGATGTGAAGGCCCAGCTGACGGAGCAGGGCTTCGAAGCAAAGCGTGTGTATGTCGAGCGCATGCTGAACATGCGCTTCGAAGGTACCGACACGGCGCTGATGGTTCTTGCTGAGGCCGATGGGAAGGAGGACTTTGAAGAGGCGTTCAATAAGGCGTATAAATCAGAGTTCGGGTTCTTGCTCGACACTAAGAGTATCATCGTCGATGATATCAAGGTGTGTATCCTTTCCATGCATAATATGGGCCTTTTCTTGATGCTAAAATCTGTCTCTTTAGGTCCGTGGAATAGGAAAGACGTTTGATAACCTTGGGGAGTCCGTTTACTGCGAAGTAGCGAGATTAACCACAAGACCGGTGGACAAAACGAAGGCAGACACCGAGTACAGCGTGTACTTTGATCATGTCGGCCGGGTGGACGACACACCTGTGTTTTTGCTGGATAATCTCGAGGTTGGGGACAGTTTGGATGGACCGGCGATGATCATCGACCAGACGCAAACTATTGTACTTGTTCCTGGAGCTCATGCAGTGCTCACGAGCAAACACTTGTATATCACTCTCGACTGAATATTATGTAGCCAAGTGTAGTGTATCCATAGTACTTACCTTGTACTCATCAGGGTCCTCCAGTGGCCTGTACTTGAAGATAGTTCGAACTTTTATGTGGAGCTCCACATGGTGGTTGTCTGATTGCAGCTGATTGGCGTTGCATTGCCACTTGTTCTTGTTTCATCATCCTTAGGTTGGTCTGGACTACGGGGACCGGAAGTACTCCGGACTGTGTTCCTATGCCCTGATCATGCGTACCTTGACAAGATTACCTACATAAAGGGGGTTATGATAGCATAAATTGGCTTATACTTCCCAATACGCCACTCCAGGACCTTCCATGACATCTCGTAGACCTCCATGTTCGTCATCGGTGCGCCACGTGGATTGGCGTTCTCGAGATCGGCGGGTTGCCATTCGTGCCAAATACGGTCTAAGCCCGTTGTCGAGGCTCAAAATTAAATGATTTTGCGTCGATGACACGGGCAACTACTTAACCCTTCCGAGTTGTTCTAGCTCTTCAGAATACCTCCAACCTTTCTGTAGGAGTCGTTATGTCATTCCTGCATCGCCGTCGTTCGCTCGGCGCCTCCCAGCTGCTCAGTCCTAAACCCGAGGCCCCACCACTGCCAGTACCTTTCCCACCGGCTGTGGAGAACATATCTGTCTCCCAATCGTCCACGTTGGTCATGCCCAGTAACGACCGCAAAACATCAGGTCCAGGGACGATAATCAGACGTGTTTCCAACATGTTTTCGGGCAGGAGGAAGAAACAGCCTGCCAAGGTTCTAGACCTCGAGACGACGCCTGCATCTCGTTGGACAGTCACCAACGATGAGAACTCCCCCACGGAGACAGAAGTCTCGATCGACGACATACGGCGACCAAGCGGGTTAGGCCGTGCAGCTTCTATATCTTCCAACCGCTCTCTTCCACCATCACCATTTACTGCTATCGACGAGGAATCGCCATTCCATATGCCAACCACTGGCGGTGGGTACGAGAGAATGCGGGCTATGAGCTCCCCGAACCCTTTACGTTTGGGAGGAATCAAAAATAAGGCGAAGCCGTTGTCACGTTCATCAAGCGCCGCACGACGTAATACTAAGAAGGATCGTCATCCGTCCACTCCGCGAATGCCACAGGAGGTCCTCATCGTCATACTATCATTTATTCCTCGATATGCCGTCGCATCTCTTGCGACAACCTCTCGTGATTTTTACGACGCGTCCAAGGTTGTTTTCTACGAAACCGTCGATTTACGCACTATGCAGCCAAACCAGGTGGAAAGGCTCGTTACTCTATTGGCCTATCGCCCCGACCTGACAAGCTTCGTTCGGACGTTTGAATGCCATACATGGCCCGCGTTCTTCCCGCCACAGTCTGGCCTCAATGGCGTCCACACACATTCTTCCTCGTTTTCCCCAGCTCTCACTGCTACATTCACTATCGCTTTCCAGAACATGCACCTCGTCACCTCACTAGTTCTCCCTTCATTCGATCATACATTTTTACGACACCACAGCGCATTCGGACTCAAGAGGCTCACATTTCTTAGCGACGCTATGTCCATTACGGAAACAACCAAACTATTCAGTTGGCTTGACGGCCAGACCAACATTACTCACCTCGCATTCCCAAACCTCGTGGACCCAAACGATACCCCTGCAAACACATATCTTACTGATATATCCAACGGCGCACAACACCCATCTAATACTCTTACGGACACTCTGAATACTCACGGCCGTGGCGTTTCAAACTCCAGCATCACTCCCTTAGGCACCCCCACCTCCCCCTTCATCTTCCTCCCCCCATCAACACCCAAGTCACCCTTCAACTCCCCTGCACTGCTGCCCGCCCTGGCACATCTCGTCGCGACACCGTCCATCATCACCTCCTTAATCGCGACACGACCTACCGTTGTACCACGACCCCTGCAAAGTGTCACCCTCAGCATTAATAACACGTTGTATACCGGTCTTCGGCCCGCCGCCCTTCTCAACACCTTGCTTGGAATCACTTCCCTGGTTCTGAAATTCGGCCCAACAGTCGACAAGCGGACCATCGGGAAGGTGCTCAGCGCAGCAGCTGCTTTGTCCACTGTAACCGAGTCGACGAATGGGAAAACGCTGCAGATACTTGAAATCGAATTGTCGGATTCCGCGGCTGGGGCAGACCAGGTACGCTTGCCCTGTCCTCGGGTCCCTAGCGCTGTCAACTAACCCTTCCATACTCTCTGTCTATGCAGGCCCTGTACAAGAACATTACCTCGGCGTTGCCCCGTTATCAAGCGCTCGTGGAACTCCGGACTCGATTTGCATCTGATTTGACTCTGGAGAGCACACCATTGCAGACAGCAGCACTCTCAGATCGCGAAAAGGCACATGTTGACACGTGGACGAAGCATTGTGCTTCATTACAGGCCGTGCAGCTACTATCGGGAGCTAGGTGGCAATGCCTCAAGTAGTACTTGTATGGCTTAGGTACCCTGCTTGTTTCGATAGCTTCGCGTTGTGGTATACAAGTACCGATTACAAGAAACTACAAAAAAGTACAGATCTAGAGAGATAAACTAAGCTGAAGACATTCTTGAGATAGTTGGTAAGTGTATAGAATAGTTAGAGTGTGGAGTAGTAGTATTGCCATGGGCGACGTGATGCAGTCATATGGTCATGAAAATGAATGTGAATACAAATGCCAAGCACAGATGGGCGAGATATGGAGAGGAGACCAGAAGCAAAAGAAGGTACATAACGAGTGGTGTGAAATGTCAATGCAAAATTCATAAGGGGTCATGAGATGAGAAAGGGATTGACTGGGAGCATGGAAGATGCGAGAAGGAACAAAACCGGAGATGACCGCACCAATCTAGGTTTCGATCGAGCTTTATAAGGCCAGCCTCGTCTTGAAAGCGCGCCAACTTCTGGCCCTGCCGCAACCCCCCACGGATCCCACGAAAACGGAAACGGAGCCCATCAATACGCCTCCCTGCAAAATCCGAATTGAAGCGTGACTGAAGCACCGACAAGGAGGACACAAGGCTCACCGTCGCGCACGACTGCGAGGATCCGGCACCTGACGCTCCTTTCGTGGCCGTTCACGGTAGCGGTCGTATCGATCGTCATCCCTCTCCGAATGATATCCTCCTCTGCTTGAATACACGTCTCCCTCTCTGAAGGATCCAGATGACCCTCTAGACATCGAGCTCGAGGCTGAGGCCGGCGGCGGGGGCAGGTGTGGCGGATGCGACATCATCGCAGCGGGCATCGTAGGCGTCACCTTAGAAATCGGACCCATCTCCCTCAGGTTGAACCCCCTCGGCCCAGGTGCCGACAGTGGCTGCCGCTGCTCAGCAGACGGCGGCTGACTCGGAGGCTGTTGCCGCTGACCTGGACCTAGACCTTGGCTGGCTAGACCCCCAGACGTAGACGGTCCAGGCCCACTTCGCCACTGATCCACATCGGTGTTGATGTGCGGAACTGCAGGTGCGGTGCCAAACCGCGACCCAAAACGCTGGAAAGGCGGGACATGACCCAGGACCTCCCTCGTCCCGTCCGCCATATCGACGTCCGGCTGTGAACCGGGAGGCAGCTCCCGGTACGCGACGGGGGGTGCACTTGCCACCGCCGGTCGGCGTAGGGGTGGTGAGGTGGGTACTGAGGCAGCAGGCGTCAAGGGCTTAGGTGTCAACGTGCTCGCAATCCTATCAAGTTCCATCTGAAGTGCTTCCTCAGCAGCATCCTTCGTGGTCACCGGTGTGACTGGCCGGTTCAAGAATGGGCGAGGGCGCGGATCCGGGGTGGGCAGGTGCCAGCCGCCTGAAACTGAGGAGCTCGCAGACATGGACATGGACACGCTCGGGGATGGGCGCTGCTGGGTGCTACTGTCCGCAGCTGCAGCGACCTTGGCTCTCGCGGCGCGTAAAGGAGCGAGTCTATCTGGGTGGAAGGAAGGTGCCTGAGCGAGTGGGGGAGGGGTAGCTGAGATTGCAGGCGAAGGTCTGGGCTCGGATTTGATGCGATCCATGAAGACTGTTTTGGGGGGCACAAGCATGGGCGAAGTAGCGTAGGAGCGATTGGGAGGACGAGGAGGGAGACGTTGGGCGGGTAGGGGTGCTGAGGCGGCGGAGACGGTAGGTAAGGCAGATGGGCGTGGCATAGGCGACATGTCTGGTGTGGATTTCTGACTGCTGTCACGTTCAGAGAGGAATCTGCGGGACGAAGAGGCGACTGCGTTGGTGGTTGGTTTCTTTGACAGTGAAGTTGATGGCGGTGCAGATAATTTAGGGCCACCTTTCCCAACTTGCGAAGTCATCGCGACACCCTTGGCCGACGTCGATGCCTTCGGCTTCACAAGGTCCTTTTGTGCAGCTGCTGAAGCAGCGGGCTTCGCGCTGGGCCGTTTGACGCTCGTGGCACCTTTGCTCGCGGATGGCGGCGCGGTCGCAAGTACTTTCGCCGATGCAAGATTCTTGACCGACTTTCGGGCGGCCGCAATCTTCTTCGGAGGAGCAAAACGCTTGACTATAGGTTGATCATCATAGTCATCATCCTCAGATTCCATGTCAGATTCGATGTAACTTTTCCTTTTCGCGGAGATCGTTTTCCTCTTTGGTGCGTTATCCACTGCCTGGTTATCGTCGTCTGAGCCACTGTCGCTTCGTTTCCGTTTTGACTGGCTAATGCTCGCGTAGGTGGTCGCCACGGGCGACGCTGCCCGTTGGTGATCGAACGTAGTTGATGCCGCACTTTTATCGCCATTACCATCGCCCTTCAGCGTCAGACGTTTGACCTTGTCAACGACGAAGGCCGCGAGTTCCTTATATATCTTCGCGGCCGTCTTTGCCTTCAAACTCTCCTTCATCTGCCTTACCGCGTCCGCCAGCTGGGCCAGCGAAAGTGTCTCGCGGTGCAGATACACCATGAATCCTGCCATGACGAACATCGTAGGCTGGAGGTCAAGAAAGGGCTGGCTCCATTTTGAGTGACTAATAAGACTGTTGAGAGTGTCGATGGTACCCATGGCCGCTGATCGGAGCTTCGGGGTGGGAGGGGTCTTTAAGTGGAGGAAGGTTTCGACATTCCTGAGCTTAAGCTCGGTGGTGGGATAGTCGCCCTTCTTGTTCGAGATGTTGTGGTTGATTAGGGCCGCAATTTGTCCTAACATGAGGAAATCTCTCCCTTGCGCTTTGTCCCAGTTGTAGAAGTCTCGAATAACCACAGCGGTCCTGTGCATATCTCGGACCAAGTCCGCGTTAGGTCCATTGAAGGCTTTCAGTCGCTCTGCAGAGCTCATGAACTGTTGTACGACTTGAGGTGACAATGTAACACTTACCATGAGCTGTCAAGGCAACAGCATTCTGTACTCGCTGTAGAAACCTTATCTGTATAGTGCAATGTAATTGACGAGGAATGCAACGATACCTGAAAGATTTCACGCTCCTCGTGGTCGCTGATGTCTTTGTATTCGTAAACAGCGATATTCATAAGACAAAAGCGCTGTCGTTGAGCGGGTGAAATGACGTTTTTTGCAGGTTTATTGTCCGGTGGTTTGTCATACCACAGCTCGCGATTTAACTGACTGGAGGATTTTTCAGGACGCGGCGCATGTGATGAAGAAAATAAACTCACGAGTCTCTATCTGAAAGACGCGCGAAGTAGGGTAAAGATGTTGAAAAGTAAACGAAGTTCGCACTGAGGCTTACAGGGGATCTAAAGGGAAAAGGTCAGACTGCGTATAAGCTAGATATGAACTTTCTAACTTGATTTTCCATAAATCTACAATTATATTGAGCATCCTTCGCCATTTCGTCGAGATACGGTGGACTTACTTTTGGATCGCTGTAATCCTCTGCTTCCCGTCAATGCAGACCATTATCTCTCTTCCGTCCTCTGGTCGGGGCCTGACGGCTGTATGTTCCGAGTCAGGATTAAGGTGGAGGGAATCCAGGAGGTGCACGACGGACCAAAGATAAGTGGAAAGACAGCATAGTTGTGCATCAGGGAGTCGATTAGGTATCCCTGGTTCTGATCGGTCCATACAACGTCTTTGAAGATAAGACGTCAAAGGATATCCAGTTGAAAGGACTGAAAGGGGTAAACTCACCCCGTTGATATTCGGGGTTCAGGTCAATTACGTCCATTTTTAAGTAACCTACAATGCGGTATGAATAAAACCTACATGACCATCAGAAGGTGGGACTCACGATAAAGGCTGTCTGGAGACATAATCTTATGGTAAACTTCCTTTAGGCGGGGAATGACTTCGTTGGCGGGTTTCTTCGCGGGCTTGGGTTTCGCAGGCTTGGGCTTTGCTGCGGCTTCTGCTTGAGCTCGGGCTTGCGCCGCTTGAGACGCCTTTGATATGGCTAGCAGTGGCGTCTCGTCCTCGTCTGAGAGGTCTGTGAGATCGGAGTCGTCCCAGTCGTCGAACAGCATGTTCAGGCGACACGCTGTGTTGTGTTAGAGTAGAGCAGGGGTAGCTTGCACTAGGCGGTGTTGAGCAAATGGATGGTGGCGGGAGGGAAGAAGAGTGAAAGGTATAAAAGGGTCTTAGATATCGCAAGGGCCGGACGGGGACCGTTCGCTTCTTTTGTGTGTGGTTCTGGGGTCAAGCATGGTCGAGTGCCGATCGAAGGTTTTATTATTACCGCCCAGATATTACGAATTGAATTGATTGTCAACTAATAGTCTGCCAGGTTTTTCCCGCGTTTCGCGTTTCCAGCTTGGTTGGACGCGATCTACATTCCTCGCTGCGTATAGCTAGGCAAGCTTAGTCGTTTAAGCTTTTGGGTACCGCAGCAGACAAGGTTAATGGTGGACCTGATGTCCGACCTGATCTTTACCTACCACACATAACAACCCGCTTTCGGACAATCGCCGAACCAGCTCTATGTAAAGTGTCCGGGGTCTTGGCAACTCGCCGGTGATAGCCGAAAACGAGGCCACTGAACGCATGATAAACAAGGTCACGAAGCTCAGGCCATCACCAACAAAATGAGGATTGAAGAACTCGTCCTCGAGGGTAGGATTGCGATAATCGCCTCATCTTGATCCTACCGCTCAACTCCACGTTTTCCTAGGTTTCAAATCATACCCCGTACGGACACAAATCACCGGGTGGGACTCCTCTTTCAACGCGATCACGGGTCTCAATGGTTCGGGCAAGTCCAACATTCTCGACGCGATATGTTTCGTTCTGGGTATCACGAACATGGCGCAGGTGCGTTGACTGCGTTATACACCTGGTATAGGGAGCTGAGAGCGCGTTTTTCGGTGCAGATGCGCGCTGCGAACCAACAAGATCTCATCTACAAACGCGGACAAGCTGGTATCACCAAAGCCAGCGTCACCATCGTATTCGACAACTCTGACAAGTCGAAGAGCCCGGTGGGGCAGGAAGCCTACAAGCAGATCACTGTGACGCGTCAGGTCCGTGGGCTAAGCCACACCCTTTCGCGATTGAAGCTCATTTTCTACAGGTTGCATTACCCAATGTCTCCAAATACCTTCTCAATGGGCACAAGGCTCTCCAGGCGAACATACAAACACTATTCCAGTCCGTTCAGCTTAACATCAATAATCCCAACTTTGTCATTATGCAGGGCCGGATCACGAAGGTGTGTCTGGGGCGTGGTATTGCTATCTTTGCCTCGTTCTGATGAATAACACTTAGGTACTAAACATGCGACCTCAAGAGATACTCGGAATGGTCGAAGAAGCGGCGGGCACGCGGATGTTCGAGGAACGTAAAGAAAGGGCCATCAAGACGATGGCCAAGAAGGATAAACGCGTGCAAGAAATCTTATCCCTCCTACGAGAGGAAATCACTCCAAAATTGGAGAAGCTCCGTACGGAGAAACGGTCGTTCATCGCGTATCAGAAGTCGTGCTCGGAGCTGGAGAAGATCGGGCGCGTGTTGCGGGCATGGGAGTGGTCCGACGCGCAGGACAAGGTGGTGAGGAAGGAGCAGGAGATTGAGGACAAGAAGGCTGAGATTGAGGCGGTGAACAAAAAGAAGAAGAAGGCATTGAAAGAAATTGAGGCGGCAGAGAAGGACGTGGCGGATGTGACGAAGAAGAGGGACGCTGAGATGAGTAAAGGTGGAAAGATGAAGAAGCTGGAGGACGAGGTTCAGGAACTCGACAAGGCTACTGTGAAGATTAAGACGCAGGCCGAAATCCAGGAAGGGACGATCAAGGACGAAGAGGCGAATATCACCACTCTTAATGACGAATTGCAAGAGGTGGGTGATGATCATATCCAACTATGGATATCGCTGACTTTCTGCATAGTTGCAAGCCTCGCTCACAGAAAAGAAGGCTCAACTCGACAAACTGAATGCTTCCTACGGCACCATAAACGAACAACACAAAGCCGCCCAGACCAAACTATCCACCGCTGAGGAGCTCCTCCAGACGCTTCTGACAGGCCTCTCCTCTAACAAAGCGAACAACTCCGGCGGTGGGTACATGGGTCAGTTGGCCGAGGCGAAAGGACGCGTTGCGCAGGGTCAAGCTGAGGAGGAGCAGAGCAAGGTGAAGCTCGGGATGAGCGAGAAGGAGCTCAAGACCCTCGAAGCGCGGTGGAAGGAAGTCGAAAAGGATGCACGAAATGGAGAGAAGGAGATGGAGAGGAAGAAGGCGGCGGTGGAGGACTGCCGCATCAAGATGAACAAGTGTGGGTGGAATCAGGAGATGGAACAGGCTGGGGATGAGAAGTTGAGGGCTGCCAAGGCGGAGGTTCGCGCTTTATCTGACGTGCGTCTCATTGCTCTCTCTAGATCATGTGGGATAAAGTATGCTCAATTGACGGTGTGGTTTACAGCAACATGACAGGGTAAAGCAGGGTCTTGGCAAGCTCAATTTCGACTATACGAGTCCGTCACCCAACTTCGACCGGCGGAAGGTCAAAGGCCTCGCGGCATCGCTCATCTCGCTCGAAGAGAAGCACTATGATAAGTCTACCGCGCTCGAAATCGCGGCTGGTGGGAAATTGTACCAGGTGGTCGTCGACGACGAGAGAGTCGGTAGCGACCTCCTGAAAAACGGAAATCTCAAGAAGCGGGTGACGCTCATTCCTCTCAACAAGATCTCCGCCTACAAACTTTCCCCTAAGGTAAGCTTCCGCAATTTCACATAATTCCGTGAATGGACCGCTGACGGCTTTTAATTTTTTAGCAACTAGATGCAGCGCAGAGGCTCGCCCCTGGCAAAGTCCACCAGGCCCTCTCCCTCGTCTCCTACGAGCACGAAGTCGCGAACGCCATCGCATACGTCTTCAGCGACAACCTCATCTGCGAGGACGCAGAGTCCGCCAAGCAAGTGACCTTCTCCCGGGACGTCGGTGTGCGCTCCGTCACGCTAGCCGGCGACGTCTACGACCCATCGGGCACGCTCAGTGGCGGGTCCGCTCCAAGCGGCAGCGGGGTCCTCATCCAGGTGCAGGAGCTCATGGCGATCTGGGGGAAACTGTCGGCGGCGAGGAAGAGGCTGGAGGCGTTGGAGAAGGAGGAGGAGCGGGTGAGGAAGGTCCGGGACGAGTGGAGGAAGCTGGCGACGGATCTTGAGATGAAGGAGCATGAGGCCAAGTTGATGGAACAGCAGGTGCAGGGGAGCAATGCTGCTCGGGTGAGTGGCAAGATGCATCTATCATTTCTTGGTCTTCTGACCTCTGATCTTTTGCGAAAAATAGATCGGTACAGACGTCGAGGAGTTGAAAGAGAAGATTGAGAATCTGAAGCTCGCGGTGCAGGCGGCTAAAGATAAGCAGAAGGAAGCGAAGGAGGAATGTAAGAAGCTGGAGCGTGATATGGCCGAGTTTAAAAATAACAAGGAGGGCAAGACTGAAGAACTCAAAGTAAGTTCCAATTGTTGATCAGCTTCTGCTGTGTCCAGCACGAATTGACCACCCCTCTACCCCCCTCCAGGCTGATATCCAGAAGCAAAAGGCCGCCCTACAACGGCATGCCGTTACTGTCAAGACGCAGCAAAAGGAGGTACAGACGGCCGCGCTGGAACTCGGTACGGAGCTTCCATTCCTTCTCCACCCCATTTCCCCGTGCTGTTGGCTGATGGGCGTCCCATGTGCTACCAGAACAGATCGAAAAGGATATCGAAACCGCAACCAACACGCTGGATGAGGCAAAGGCCGGCGTGGTAAAACTTCATCGCAAATTGGAAAGACTGAAGGAGCAGGTGGTTGAGTGTGAGGTATCGTTTTCCCCATCTGCAATAGTAGGAAGATAAGGAGGCTCAACGTTTATATATACAGGCTGCACATGCAAAGGCTGCGAGGAAGCTCCAGGAGGAGCTCGCGACGCTCACTCGGTTCGATAGTGAGCTGAAGGAACTTGCGAGTGTCATCAAGGAGAAGAAGCAGGTGGTGTCGCAGGCCGATCTTGACACTAAAAGCTTGGAACATGCGGTCCAAGCGCTAAATAAGGAGAAAGCCGCGGCAAGTAATTTTGTGGCCAACCTCGAAAAGCAATATGAATGGATTGTGGAAGACAAGGAGTAAGTTCGGCTTTATGACGTGCTTCGTTCAAACCACTAACACGAGGTGCAGTCAATTCGGGAAGGCAGGGACACAGTATGATTTCCGAGGCCAAGATATTGGCACGATGAAGGAGAAGGCGAAGGGGCTGGAGGAATCGCAGAAGGGCATGAAGAAGAAGGTTAACCCGAAGGTCATGAATATGATTGACAAGTGAGTGTTTCTTCGTTTTGGCGTCAGACAGTACTCACCATGTCCAAAATCAGTGTCGAGAAGCGTGAACTTGATCTTCAGAAAATGCTCGCAACGGTACAGAAGGATAAGGAGAAGATCGAAGAGACCATCGACGAGCTTGACCGATATAAACGGGATGCACTGCAAAAGACCTGGGAAAAGGTCGATGGGTAAGTCCCCGAGCATATAATTATCACGATAAATTTATCTTCATGCTCGCTCCCGCAGAGATTTTGGTGGGATTTTCGCAGAGCTTCTTCCTGGAAACTTTGCAAAGCTGCAGCCGCCAGATGGGCAGGATCTCATGGATGGTCTTGAGGTGAAGGTGCAGCTTGGAAGTGTGTGGAAGCAGAGTTTGACGGAGTTGAGCGGTGGTCAAAGGTCAGTCACCTTCACGCAATAATGGTCGAAGAAGAAACAAATCAATTGACGTGGTATATCCCTCCCCATCTAAAGGTCGCTCATTGCTCTGTCCCTAATCATGGCACTCCTCCAGTTCAAGCCTGCGCCCATGTATATCCTCGACGAGATCGACGCAGCGCTGGATCTTTCGCACACGCAGCATATCGGGCAGTTGTTCCGGACGCGGTTCAAAGGGTCGCAGTTTATCGTTGTGTCGCTGAAGGAGGGGCTGTTCACGAATGCCAATGTTTTGTTCCGGGCTCGGTTCCGGGACGGGACGTCTATTGTGGAGAGGACGGCGCAGAGATCGGGCTCGACATTGTATGCGAATGGCGATGGAGATGGCGAGAATGGAGACGAGCGGAGTACAAGGCGGAGGAGGGTGGGTGGTGGATCATAGGGCGTTGTTGTCTCTTTTCTTGCTTCTCTGCTATTAGGTGTTCGAATAATTGTGCTAATCCTGTATTTTTACTGCCATAAAATGCTCATGGCCATACGATGGTTATGGCCATTGCAACGCATGCGAGGCCGACGTATGGTGAAAGACGTTCTCCTGTGGTATAGTTCTTTCAGAAGCATGCTGCAAACGCGTACGTCACTCCTTACCTATCCGTGCAGACATATAGAACAGCCCGAGGAATCTTCGGGTAAATAACAGGATTAACATTAAGGAAGGCGATAGTTGTATGATTCAACGCACCCTTGCTTATTTCTATCTATGAGTCGCGGCGCAACAGCTCGGACGTATGTGCATGTGCAGATGCACAACAAAATGACCAGAAGTAACGATTGGAAGTTGAAAAGCGCTGACTATAAGAAGAATGAGGAGGTGCAACCATGTGGGTCGATATACGTACCATGAAGCGTGAAGGGGCTTGCCCGTAAGTCGGTGACACTCGATGCACAGAGTTGTATGGACTTTAGAGGTTTCAACACGGTGACGCCCACGTTGCAGATCGTGGGAAGTCAAGACTCAAAGGTCATTGATAGACATGTACAAACACACAGCTTCTTGCCTCCCCACCAGGATGATCAACTCAACCCCCTTCTTACCGTTAAAGGCATACTGAGCGACTATGACTTACTATCAGGCCCACCAGATATACGCCATAGATTTCTGCCGCAACCGGACCCTGGGCCATATTACCGAACAAGTGCACACCTCTATCGTGGTCGTGGATAAGACAGCCATGTCATCGTCGTATCCAACGTACCAGGTCATTTAACAACCCATAATATTGGACCCTCGCAAGCCTGTCATGAATCTCATCCATGGCATCGCTTCACACAATCGACATCGTGGAGTTTTGATCACACCGTAGACATTCTATGGAGTCGCGAACCGCCTGACCTGGCGAGACTGGTTATCCCATTCACACGACCACGTTGCCTGACGCTTCTTTTGCGATCTTCAGGGACAGGTTCCCGAGGCTGGGGGAAGAGGAACAGGATGCAAATTCCTGTGATCTAAGATCTCCCTTGCTGGCGAATTTCTTGGTCTCACATCATGGTAGTTAGCCCGTACGTTACTTTGCGTGTTATCTCTGCATCTGTAAATTTAACCCACATCGCTTTATCTGTACGCTGCTTTTCATATCAAGATCAGTCAAGTCTCACCATCGTTATGCCGCTGATCAACGCTGATTCTGCTCTTGTTTTTCTGTACGGAATTGTGGAAACCACCGTATAGGAACGCCAGTGTTTCCGCCTACGGTGACTTATAGTTTATGAGTGCATCGACCTTCCAGAACAACAAGACCTATCTCGGCTGACAGTGACTCTTTACGAGTAACGATGTCACTGTCATGTGGTTATCTCGGAGTGCCGCGTGACCCCAAATGTACCCGTGAAGCTTCTAGTTTTCCTTGGCTGTTAATCATGCCGCCGTATCTTCAGACTCAAGCTTGCGACCTGGTTCAAGTCCCAATGCCGGAGATCGCTCTTATCTCATCTGTGCTCCACTCACTGGCAGTGGTCAGCGACATACGCGGTTATCTTTACATCCCTGATCCGTTCGGGTATTTACAAGTTCCACGAACACCTGAAAGAAGAAGGAAGAGTCCGGTCTGCCCCGTTCGACCCTTTCGTTCTCAAGTACTGCCTATCGTGGTACGCAGTAGACCCTCTGTCGGACAGCCTGTCATTTTTATTTTCTTTTGATGGGCGCAAAGCGACTTGCAGCTTGGTTCGTTCTATGTCCGCTTTGTCGTAAGAGCTGATGTTTATCGACAGAATCTTAATTAATTGCATAATTTGGATTGCTCCCAGCCGCATGGTGGATCATACCGCGAGCTTTATGGCTCGTCCTGTTCATTATCCTGGGATGTTGCCGTCTCGTTCGGGCACCTATAGAGGAGGCGTGATCATAGCCATGGCTCTAGATACTCCACCCCGCCTGGGGGATCACCGGCCAGCACTCCATAACGAATCACAAGTGAGGTAACACATGTGAAGCGGTGCTTGTACGCACGGTCAAACCCAAATCGCCGGACAGACGTGCCTTCCATGATCGTGATTCTCCCGTTACGTTTACTTATCGGGAGAGTGGTCTGTCAAGAGTCCACGCCACGATCTGAAAGCTAGACTGAGAGCCACCCATGCGCTGCTTCTCTGGAAGGGGTTCCCTCGCTTATCTATCGTTGACATGTGGTGCCAAAGTTGCAAGTCCCTACAAGAGAGCGAGTTCACGGCGTGACCCCTCAAGCTTCCTTGCTTCTAGTCCTTCAACATGTCTGATACTGATACAAAGCATGATATGAAGCTGGACGGCAACGAGAAGGCCCTCGACGATGAAGGTACTAAACTTTACTGTCTATCCTGGAGTTACTTGTTCATTCCTCTCTCTAGCCGCTCTCGTGGCCGCCCTCCCAGAGTTTGACGACCCTAACATCGACAAGGATGCTGCTCTCGCAGGCATTCTCGGTAAGTTATCAAGATAATCAATACTGGGATTCAACTGACTCAGCTCCAGAGGACGATTCCCCCTATCCCGAGGTGCGATCTGCTGTCGCCAACACTGATGACCCGAGCATCCCTGTATCGACTATTCGTTCGTGGACTCTGGGTATGATATGGGCAATCCTGGTTCCTGTTTGTGTCAGCCGTCACCTCCTTGCGCTGTTGTTTTGACTTTCGCTATCAGGGTCTCAATCAGTTCTTCTTCTTCCGATATCCCTCCGTCACGGTCACTGGAGTCAGTGAGCTCTCACCATGGGGCGATATCTACATACTTACCTTGTTGTAGATCGTTGCCCAGCTCCTCTCGTTCCCGATCGGCAGGGCTTGGGCAAGATTCATGCCGAACGTTAAGATATTCGGTCTCGAGCTCAATCCTGGCCCATTTTCAATCAAGGAACATGTACGGCGGTTCTATGTCGAGTCGGCGCTTACATCTCACTACACCGCTTCAGGTCCTCATCACTATCATGGCAACTGTCGGATATCAGAGCGCATACGCCACGGACATTGTGGCTGTCCAGCGTGTTTACTATAACCAGATCTATAACTTCGGCTGTAAGATATACGACCAGCATATCCCACAGCGCAATCTAATCTGACGTTTTACTTTAGACCAATGGATGGTTGTGATGTCGACCCAGCTCATCGGATTCTCGATTGGCGGCATTGCACGCCGATTCCTCGTGCAACCCCCTTCCATGAGTACGTTCGATGTCGAATGTGCTTACCGACAATCCTAACAATCATTTGACCCTAGTCTGGCCGCTCAACCTTGTGACGTGTGCGCTCTTCAACACCCTTCACTCTCAATCCTACGCTGGTATGGGAACTCGAGGTGGCCTCAGCCGTGAACGGTTCTTCCTCTACGCATTCATCGGTTCTGCCACCTGGTATCTTTTCCCCGGGTACATCTTCACCGCCCTCAGCTATTTCTCCTGGGTTTGTTGGATTGCTCCAGACAATGTGCCAGTCAATCAGATGTTCGGCTATGTTCACGGACTCGGAATGAGTCTTATCACGTTTGACTGGGCTCAGATCGCGTACGTGGTGTCACCGTTGGCTACCCCGTGGTGGGCAGAAGCCAACATCACTGTTGGCTTTGTATTTTTCTTCTGTGAGTCCCTGGACACGTTTCTCCATCCCTCAATGGTGGTATTGAACCCTGTTTTTCCCCCAGGGATCCTGACTCCCATTCTCTATGTATGTCGTTTTGACTATATAGGCCGGCTTTTCAAAAGCTTACTCTCCTCTAGTACACGAACACCTGGGACAGCAAGTATATGCCGTAAGCCTTGCACATGTGTATACGAGGACGGGTCTTTGCTAACATGGAATCAGGATTTCGTCACGAGGGTCTTTCGATAACACAGGCGGGGCTTATAACGTCACCAGGATCGTCAACCCCGATTCCACTTTTAACCAAGAGGCATACAACTCTTACAGCCCTTTGTTCCTATCGACGACATTCGCTGTTTCCTATGGACTCTCCTTCGCATCCATCACCGCGACCCTCACGCACGCCTTCTTATATTTCCGCAAGCAGATCTGGACGCAAGCACGCCGCGCCATGCACGAGCAACCCGATATCCATGCTCGACTGATGTCCCGCTACGCGCAGGTACCGCAATGGTGGTATATGATTATATTTTGTAAGCACTTTTCTCGTGGACTCAGCGATCCAGCTTTGATTTTTTTTTTTTTTTCGCAGTATCTATGTTCGCTTTTGGTGTTATTTCCATCGAGGTCTGGGAGACGAAGGTACGCGCAAATTAGTTCCTTGTGACTTCTTCGACGTCTTACATCTCTTTTTAATGTAGTTCCCCGTGTAAGTAAAATTCCTTGAAGGACATTCTCAGGCCTGACCTCTTATGCTCTACCAGTCAATACTTTATCCTCGCACTCGTAATCTGTGAGTTGACTCCTGCAGCATCACTTCTCGATTCCCTTTTACCAACTCTTGTTCTAGCATTCGTCTACGTTATTCCCATTGGCATGATTCAAGCCATCACTAATCAACAAGTCGGACTCAACGTTATAACTGAGTTGATCATCGGCTACGCCCTTCCCGGTCGCCCTGTCGCTATGATGATGTTCAAGACGTGGGGTTACATCACCATGGCACAAGGTATGTTCCTGGAACCTGTCAAACGTGTGTGCAGTCGCTGATTTCCTCCACTCAGCGTTACAATTTACCTCCGACTTCAAACTCGGCCATTACATGAAGGTCCCACCACGGTACCTATCTTCGCCGTATCCGATTTTCAGTTGCTAAAGTTATTCTGTTTCTCAGAACAATGTTCTTCGCTCAGGTCCTCGCAGCCGTAATTGCTGGAACCACACAGCTCGGTGTACAAGCCTGGATGTTTACCAACATTCCCAATATGTGTGACCCCGAACAACGAGATGGTTTCATTTGCCCGTCTACGGAAGTCTTCGGCACTGCCAGTATCGTCTGGGGTGTCATTGGTCCCGCTCGGCAATTCTCGCCTGGTCAAGTATACTACGGTATATATTTTTCTCGATATCAATGACGCTCGTGCTAACGCGCATTCGTAGCTCTGACATTTTTCTTCCTCGTTGGCTTCATCTGCCCAGTCATCTCCTACCTCTTGGTGCTGAAGTTCCCGAACAGCTGGTTCCGATACATCAAGTCAGCTTCTCATTCATCTCCTGCTACCCGAAACTAAAAATCTCCCCCAGTTTTCCGGTCATTTTCTCCGGAACTGGATACATTCCTCCTGCCAGTGCTGTCAACTACGTCCCCTGGGCCATTATTGGATTTATATTCCAGTATGTTATACGCCGACGTAACTTCCCGTGGTGGACGAAATACAACTACGTCCTGTCGGCGGCACTCGATTCAGGTGTTGCCGTCTCCGCGGTGCTCATTTTCTTCTGCCTACAATACCCTTTGAATGGAAACATTGGGTTGAAGACGATCCAAGCGTGGTGGGGCAATACGTGAGCGCAACTTACTCATCTTTACGACTCAAGAGTTCATGAGCTTACCCAAATTCAGGGTATATTTGCACACCGCAGATGCAAAGGGCACACCTCTACTCACGGTGGCCGACGGCGATTTCTTCGGGTATGTACTGGAGACAAGTCGTGCGATATGCTGTTGACAATCATTTTGTAGCCCAAGATCTTGGTCTTAAAGGCTGGCTTGATCCACTGGTGGTAAGTTGTTCAAAAATACGATGAGGACTCTACTCATCGCCTCCCTACAGCAATATATTTGACCTGGAGATTATCCTCCTATATGTGGAATGATGCCATGTATCATAGTGTAGTAAATCAATGTGGTTTGGAAATGGATTATATGTCAAATGTCAAGTTGACCTCAGCCCCCGGGCCCCATACCTGCACCTGCTAGGTGTCTAAATGATCTCGCCGACGCGCCAGCTGTCACGACCTCGACCCGCTGTATGGCCCAAGGCCCTTGGTCTCGTTCTACCCCGAGTTTAGTCCTTCATGGTGTTCTACTCGTGGGGTTGTGCCACAATGTGCTCGTCCCCTGAGGCGGACATGCACGGGTACGCGGATCATTGACTGAGAAGATTGTAAGTATATCCCATGGGCAGTCAAGTAATCCCCATCTCGGGACTCCACATATTTTACTATCAAGCCCGATTTGTTGGCGGTTTATTATTTAGTCCGATTCATGTTTTTCTAACAGCTACCTTTCAATTCAATTTATCACGGAGGAATCAAAAATACGAACGCACCTCTACTACGCCGACATATCAGACCTTACGCTCTGCCGCCGAGTCACAGTAGCGAGAACAACGACCAAACCAAATAGCCCCAGTTCAACACCAATCAGAATGGCCTGCGGGATTGCAAATGCCCTGAGATTTCCCAACACGAAGGTCTTCATCAACCTCCTGACCAAAGGTCGCCCACTGGCTGCCTGATATATAGTCAATACCAACGGTATCAGCCACGCGACCCAGAGTATATATGCAATGAGCATTCCCCGCAGCGCGACGGCAGGCGGGAAGCGCGAAGAGGGTTTGCTGCGATGATAATGCGATCGTAGCACGAAATATCCGATGTGGAAGATGAGAGTGACGCCCGAAATTATTGGGGAGAAATGTAGTGATAGTGCACCGAGATCGAGCATGGAGAGCGTAAAGATGGTGGTGGCAATGAATGTTGAGGCGCATGAGACAATTAAGAGCGGCTGGTCTGCCTCAAAACGGATGGTGAGGAGAGCGGGCATGGGGATTCGCGCCTTCTTCTTTTTGCGGAAAGCCAGGGGGAAGCGCACTGAGAGAAAGGACAAGATGCTTATAACGACTGTGTAGCAACTGCGGTGCTGCGCGCTGTTGATCGTGTCAGAGTTCGGTTTTAGGGACTCGGAGTAGGGGTCCCCGCGAGACCCTCGGGTGAGGGAGGGATATATGCCTTCACTATATCGCTGCTGACAGCCTGAAGGGTGCACAGAATTCGATATATCAATATGAATATGCATGAGGGCAGCGTCATCGACGCATCTCGACAGATACTCTGAGAACTGCGGATTTCGTCAGGCTCTAACAACTCCATCAGATAAATAGGAAGCAAATACCTGCAACTTTGATCTACCTTAATTCGCACTAAAACCATGTCTCAGTGGCATCTCCATACTTGTGCGAGGATCTTTCCAGAGCGCCCTGGCTGGGGCAAATAAGGAGAAGGGGGTAAGTATACGCAGAATGACGTGAAGTCACACTTGAGTGCAAATCACGCATCCTCAAAAGCGAAAAGCAAGTTAGATCAAACTTCAAGTCTCCTCGTTCGCAAAAGCATCCACACGGACGGGTAGATGATGGTAGTACAGTGCAGCTGGGTAGAAACCTACCTCCATAATTACATATAGCAGCGATAACAAAGCTAGATCAAGAAAGAGACCCAGGTGGTCTTCACGATGCTTAAAGCAACGTTGGAACAGGTGGTTGACCACGTAAACGCTGTCAAACATCGGAACATGAGAAGGGGTACACATACAGGATACTGACGTACGTACACGGAGGTGGAACTTGCAAACCAAAAATCCGTGGACGCCCTTGGCCGAGAAGGCCTGATGTGCGCATCAGCATCGTGAAAAACTATGGGAAAGATGGAGCGCACCTTCTCGACGATATACATACCGTCGAAACGATACCTTTATAGACGATATTAGTGTATACGCTTGTCAAAAATAGTTGTTTGCTCACCCGGATTCTGGCGCATACTTTGAGCCCTCACTTCTCCCCCGAATTACACGGATAGGTCTCTGCGTTTCAACAGATCTCTGCCGTGTATGAGGAAACAGTCATTGAGAAATGCCACAGCAACACACTTTCACTACATACTTACCTGCAAGGACCTGTTATCCTTGTGTTCCCAGCTCTGATCATAAATCTGCTCACCACGGGCCTAGATGATACGTGAGAATGCGGAGCAGCAATCATAATCTGGAATGGGATATACCCCGTATGAGTCACCCTGACCACCTGTACAAACAATGAGTGCGCGAAGCGGACGGTGAGCACATCCGACTTACCAGTGCCAGTATATACACTAGAAATTTCAGTATATGGTGTTATAAGAACAGTCAAAAACCTTACATGAAGTCACCCTCATCGCGATCGTCAGCGTAGCCGCCTGACACTATAACAGAGAACGCGCCAAGATCGACTGACCCCCATATTCCAGCTACGGTTGGGCCATGCAGCACGGCTCTGCGAAGGCTCTCCCTATGAAATCCGTTGTAGTTGCAACAAGAAATAGGACTAGAAGCGAGTTTTACCTGCTTTCGAACGTTGAGCCCACAGGATAGCCACGGTCACCAAATCTGCGATCCGTAGGAGCTGGTAAGCCTACAGGAAACATGCTCGTATCTGCCATCAGCCGAGCTCTCCTGCACGACGCGTCAACGAAGTGTTAGTATGAGCGTGCATCAGCTTGTCGAGTGGCTACTTACATAGCTTCAGCCATGGTGGTTGAAAGCAAGTTGTATTATTGAAAGCACATGAGTTGTAAGTTCACCTTGAACGAATTTGATCGGAGTCCTGAGCGGCAATCAAATTTCAATCGCGATCGGGCACGTTTTCCGTGACATCACATGTGGACTGTGACGCCGAAAGTTGCTCAGTTTCGGCTCGGAAAAGCCATTCATATCTACTGCTATCTTTATTCTCCCTTCTAGTCATGGATCCGTCTACTTCATCGCCCAAAAAGAAGCCTATCGCCATCATCACCATAGGCATGGCCGGCGCCGGAAAATCGACCTTCGTGCAGCGCATCAACTCCTACCTGCACTCCCTGGACCCGCCCTCACCGCCTTACATCCTGAACCTCGATCCCGCTGTCACCCACGTCCCGTTCGAGGCCAACATAGACATTAGGGATACGGTGAACTACGCAGAGGTCATGAAGCAGTGCGTATCGGGTGTCCCTCCTCCTGTGCGGGGGTAACCAAAACTGTATTTGTAACCCCCAAGATACAATCTAGGACCCAACGGCGGTATATTGACCGCGCTCAATCTCTTCACGACGAAGTTCGATCAGGTGCTCGGGCTGGTGGAGAAGAGGGCTGAGGAGGTTGAGTAAGTGGTGTCGGTGCCCGCGAGCAGTGATGATCTAATCTCGTGGTGTGGACAGTTATGTGATTCTGGACACCCCTGGGCAGATCGAGATATTCACTTGGTCGGCTTCTGGGGCTATCATCACGGATGCGGTGGCATCTTCGATACCGACTGTCGTCGCGTATGTGATCGACACCCCGCGGACGACCGCCCCTGCCACTTTTATGTCTAACATGCTTTATGCATGCAGGTGAGCCTTTACTTTATTCCCTTTTCCCTTTGTTCGGGCATGCATGTTGGGCCATTTTTGTATATTTTGAAGGCAAGAAATGGGTTCTCACTTCCTGTTCGCAGCATTCTTTACAAGACTAAGCTTCCATTCATCCTGGTGTTCAACAAGACGGACGTGCAGCCGCACGAGTTCGCGCTGGATTGGATGCAGGATTTCGAACTATTCCAGGCGGCTCTGGCGTCGCACAGTGGTACATCAGACTCTGAAGGTGAACCGACGTATATGAACAGTCTCATGAACAGCATGAGCCTCGTTCTTGATGAATTTTACAAGCACCTAAAAGTTTGTAAATTCCCTTCCATAGAACGGATACCTTTATATTGTTTCTTACTCCACAGGCCGTGGGCGTATCTAGTGTGACTGGAGCTGGTATCAAGGAATTTTTTGACGCCGTCGAAGAGTCGAGAGAGGAATATGAAAGGTGAGGACTTTCGCATCAGTCAGTGCCTGCCGCCGCTTACGGGTGACTTTTTAATACAGGGAATATCTCCCGGAGCTAGAACATGCCCGAGCGCTACGGGACAAGTCCCTGCAAGACGTCAAGGACGATTCCATGAGCCGGATGATGAAGGACTTGGAGATCGACCGCGCGAAGAACCCACAAGGCGCTCTGGCCGACCAATGGGACCCAGATAACGAGAACAACCAGGGTGACGACGAGGACGATGGAGATATCAATATCGTGGATCGTAGTAAGTTTAGCTCTTTGATACCATGCGCCGGGGGGATCTCGTCCTCTGAGGCTGTGTGCGGTCCTTGATTATCGTGTCCTGATCGATCATCTTAGGCGAGGACCCATGGCCAGGGCAGTATATCGACGTTACACGCGCGCGACGACACGAGGATGAGGAAATCAATTGGCCACGACCTGGGTGAGGTAACGACACTCGGACGCTGGGCTGGGTTTACCCACATTTGGAGGTGAAAGGAGCAGCCAAAAAAGTGTAGATCGCATGCAGACATTGTTCTGCCCCGCATTCACGACGTCGAATGTCATGCAGATTTGATCTATCCCATTTGTGATTTAGAGTGGTGACGTCGTCGGGAGAGGGCGGTGTCATGTCAAGATGCAATGGAAGATCGTTGCCAGCCGGTTTCCAGCCGCGATATGACCTCGTTGTTTAAAATGTAGAGTTTTTATGTGCCTCGAGGGTGGCGTCATGAGTAAGAGGGTGGCAAGAGATAAGGTCGACGTAAATTCCAAGGTGGTGGGATGACATGAATGGAAACGTTGCTCGAATATTGATGGGTGGTGGAAATCAAATTTGCGGGACCGCGGCGGCGGCGGTGGCTGTGCCTCGGGTGTGGCTACAAAACTGGAGGGCGATTGGGTCTTTCTCATCACCACTCTTCGCATTTCCTCTCGTCCGCGATTTATCTGACTTATTTCTTTGTGAGTTGCCTGCTATCCCTGAGATATATGGTCCCATCGATCATTACGTTATCGCGATAACCCATGGCCTCCCTGGACCCACAGTCAGGTTTCAACGTGCTGATGTCTTTGCAGCTCAGATCAGGCCCACCATCTCTTGGTCCACGAACCATCTCTTTCCTTTACACCCACAACGTCCCCATCGCTCGCTCTTAATTGCCTAATACCTCAAATCCCTTCACATGGATCGGTTAGCAACTACGGTGCATCACTGTACCCAGTAAAGGCTGACTTGGTCAATAGCTACGCAAAGATCGAGAAAGTCGGTGCGTAATTACTCTTTTTTATCGTGGCATCGTCCGCAAACACACCTACCAATGGACCGCAGGAGAAGGTGACTTCTTTCCCATAGCTCCACAAACGTGCCACACTGATGACCGCTTTCACCACCCAAAGGCACATACGGCGTTGTTTACAAGGCCCGGGATACGCAGCTGAATCAGATCGTCGCGTTGAAGAAAATAAGGCTCGAGGCAGAGGATGAGGGCGTGCCGAGTACCGCTATTCGCGAGATCAGTTTGTTAAAAGAGCTCAATGACGTGAATATTGTCAAGTAAGCCCTATCACATTCAGTTTCCTCCTCGGAACCCCTGGGCTGACAGGTCAAAGGCTTCTCGACATCGTTCACGCCGATCAGAAATTATACCTCGTCTTTGAATTCCTGGATGTGGACCTGAAAAGATACATGGAAACTGGAAACCAAAATCGTACGCCCATTACTCTGGATATCGTCAAGGTGAGCTCCCCTACATCGACATGTGGTTCCTGAAAGGCGTGGGGACGGTTTTTTGCACGTGTGGACGCGTTATTGACGCGTTTAACGCGTCACAGACGCCGAGGTTTACCCCACTTAACACCGCCATGGTCGTGTCTCTTTATCTTCGGCATTGCCAATGTCGCGAACATTGAGGATCGTTGCTGAGCCAATGGCCTAGCCTTACGGGCGTAGGCCTTGTTTCTTATCTGTTTGTGTGTGATTCCCGCCCGAGCGCATCATCACACTCTTTGTAACAAAGGAAGATCATTCACTGATAGTCTCCAATCGCAGAAATTCACTCACCAACTTAATTCCGGTCTGCTCTACTGTCATTCACACCGCATCCTACATCGCGATCTCAAGCCCCAAAACCTGCTCATCGACAACAGAGACAACCTTAAACTGGCCGACTTCGGCCTTGCCCGGGCGTTCGGTATCCCGATGCGGACATACACGCATGAGGTACATTTTCGGGCGCCTTCTCCTGTCCGACTCATCGTTTCCCCAGCTGACCACGGCGACTTCTCCGTAGGTCGTGACCCTGTGGTATCGCGCCCCCGAAGTCCTGCTCGGCTCGCGCCATTACTCCACCGCCATCGATATGTGGTCCGTAGGTTGCATCTTTGCGGAGATGGCGATGCAGGGCTCCCCGCTGTTCCCGGGCGACTCGGAGATCGACCAGATCTTCAAAATCTTTAGGTGCGTCCATGTATACACTCAAGTCTACCTTTGAACGTTTAGATGGATGCTAATGTGGCGTTGGTTAGGATTCTTGGGACACCCAATGAGGAGATCTGGCCTGGTGTCAGCGGTCTCCCGGACTACAAGGCCACGTTCCCGCAGTGGTCGCGCCAGGACCTGGCGCGCATTGTGCCTACACTAGATGACCTGGGCATTGACATGTTAAAGGTACGATCATCATCATAACCTAGGGGATCGTCGCAATCAACGCCCTCGGTGTCATCCTCGGGAAATGCCTTGGCGCGTGGGGCAGCATTTATGCCCCTTGGTTCTTTGTATGAGATCTTTGACTGAATCTTTTTTTACCTATAGCGCACATTGACTTACGATTCGGCCAAGCGCATCTCGGGTGTGTACTCATGCTCGTCCTGAATCGACAGCGGCTAAAAGTGGCTCATTTTAGCAAAACGTGCCCTCAACCACCCCTACTTTGAGGGCTTCACGCCCTGAAGACGCAGAACACACCGTCCCTCGTAATATCCTGCTGTCCTTGCTTTCCGCCACCTGCCCTCCCCGCCCCGCTTCGTTCTTCCCTTAACCTCTCTCCTATCTCTCTCTGACTCTCTCTCTCATTCCCATAACTCGCTCCGCCTCTGGTTCAGATTCCATCATTCGTGATATACAATACAATACGTACAAGTTTATAACTGCAACTCCTCCCACCCCCATGGCATCCACTACTATCGCATTGCATCTTTTATAAAAATACAAATTTTCTGAACATTCACATTCACTTCCGCTGATTCATGGCGCGGTACTGAGCTATTCGGTGTTGAATCTGGGAAGAATAGGGTTTTCGGGGCCAGCGATGATGTCCATGGTAAGCTTGGTGACGGTGTCCAGACCTTGGCCACTTGTGAAGTGACTTGAACTCTCAATTAGGCGACTAGCAGGTGGTTTCTGAACCTCAGGGCCAGAATGACACATCCTACTTTAGACGCGTCGCGATTCACCAATATCATCGCCGGCATGGGAGAAAGCCTAACGGGTTCGGCATTGATTAAGATGTAGTATAGGCACGCTACGTGTCGAAATATTAACTAGAAGATATCCTACGTTTCGTCCACGAAGTCGCCCATCGCGACCCTAAGTGTTCTCTTCAGTCATGATTTGTGAGTTTCAGAAAGACGAGTCAAGCTCACCTCACGGCAGTCATCCCCGCAAACGTCGCTCTGTATGTGCCGAATTTTATCCTTGACAAGAGAAAGTTAAAGTTAACTCTCATGCTGCGGGTACGTTTGGGACATACGAAGATGATGATGAGCCCATCTCTCCAGTGACAGTGTACCTCAAAAGCGTCTGGCTCTGGTCGGCAGCGTCCTTGACGACGTAGTCGAAACGACCTGTAGGTCCGTAGGTCACTGTCACGAAGTGTACGGTCGTGCGATCGGTGAAATTTGCTAATGGGATGGAAGGGCATCCCGTCGTCGCGCAGTCGCGCTTGAAATCTCGAACTACGATCTGCCCGTCTGCGGCGTCGAGTGTGATGATCGAAGAGCCGTCTCCGCGCGAAAAGAGCTGCATCAGGTGGAAGAAATGGTCGGAAGTGCCAGCCGTGGAGGACAGGCTTGGGGAGTTGATTTCAGATCTGGATTGCTTTTGGAGGAGGGCAGGGAAAGAGTGCTTACTAGTATCTCCACTTGAACTTGTGAGTCGTCCCATCTGCAGCGCCGGCTGTGAGGAATTCTATCCGCTGCCTGGGAGCTCCGGGGCTCGGATCCAAGTTCGCTGTAGGATCCGAGGATAGGGAGCCGGAGTAGCAGTCGGTAATCGCAATTGGGTAATTGAGGCTGTCTGTGCATCCTTGGTAAAGTATGCCTGCGTAATGGTGAATTAAATGCCACCAAGCAATCTCGCATAGTATTAGTAAGGCTCACCCGAAGCTTGCCAGGAGAGCAGACTACTGATTTTTCCGGACTGCAGGGATGTACCATCTGCGAGCTGGACAGGCGCTCTACCTTCCACATGAGCCGCACGTACGGCCGCTAATGTGACGAGGGCGAAGGCAGGGAAGGGCGCGAAAGCAACATGATGAAAACGAGTATGGAGGGCGCGCCATGGGTTTCCTAGAGTTATATATCCATGAGATGCGCCAGCGCTAAAATCCATCAAGCTTGTATTAGTGGGCGCTCTTCGGGTGCTCATACATGGGTGTTTCTGATATCAAAATCTAGCGCTGCTCCGACCACCGGGGGTGCAGCTTCCGGTCCGAGTCGTAAAGAATTGTATGTCAGCATACCCTCCGGACGAGTATATGAACTATGTAGTCCAGCACACACCCTTTCCACTTGACCCATGATGTTTATTCTTCGTGCGCATGTTGGATAGCTATCGTACTACTCCTCGTTTTTCCCGTCAGAACATATCAGTACCCAGTTCCAGAAGTTGTGATGGAGAAGCTGTGTCGCTACCTTGTTGATCGCGGGCGGCGCGCGGTCAGCATTCTAGTGTAAGTTCGAAAGATCTTGGGCTTAACAGTAATGGCGATCGCATTGAAGTTGTACATTGAAAAATTGCATCGTGGTAGCCCGTTCCAACTTCCGGCTGACAGTCTGAGTGAGTGTGCATGGATGAACTTGGGATGAACCGCTCGGAGTGTTAGTAAGCAGCCGGGGGGTTGGCAGCTGCCTGTCACGAACGAACCTCATCTGGATATGCTCACAATCAAAAAGGCATGGGTCGTGCTTCCAGCATTGAATATTGAGCAGCGACGCTGCCAGCAACGCCAGTGGCGCTGGGATAACGCCGGCTTCAGCCTTCAACATCATATCAACGGACCCGAGTCCCTGAGGAAACCATAGCTTGCTTCGATGACAATGTCTTATTCGATTAGTGGTCAAATCATCTCGTTGTGGTCCGCATGGATGTGGCGTATGCAGCAGCTCCGAGAAGCCGGAAGTTCGAATCCTCCATAGGACATGCGGTTTGGTTCTAAGTTTTTTCCATTTCTTTTCTCATGATTCAACAAGACTGCGGGGGAGGTGCATAGTGATAGTGATAGTGATATTACCCACGGGCGGTCCCGAGATGGAACATAAGTTATAACTGACGAGTCTCTGTTTGACACCAGCTATGATCAGAACGATATGGCTTTCATAGCAGGTGACTGCACGACACTCGCTCCCAGCAGCGCACCCAGCAGTTTCATTGGTTTCTGGTGGCCTGAGCATAAAGATTGTTTCTCTTCAGAATCGTCGTCCTGCGGTGCGTGCTCCGACTAACTAACATTCATGGATTGCCAAGCTCCTCCAGGCCTGGGTCTTCACAACCATCCTGATCTTCAAAGCTTCATTGCTGGCACCTCAGGTATTTCAAGGCTTTTACAATTTACCTATCAGGCAAAGCCGGTGATTGACTCATCTGCCTCTCATCGACAAGTTACAACAAATGTCGTCAGACCCAGTCGGCCAGTCAAAAGATCTTATCCCCTCCGATTCCCTAAATTGAAACCAGATTCCCGCCAGTTTATTTTCAACAATGCCTGCTTCCTGCATCCCTGGGAAGCCAAGAGACGTCAGATTCCCAAGAGACGTCATTTATCCTAGGGACGCAAACCGTCAATAGCTTATCCACCCCGGAATCCCTTCCTCCGAACGAATTTTCAGCATTCCCGGGTCCAACGTGCAAGGATGAGTACTGCGCTCTATTGCCAGACGACAGATGTCCGAGACATACAAAGTTCAAGCAGCCTCTCACGCGTTAATAGACGGCTAGATTGCCATGTGCTGTCGTGCTTCGATCCGTTCGGAACGTCCATGCTTCGCGGTCAAGTTGACACTGAGGGGATATCTATGTGCCTTTTCTACGAATCCATGGAGCACACTGCTTCCTGTTTTTGCGCGTTATGTCCGCCATAAGCCATGAACTTTGGGTCGAGCCCGACTACGCAGAGAGCTGATCAGCTCGTTCCATGGGGAGATGACCCAGCGAGGAGCAGGAACACGAGTAGAAGTCTATCCTCGATACGGAAATTTGGGATCATCTCGCTGATCATCATGGTGTGGCAGACGCACTGGTGTAAGTCCATTAAAGCTCAGGAGCACATACGTACATATTTGGGTACCTGTGATACGTTTAATTACGTCTGTAGTAGGCTTCTGGGCATCGTTTAGATTTGTAATGCCATGAATTATTGAGGGAGATCTGAGCAGGGATTCGACTTCTATATGAAAACTGGTCAGGTACAGGTTGTTATGGTGTGCGGAGTTTTCCGAAATATCCGTTGTAGGCACAAGCTGTTTCCGATTTCGTGACCACGGTGGACTGACCAGCTGGACTCTAGGCTTTGTTCATCGCTCACCCCAATGCCCAGCATCTTCTCTCGTTCCCGCACAAATTCAACTCCCAAAAAACAACTTTCTTTAACTCCCCCTCAGGAATCCTCGCCTTTCGACGAGTTTGGGCGCATCTCCAGCAGGCTCTCAAACCTCGGCGCCAACTCCCCTTCTCCGGCCTCGAAAAAGGACAAGAAGAAGGCCAAGGAGCAGGAAAATCGATTCAGGACACAGGGTTCTGCGAGGGAAGGCCCCGAATATGAGCAGAGCCCCGACGTTCCTCCACCCATCCCTGATGGAAGCTTCTTACCGCTCAGCCTCGAGCGCCCGAGGAATGAATCGTCTCTAGACCAGACTAAAGAACACGATTACGGCTATCTATCGTACGAGAGGCATGTGGTCCTCGGTCTCGAGCAGGTGGCACGTCTCGTCGTAGTCATTTCTGACGAGCTCGGAACACGAGGTGGCATCACCACCCCCTTCATATTTTCTACAACGGCGCTGGATATTTCGTCGTCGGCTATCAAGAGGCTGATTCGGACGTTTTTAGACACCTGCATAAACCAGTCGGGGCACGCTGCAGCGGACGCAGAGACAAAATGGAGGGACGAGGCCAGGTTCGCGGGGCCACATGAGCTGGGAATGTGTCTGCGCTGGGGCCTCGCTAGAGTCATCAGATCGGTCGGAGGCCAGGATGTGCGCGGCCTGCTCTCCTGGGATCGTTATGTTGACTTCAGAGACTCGGAAGCAGGTGCATCCATACCTACTTTTTGATTGACGTAGCCCACTGACGACCCTTATTCTAGCGCTCGGATACCCGCCCGCCCATTTTGCCACCCTTCTGCCAGATTTGGCGGGGACACTTCAGACAGTCCTTATTACCTTACTCACTCTTTTATCGCGGTTGACCGCAAATAGTACAAGTTCTGGTCATACCCCTCCAACCCTCTCTCCCTTATTTGGACCCCTTATTTTCGGCCTCGGTCCCGCCACTCTCGCGTTCCATCACACCTACATGCACTATCTTCGCGCCGTGAACGCGATGGAGCATCTTCAGCTCGCGTTCATCCGATGGCAAGACTGCCCTCGCACCGCTGGCGACTCTACCATCACGGGCAGCGCGACTGGGCTTGGTGTCCCAACGCGCCTCAAGGAATGGATCAAAGGATATCCCGCCATGCTCCCCTTCCTCCAAGACCCATCGCAAAACCAGAAGCCACATGCTCGTAGGGGAGTACGGACCGTGCGCGTTATGAGCGTGCGGAGGAACGTCCGAATGTACTCACCCGATCTCGTTAAGACTGCCGCAACGTGGGCACACCGTAATCGGCCTGGATCTCCAGGGCCCGGCGATAATGGGCTGGCCGTCTCAAAAGAGTGGAGCCGCATCGCGCCTACAACGCTGAAGCTGTCCCCACGATATTCAGAAGCATATAAGAAACGCATGGACATGCCGCAGAATTTCCATCCCGACACAGGGCCGGGAATATCCCAGTCGCCAAGCCTCAGCAATGCGCCATCCTCTTCGTCCTACGCCTCCACCCTGTCCACTGGCAAAGGAGACAGTGATTATTTCGGAGTGGGACTGGGCACAAGGGAGGGCGAGGACCGGTTCAGAAGCTTGACGGACTTGAAGTGGGGCGAGTTTGAGTCTATGGGCTTTAGTGAGCTCGGGGACCAGAAGAAGCTACAATTTGACTTGACGGAAAGTGCAAGAACGGTGAGTCATGCTCCGCCTCGGCTTCCCCATTGGTATCATAATATTCATAATCATGTCCTTTCCGCTTCCTTCCCTTGCTTTCTTCTTGCCATATTTTTAGGAACGTTCTGTTAAACGAGGGACCCTATCATGGAACGACTTTTCATCAACGGGCTTCACTCGCAGCGATGCCCCCCTCAGCGCCACGCTGCAGTTCAGCTCGCCTGTCGCAAAGACAATCTCCTCATGGCCGGCTCATAGTGCCGAAATGTCGAAAAAGCTCAAAAAGACGCAGAAAGCCTTGCCACCGTTCGGATGGGATACGGAACCTGTTGTTGGTAGCGAGGAAGTGATCGAGGAGGCATTTGTTGACGTCTTCTCCGATCTCATATACGGGGGCGGGTGGATGGATTTAGAGCGATATGAAGAACTCGATAGGGACTGCAACTGGGCCTTGGTGCGTAAATCGCTCATGCCATCATTAGGCTCGGTACTGATGCCGTTGCCTGTCCTTTAAACAGATCGAGTTCAAGTCTCTGCCACCTAATCGAACAACTGCCTCGGGAGGTTCGGATCCACGCACCTCTACCACCCTTATTCTATTCGAAGAATTCGTCCCCCTTGAATATAGACAACAACTGGCTGTGACTGGCTCGACGCGACGGCGACTCCCGTCGTTCTTTTCACAATCCACTAAATCAAAGCCCTGGAAGCAGGCTGCCACCCTCAACGGGCGGCCCTACATTGTCGGCCACGTGCCCCGCAGTCCAACCTATCGTGAAGTCGAATTCGAAGGATTACTGCGCGGAGGGACTGCGACAAAAGTCATCTCGCTCGGTACCAAACCATCAGTCAAATCACCCTCTTCCCAGAAATCCGCGCCACCGGCCCCAGAAACTCCCGTGCCCTCACGAACAGCCGCCATATCCGGCCCCCTCTACGTTCCCGCACCCGACTTGCTTCAAGCCCCGAAAAGCGAAGACATGCACTCCGATTCAACAATGTCGCCATCGGTGATCTCCACCAAGCGTTCGTCGCGTTTTCGTTTGCCAGGCGGGATTCCCGTTCCTAGTCCTGGCGGCGGTCGTAAAACGGGCATTGCGCCGGCTCAGTATTCTAGTGTGGATTTCGAGACGCGGTTGGCAAGTTACAGTGATGATGAGTATAGCGGGGACTCGCCAGAGCCGGAGTCGGTGAAACAGAAGAGAAGGGAGTCGAAGGACGATGCGTGGGTGGATATCCTTGTCGGGACACAGAAAAGACGCATGGGAGGGCAGGACGCGGAGAGGAAGGCGTTGCATTCGAGAAGATCGGATCCGGATATTGCGAGTTTGGAGGTTGCGCAGGTGTTGGCTGGTGTGAGAGATAGGACACCCTCGCTGCCTAGTGTGCACCATGAGCGGGTGGATCGTGATCCTGGAGGCGGATTGGATCATCTGCATGACATGGAGGACGTCGATGAAATCGAAACAGTCCCGCGCACCAGTGAAGCCCGGAGTGATTATACGGGAGATCATTCTGTGATGACGAGTAAATCTATGGACGGTGATGTGGATTCTGAAGGCGTGGACGACGAGGTGGATCAACCTTCGATGACAGCGCGGCAGATGGCACGAAACCAGCGACGCTTGGGTTATTTCGATCTTCATCCTGAGCGGAGACCGCCGTCGATGCAAGTTCAGCAGGAAGAAGATCCTCGAGACAAGTTGGCTTATGATGCGGATAGCGCTAATGGCCACACTGACGAAGGGCCTACGGCTGAAGCTGTAGACACTACGCAGCCTCTCAGGAAATTGCCAGTTCCTCCTGAAGCATCACGGCCTCCCATTATCCCCATCGTGGTCGAGCCCGCACCCGCGGTGCCTGAGAAATCTGCTGCTGCTGATATTAACGGCAATGGGGTCCACCAAGCCGCCCCCGCTTCAACTCCAACCAGCAAAACTGCTGCTCTGATTGAGATGTACAGAGAGCGTGAGCGAGGATCCTCGCCGAAACCTGGCTCCATGCCTATGCCTGCTCCAATTCCCATCACTCCTCTCCAGCCATCCCGCCTACCAGTCCGTACGGTCTCTCTGAATAAAGACGGAGGTCCGGCTCCATCCCCCATCGCAGCTCCCGCACCGAAAGTTGCGATACCAGCCGAGCCCGCTCTCGTTGAGCCCCCACGCATTCCCCTCGACGAAAGCGGCCGTGCAAGCCCTATACGCTATGTTCACGGGGCACCTCTACACAATGTGCTCGAGGAAGAGGAAGAAGACTAGGGTTTATAAACGACCAAACCCTCAAGCCTCCCCCCGCCTGCGAAACCACGACGATGAAACTGATTTAACCGGCCGTCAGCCCCAACCATCTTCTACAATTCCTTCCGCCCCCATCAAGAATCTTCCCTTTCTTATGATCTTGTGGCATACTTTATGATCTTCATTACTTCAGTCGTCTGCTCGGCTGCGCCTCTCCCTTGTTAGTACATATTCCATGTTGTCCCGCCGCTCGTTCTCTTGAAAAAACATACGACAGTGCTACTGATGATACCCGGCCGGATCTGGATACCGGATCCTTCTCATACCTACATTCTCTTACATATGGATAAATCCTTTTACTTTGAAGTTTCTCGTGATCGGACATTGAGCAATGAGAATCACTCAAGGTCTGGCGGCCGGACCAGCCGGGCCGTCGCTTGTTGTACTAAAGGCTAGCATACCAACCACGGCATTTGTTCTTCCAACCACCATCCGTCAATAGAGAACTCGTCAAGGGCGATTCCCAGAACAATCTACTAGGACTTATTTCTTCCAGCCTTCAATTCAACCTTCTATGCAGGTTTGAAAGCGACCGACTGTCGTACCGCTCAAACTCAAAGCCATCTCCGTCCCGGGCACACAATGTTTGACCTTGGCGTAGTCCAGTGTAGAATTGCCACCACTAGAATCAATGCTGTTCAGGATATACTCCGATGGAAGGATGCTAACTTGTGTCCGCACATCAAATATACTGCAACTAGGTTCCGAGCTTGTCCAACGCCCATGCTGACCCTAGCCCACTCGCTTGCGCTGAATGTAGCACCCACTGCCCCACTTCAGCGCAGATGCCAGATATCTAAGACCCCTTGAATTGTGATGGGACCCGGTCCGCTTGCTGATCTGTCCTATCCTGCGCTGTCTTCTGGTGAACGGCCCCAGGTGGGTTATACGCTCGGTCACGTGTCGGCCCACTATTCTCCAGTGGAGACCCGACCTGTCTAGTTCACGCGTTGCTCACTGGTCGAAGCACGATATATGTAAATTCCGTCATGTATAAAGGTAAGGCGCACTTTTGAACTGGCCCCCGCAATTCCCACCTGATATGACATGTATAAAGGCTAACACATTCCCGCCCCTTCCGCACGATGTCGAACGCCTTATTTTGGAGTGCTCAGCGTACCATGACCGATCTATGGCGCTAAAGCTCGTAAGGCTCTCTCGGAAAGTGCAAACCTGGTAAGTTCTACTACCCAAACTCATCTATTGCGTCAGACATTTCTCACACACCTTTTGCAAGGATCGATCCAATCCTATATCGGCATGTCACACTCGAGTATCCATCCCAGGCGGAAGCCTTTGTTCGCACCCTCGAAACCTCAAAAAAGCGCGGCATCTTCTTCGCGACGCAGGTCAAAATCCTGTGCTTTGCCTATGGCATTGATCTACGTGATGCCGTCAAGATTCTTACAGTCTGCAAAAATGTGACCAGCCTCGCGTCTTGGCTCGAATTATCCCAGCTTTCCGCCGACTTCACACACTCCGACCTGGAGTCATTTTCAAAACTCCTTACAAACGGAACACTACAACTCCATCGACTGTCGATGATCCTCCACGATTTCTTATGCGTTCCCGATCCTGACTTCACTATCCCCGTCCTCCAAAATGTCACACATCTCGATATCTACCAAGGCTCTGACCACTTCAGAGATTGGACATGGACAGGCTTTAACCAACTCTCTAATCTGACGCATCTCTCGTTTGATCTGAGCCTCTCCTCCCCGCTCGAGACGGTAAACGAGGTTTTGCCACATGCACCCCCCAGCCTCCGGATGTGCCTCGTGCTTCTTTCTACGCGCAACTCCTCCGTCAGCATCAAACAATTCTGTTCTGGGAATGATGTTTTAGAGAAAATGGCCGCTGGGAAGGTAGATCCACGGTTAGTTATCGGGACCAACGAACCACTGGAAGAGGAATGTCGGTACGGCGGTTTGCTAGTGGTCCACCTCTATGATGATGTGATGAAGGATTGGAGCTTTGTTCCTGATGGAGAGGACGATGTGTGGCAGAAGGCCGAAAGAATCATTAGCAAGCGAAACCACAAACCTTTAGTACGTTTGTCCGCTCACCCATGTCGTATCTCATCACCCATTTATCCGCAGGTTGAGGGGGAGAACGTTGTCAAGTGACCCCTCCCTATACAGATATATTTCATTGCCCGTGTCTAAATCATCCCGAAAAATTCAATAATATTGTAGCAGTAAGTGTTCATGTATTCTACAGGCCATCCCACGATAAAGTATCCAGTATTGTCATCATGCGCCAGGCTCAAACGCATGACGATTCAAACACTGTCGCATTTATCTGTCCAGGAATGATGTTGAAGAACCTTGTGGTAGCAAAGGTACGCAGGGGCCCCGGCTCGGAAAAGTCATACCTAACTAGTGTGTTGTTTGGGTCGATAAACATATGCACCACGACCCCCGCGAACTGTAGAGCATATTTGTATTATTAGTAAGTCCCCGAAACTTTCTGACATGCAAGCGATATGCTCACATTAAATGTCCAGCCGCTTACTGCGCCATACAATTCATCATTTTGAATGCCGGTGTATACTGCCCCGGTGGTGGTTAATATGTCTGGAGCCACCAGGGCTATGAATGGGGCAACACTAGAAGAGGAAAGAGCAGTCATCACATCATTCAAAGGATCTTCGCAGGGGAAAATACGGACAAGAATGAGGCACATTGTGGGGAGGTGACACCGCCGGTGTATGAGAGGATGATATTGGAGACGAGGGTTCCATTAGAGGTGGTGTTTGTAAAGTCGAACGAGCTGGACAAGAAATTCCCATCATCTGCGCCATCAAGGCGGATTTTTCCAAGGGAAGGGCTCATATACATCTGTTGGCCCGTTTAGCAGAATGGTCGATGATGAGAGGAACACCGTACAAATCCACTGATTATGTGGTTGTTGGTATTGACATCGTATTTGTGCTACTCGTAGGAGGGAGGAAAATGTCAGAGTGCAGGTCCTGGATTTTAGCGTGGCAGGAGCGACCCAGGACATCATTCACCTGCATATAATTCGCCCTAAACTCTGCAGTGATATTGGGTGGTTTAGGAGTCACGAATGAGGAAGAGTAATGGGGTGCGGCAGGTGGAAAAACGGCTTGGGCTGCATACGACACAGCGCCACACAAGAGAAGTGTCGACAGAGTGCGAATTATGACAGTAATGATCATTTTCCGTTTCGTATCAAAGGGTGTTTTCTTACGGATGCAAGACATGGCATCTCTGGTTAAATAGCTGGTTCGAGACGGTGAGATGTCATGTTTCGTAAATCAAGGGCCGAGGTGAAAGATTCAAGCTTTAAAATCCGCAGGCGTTGCGCATGTCACTTTGAGCTGCGGGTCCTTTAGGCTGCGGAACCCGCAGCAACAGAAACAGATATATCACGGCAGGCCATGTCTAAATGTGTGAAGCCGGATCATCAGTCCATAGCTCACGCCGGAAGGGGAGCATTGTCCGCATTACCTCTGGACCGTAGGCGGCGTACATTAACAATCCATGCGCTCCTGCATCAACCCTTTGCCGTGGGTGCTGCTTAATAGTTTATTATACAACCGCAGAGTGCAGTTTCAGCCGAAAGCACTCCGAGCATTCATCCTCTCCGATTTTTGGCCTGCTCCATCGCACATTTAGACCCTTGTAGGAGGTCTACCACAGGCTTTGACGAGGAATCCTAGCACGTGTCGAGTACATGGGTATCGAGAACTTTTGTTTAACATAGGTAAAGGCTGGTGCTTGAAGCTTGAAGCAAGGCATTGTTCCCTGTGATTGTTTCAAGATATGGTGTTCCAGGACGTGCAACCTAGGTCGTAAGGCCCTGCAGATGTGCCTTGGGATCTTCCTTTGGGTATTCAGGCTGAATTACCGTTCTAAGGGCGTACCGAACGTCATCCAGGCGGAGAAGAACACGAGCCATGCTTTTATGTGTGTAACATCCACAGCAAGCATCAGGTCGACAGGAAGGATTTTGAGATCTCTCGGGGCGACCAAAGTTCCTGCCGAGAACTATGGGTTTCCGCCATCACAGCCGGAGACACCGACATCAGGGAAGTGTTTTCTGCGTTAGTGTAAATGCCGGTTTCTGATAGTTTGATTTGTCGCGCTGTCTCAGTGAGTGCTTGAAAGACATGTGATACCTGCATCACTATCTTCGACGGAGTGTGTCGTAAGGCTCATCATCGCGCGAGGGGACCTCGTAAAGCTACAGCAGTGATATTATGCGAGCAATCAAATACAACTCCAAGTTCCAGACTCGAAGCCCAAAAACACCTACAAGAGGACTTCCTTTCTCAAACAATTCCATCCCGATCGCCGTCCTTCTGTACAGGTTGGCCGGTGTAAAGCGGTCGCGGAAACCTGCTAGGGTACGCCGTGTAAGGCTGCTGTGCCGGTTCAGGCTTCTGTGAAGCGCACGATAGTCAGTGGGACAATCCTCGCGAGCATCAAAAGCAACAGTGAAACCTACAGGTGAGTATCCAGGGAAGGGGTATGCTCCTGGACCAGTATAGGCCGGATTCACGGGAGCGGTCTGCGGTGGCTTCGTGCTAAATTTCCCCTGGTACCTCGGTGATGACTCAAAGCGCACATGCGGGCTGGGCGCTGGGGAACGTCCATTCGTGTATGCAGTAGGGACGGCGGAAAGCGCGTCGGCGTCAGGCGTGTGCGGGTATCCGGCGGGTGTCTGGGGGAACGCAGAGGGGGGATTTGGTGTGTGAGGTTGGGAGTGTGGATAGGCAGAGTTGGGGAGCGGGTAGGAGGCAGGGGAGCGCGGGTCAAAGCTCGTGACGTAAGTGGTGGGGGGTCCTTGTATCTGCGAAGCGTCTACTTGGTAGACCGCAGCAATGGCTTCTTGCTGTCTGGATCGTCGATTACGGGCTCCAAGGCAGAGGCAAAGGGTCAGGAGGACGGAAAGCACTGTGCGGACCAAGATGTTAGTTTACAACATACGGAAAGGACAAGACAGGCATACAAAGGCCGGCACCTATGCAGATTGCGATTCGGACACCCAACGACAGGCGCTGCGTACATTTCCAGAAGCCGTCTCTGCCATGTTACAGAAGATCAGTACATGGCACAAGTTACGGCATCGATTATCCGTTCTCACATTGTGGTATAGCAGACTTGCTCCGCAGCGACGCCGGGAATTGCGCCCATTGCCCACCACAACGCAATAACTCCACCAACTCGAAGATCTATAGGTATCAGCCTCAGTACCTTCCCATGCCCCCACACTACAAGAACACTCACTTGAACTCGAATTCCGCTTAGCCATCGTAGTATTGTCGCTTCACTTCAATTCCAAAATCAAAAAAGATCAACTTTTAAGATTTGCCAACGATGAACAGCTTGAAGAACCCGCGCAGCAGGTCTTCGGAGGAGGGGAGAGGGTGGGGGTCGGGGGGTGAGATCAACTCGCGAAAGTTGCATCACGGCGACACCGCTGGTATATGAAGGACTCATCAATTTTTCCGGTGTGTCAGAGATTGATCCATGGTCTCCATCAACCTGGTTTGATCGATGCTGTGCATGGCCTGCACGGTCCTACTTACAACATGTTCGGTCCGGACAAGCAACACAGCAGGATTCGAAATCCTGGATGTTGATCCCCGATGGCAGCCCCGTAAACGACGCATAAAGTGTGAGGTGAAGGGAAGACAGTTGAGATGGGGTAGTTTCATGTCTGGAGCTCATCCGTCTGAGCCCTATGCCACCCTGTTAGGAGGTGCGTTTCTGTTGGACCGCCTGGGGATGTCTAGGACGCGATTGAATAGATTTCCTACAGGCGCCATGAGAGGATACTAGCTCTCTCTAAAGGCTTTTCGACAGGAAGCGTTGCACAACATTCAGACGGTCGCCGATTCCAGGCGCTGAAAACGAATACATTGCGCCGATGCCTAGTGGATGCTGATATGTTATTAATTGAGGTATCAGGGTGAACGACTCCTTCTCTTGAAAAGTGTGCCTCTGGTGCTGATGGAAATGCCCTGATGGATAGGTAGTACGGCAATCACCTCATACCGCGGTCCATTCCGCTGTTGTCATTCAGGAGATTTGGCTCACACCTTCCTCGGGCACAACTGTAATGAGCGTTTTGTCACGTCAAGTTGAAACCTAGAACTCTGTGGCGTCGCTCGAGCATTGTGGGGTTTATTACACATTTCAGTCCTGTCACCCCCTTTATAGGCGTTACTGACGGCCCCACTGCCAGCGAAACGAAATGCATATGTGAGTAACTCGATGCTTGATCTATATTGGACTACTCACGGGTATGCACATGTAGTTGTGCATAAGCCATCGGCCATCAGACGCGTTGTTCCCCAATCGTCTTCGCGAGCGTTCATGGAGTGTGGAACCGGGAACCATCGAAGCACAAGACAAGACAGGACATCACGTCGCCTTCTCGAGATCCTAAATGTCAAAGGATTGATATGCCACTGCTCCCGAGTAAATCCATTGGGCTCGATCTTGACCACAGTCATATACTTATACCAGCTCTTCGACATGGATTACGGGTCCTGTTTTTTCCGTCTTCCATCGTGACCCCCGATTATCCATCGTTCACGCCAAACTGCACATCCAGGACTATGGACACATCCTACCCGCATCCGCCCTTACACCGTCTACCTTTTGAGATTCTCTCCTCGATTTTTCTTTGGTACAAACATCTTCACCACCCGTATTCCATCTTGTCCGACGACTCCTCCCAGCTCTATCACGACGATATTGACTCGTCCCGTAAGCTTCCCGCTCCCGATCGCGCTCCCCTCCGAGACCTCCTCCTCCTCGGCTCTATATCTCATTATCTTCGTGCCGCCACCTGGGACACACCCTTTCTCTGGACACATATCTCTCTGACTCTCCACCGCTCACGTCTGGCCTCCGAAATCTCTGGCCTCAATGCATGGCTTGCGCGAGCTGGCACATGCCCCATGCATATCCGGCTGCAGTGTGAGGGGGACGGCGTGGGATGGATCAAGAACCCACCGCTTGAGGCAGTAGATGTCATCACGAAGCATTCCCAACACTGGAAGGAGGTATGCTTAGTACTTCCACCGGTATGCCTCGTGCAGTTGGTGAACACGTGCGGAGATCCGGGGAGGCTGGGCATGCTAAGAAAACTGACGTTGCTGGTGCGACAGCAGTGGTGGGGCACGGCCGAAAAGCTGCCGATCGAAGCGTTCCGGGAGGCGGAGGGGCTAGTGGACGTAAACCTCTTCGGCATACCGCTCGACGTCGTCGACCTTCCCTGGACCCAGTTGACACATTTCCGGGGGCACCCCCTTAAAACTCGGGAAGTCTTGAGTGCGCTACGTCTAGCCACAAATCTTGAGTCTTACACCATCGCATGTACACATGGGGACTCATACCATCTTTCATCTCTCCCTATCCATCACCCCCGCCTTCATAATCTGAAGCTCACAGGAAGGATGCTCGCGCTTCAGCAATTGACCTTGCCCGCGCTTAAGACCCTCGTGATCGAGTGCCCGGAGGGCGGCTTTATCTCGCATCATTTTGTGCGGCTAATGGAACGCTCAGGAGCCATGTTGCGATGTCTGCAACTCACCATCGACTTTATACCGTCAGCACACCTTCTAGATTGTCTCGCCGCAACGCCAGCGCTGGAGGAATTGACGCTTTGCAATCTCAAGGATAAAGTCCATTCGGTGTTCGTGGACTCTGTGCTTGAGAAACTCACGCTCAAGCCTGGGTCGGGAAGGGCAGCATTGGTACCACAGCTGCGCCACTTGGAAGTACTGAACTGCTCATGCCATTTTGTTGCACAAATGTTGGAAGAGATGCTTTGGTCCAGATGGAATCTCAGAGAGGATTTGGGCGAATGGCGCCGCCTTAAGTTTTTCGGACTGGAGGCGGGCTCTGTGAGGACTCCCACAATCTGTGACGATATCTTGGGGCTGCGCCGAATGCGAGCCATGAGAGAAGAGGGGTTGATACTTAAGGTTCGGACCGTCAATGACGCGGGACGGCAGCCTTGGAGTAATGTGGATTTTCACTTTGGGACGAGCAGGACGTGGTTGGGAAGCTCTAGATGATGATCGCATCATTGGCTCGAAAACAGGCGTGCACATATTGAATGGACCGCCAAAACGTATCAGTCGACGTGGAGGGGCAGATGACAGGAGTACGCCCATTGCTATGTGTGGATGTGTTTCACGTTACTGTACTTACAACTCCCTCACATTCGCTTTACTAGTTAGGACATGCTCCAAAAATACTTTCACGGGCAGAAAGCCTTGCGATTGACACTCCATTGTCAACATGATGCACCAATATTTCGGGTACTTGTCTCCTATGATTGCGATAGAATCGTCACTACTGAAGTAACCTGCAGCGATATGACGAGGAATTGTGGAATGCGCCAAGGACACTGGGGCCCAGGGTCCGTCAGAAGTATCATGATGGAGACGTACATGCATTTACTGCTTTATATTATTTGGAATCTTCGGAATTAGACCTAACAATCCATATTGGAGCAGAACACTCCGCCTAAAAGGAACCGGAGGTTGCAACTGATAGCCTAGCGATGAAACGGAAGTCCACAAAATCTCGCAACGCCCTACTACCTACGGCAGGCATCTAGACCCCGGCACGGAGGGCGAGTCAAGGAAAGAGCGGGTTTGGGCTAGCGGGTTCGGACGGGGGTGGGATGGAGCCACGTATCCGGTTCTGGTTCTGGCATTGCGCCGTGCAGGTACTAGCTGGGCTTCCTTCAAATGCGTCATGTCCCAAGACTTGCCCAACGCGACCACCGGGCATGATGGACCATCTGGTCACATTGCCAGACTGGAATGTCTTCGTCGCTGCTTCTGGGCTGTCTTTTCCAAGAAACATGTCGTGGAAGTTAACGGAATCCTTTGACTTGGAGACTGCGCCGAGACCGTCCTGATTTGACATGCAAGTGTTAGAATCCTTGCCACTCGTTCCAGGACTATGGGTACTCACAGTGATTAAGACCTTCCCAAGGTCCGGGTCGACGAAATAGAACATATTTGGCCCAAGGACGTGCTCGACAATAGCAGATCCAGACATCTCGGGTTCGATTTGGAGGCCTGCCCCTGTGGCGATATCGTTGATCTGGAACTTGATTCAAAATATCAATAACAAAACAAATTGCGGACGCTTCGTAACGTCTACCTTATATTTTCCACCAGCGCAAGTAAAAATTAGCTTAGCATCGCCTCCGCGAACCTCGATTTGTGAGAGGAGTAAATTGTTGAGCGTGCCGGGGGTGAAGACAGGAATCTTGCTGATGAAGATAAGGGTGGGCTTGGACACCAGGCGGAGGTCGTTGACTGCACCCGTGAGGAGAAAGTTTCTAAGTCTACAGCTACATTTCAGTATGCAGATAGGGTTCGAGATGGAGGGTCAGTCTCACCCAAGGGTGGCGACGTCAATATCGAACTGCATGTGGATGCCGCGAACTTGGATGGTTCCGACGGGCTTCACGTTCTGCATCTTGATGCTCTTGTCATCTACGGGGTTGATAATCTGGCCATTGATAGTGACTGAAATGTCGCCCTGAGTAGATTTGCTAAAGGCAAGAGACGTGAAAGTAGCGAGTACTAGAGCTAGAGCAGATATTTTCATGTTGGCGCAGAAGTGGATTCGATGGTGTCTAACTCACCTCCTTCTTCGACGCTTATAAGGCTTTTGGGGTCTGTGCCAAGAGCCTTTGGGTGGCAGTCAAGCCACACATGGTTGATAAAGTATCCACGGGTGGTGAACATGCCCTTCGTCCATCTATTTTTAGCCCATTCACCTCGATTGGTCTCTCTGCTTCCCTTGATTATGCTTCCGCTACTCGTCTGTCAACGACAACCATGCGTACAGCATCAAACTGCGTATTGACTCACAAAATATTGCGGAAGTCCTGACGTCTTTGAGAAAATCACCCGAGCGACAATCCGATGCAGACGTCCCTCCTCCTTCCACCAGTCACCACATCATTCTTCTGGTGAGGCCGTCCGCGCTTGGTGACTTCTAATCTCCTCAAATCCAGTCTCCTGACTTAGTTAGACTCTGGCACCTTTTCTTGGCCCAAAATCAACCATTCACTCTCCACAAAACTTGCACGACGCCTCTCACGACGTACAGATATCTGTCATTTCTTCGGCTTGGCTTCGCATGCTCAAGTATATCAACGCTTGGGTTTGAAAGCGCCACGACCCATAACAGTGCCCGGGACTATGAATATCCATCTATATATCAAAAATATTAACCACGTTACTGAATTTAAGCCAGAACCGAGTTCATACCGTTGAGCTCAAAAAGCTCATGGTGTAGAGCGGAAACCTCCGTGCCATATCATGTAATCCGAGTTTTCATCTTGGGTGCTGGGAGATGTTGTGTGCTGGAACGGCTGAATGCGTTAACTGAGAAGGCAGTGCAATTTGGGTGGAACTTGCCTTTGCCAAGCCTTGGAACACGTAGCTTTCGGGTGAATTTGCTGGTCATGTGCCAACGCTCTGAAGGTTGATTTCGGTAACTTCGGTTTTATACAGGACTTGCGGGATCTTTCTTTCCACCGATAAACCAAGTTACCGCCCACGGGTAGTACAAGTTCGATGATAGCAGGGAACAACAAACAGATCTATAAATAGCTTCAGCTAACTTTATTTGTCCTTCCCGAGTATCGCGGACCCTTAAAATAAATAGTCAATATAGGAGAATATAGGATACCAATGCGTTGACCAACAAGGAACAGAGAGCAGACGGTATACGCTCTCTAGGCTACACTCATACTTTTCGATTACTCTCCAGATGAACTATCTTTCTGGCCAGCATAGCCTCGCTCATCTGTCTTCAAACACACGAACATCACCCTTGGAAGCTTCGAAAGCCGATGGCACGCAACTCTTCTTGATTGGTTAAATAATTCCCACTTGGTTGCCCCGCCTCATCCTTGTCTGTCGTGACACTGCCTCAATGCCCCACCTAGTCAGCATTAACAGCAGCTTTTCCCCCGCTCCATGTCCACACAGATCCATCGCCACAACGTGTACCCAGCCCATCTTATCGCCACATTCGGTCAGGCGACAAAATCTAAGTTTCTGATGTGTTTTACCAACCTCAAATTGGTGCCGATCTCACACGCGATAGTCTTTCTTCTTGGGCGTCTTTTCCGTGGAAGCGCAAGACGATATAGATTCCGTCATCTCTGTGGAGGTTGCTTCCACATAGGGTGTCAGCTTCTCATACACGCTGTCTGCCTCAAATCGCCTGAGGGATTCTCGAAGGCAAGTTCGTCATTCGACCGTCACTATCTCTACGTTGGTCGTCAGATGCTGGTCGCACTCGGCCAAGTCCCTTCTCTTCACCAGTTATTTAACTGGTCTATTCAGATTCCTCACTACATACAAGGAGTAATACGACAGAGACCGCTCAAAATTTCCACCTGTGAATACCCACAGTCCATTGCTTACAATGCAAACGCCACGGATATCTGGCAATGGAATTCTGAGGAGTGGACGAGCTTGGACGAGCGCTGCACCTACGTGAATTGACCACCAACATCACGTCAGCCACTGAGAGTCTTTAGTAAGGACTTCTACGTATGCAATGTATCCGACCTATGTAGAACTCTGTGCAGAGTTGGGATTTTCCAGATGCAAGCTTCCGAAGCTTGGGAAACGAGCTGATTTGCGTATGGGAGACATCTCTACTGAACTTGACCCAGTTGAAACGTTGACAAAGGCGTTTTTGTGTGTCTAGGACAGCTTCTACCTTGATCAATTGGGTAATCTTAAGAGGTATGAGGCTTGAGCCATAGGCTGGACTCTGGGTTGTGGAAGATGCATGGAATCTGCGGCTGTGCAGTTGCTTTGTCTGCGCCTGAAGATCCAAATAACGGATTGGCGCGGAGATCAATCAGGACGCGTCACGGTTCCTTCACGACTCCTAACCCAGACATGAGCGACAACGACAACACCAATAACCCAAGCGGAGGCGGTAGAACTCTAGGAGGTGGTGCTGCGGAACCTCTGCCTTCATCATGGTCTCGTCCAGCACAAGCTCCTAGAGTAGGTCGCATTGGAGATTGGTCAGGGTATGTACATACATTTGCCCTTCTTTGATCCTGATTTTATGGTATCTAGGAGTAGCAGAGGATCAGGTGGCCCCGGAGCCTCGCGATTTGGGACCATTGGTGGCCTCTCCTCGGAAGGCGGTGGTGGTCGCGGAGGGCATGCCGGGCATGGTCATGCGCCAGAGGGTGACAGTGATGATGACGACGAAGACAAGCGAGAACAATGGTTTGCTGGTGGTGAGCGCAGGTTCGTGCTCTATTAGAAGATCGCCAAAGATCGGGGCTGATTGCCTTCCTGTATATGTAGTGGGCTTTCAATTGAAAATCCCGATCGCCCAAGTTCACGTATACCGGGGGGGGATATGGTCCGTGATTTGTTGCGCCGTGCTGCTGAGTATGTCTATATCGCATGCCATGTCGCCAAAACGCTCAAAGCTTAATTTTCTTTTTTCTCCCTCACTTGTGTCGTTGGTGAAAATAGAGCTGGACCGCCACCAGTTGCCACTACATCCAGCACATTCAGCGGAGGCGGCCACACACTTGGGGCCGACGATGTAGAGAGCACTTACATTCCTGATCCCAATGCGCAGCCTGGTATGTTACATGCCATCTTCTTGTCAAAGTAGCAAGGAGCATCCGACTCATTCCTTATTCGCAGAGGACGAAGTCCCCGTTATCCGCCACCTGACGTTCTGGCAAGAAGGCTTCACCGTCGAGGATGGCGAGCTCATGCGGTACGACGAACCTGGGAACTCAGAGCTGCTTGCACAAATCAACGCCGGGTATGTCTATTTTGACGGATGGCCGCCCGAATATGTGTCCTGACTAACAATTGGTGTTGCGTCAGCCGTGCTCCACCCTCGATCCTCAATGTCCACACCAACCAGCCTGTCGAAGTGCGTATCACGAAGCGAACCCACGAGCCTTATGTCCCTCCAATGGGCGGAAAGGCCTTTGGTGGTTCAGGCCACCGTCTCGGTGCTCCCGTACCCAGCTTCACCCCTGCGGGCGGGGCCTCAGGCTCCAGCTCGATGCCCGGTGGCTTCCCTCCGTCTGTGCCTGTAGGTGGTCCGTCCATGGGTGTTGAGCGGGAGAGCATCAGCGCGCGCTTTGAGGTTGATCAGACGCTGCCTACGACGAGTGTGCAAATTCGGCTGGCGGATGGAACGAGGTTTGTTTCTTGTTATCTGTATTCGCGGATATATTGATGGACGCGTTGGGTGTAGGATCGTGAGCAGGATGAATCTGACGCACACGGTACAGGATCTGAGAAACTTTATCAGCGCGTGCGTATATTTTGTTGTCCTGCGCTTCATTGTAGTCATGCTTAAGTTTCATTACAGGGCGCGCCCGGAGAATGTCACACGCCCGTACACGATCGGCACGACATTCCCAAACCGCACGCTTGAGGATGTCAACGCGACGATAGAGGGCGCAGGGCTCGTGAACAGTGTCATTGTGCAGCGGTGGGTTTAGGTGTGTATAATATGAGTATGAATCACCAATGAATGAGCTATGTTGTATGAATACTACTTGGATTGAAGTCAAGTTGATTGATATAGTTGCTATGCCAGGAAAATCCGTTCTCTTTGCAATTATTCGCTCCACCCAAGTCTGCGCACCAGCGCTCCTCCTCTGACATGGGGCCCTTTCGCCACTCCTGCCAACGTTTTAGCAACAAGTAAGAGCGAGTCGTGTATAGCAATAAACGTGACGTGACGTGACAAGTTACCACTGGCACTACCGACCTAGCAACCGTGAGGCTTATAGTAGCTTATCATTGACAGCTTTACTTCTACAGTTTTCACAAAGATGAACGATGAGGATGGTGCCAATGATGCAAGCAGAGGCGGTCGGGCACTAGAGGATGTTGCAGAACCTTTGCGCTGGTCCTGGTCTCCTGCAGTACAGACTTCCAGGAAGGGGGATTACGGTGACGATGATAATATAAGGAAATTGAATCGAGAACCACAGTTTGCTGGTGATGAGCGCAGGTTCGTCTTATTCTATGAACTAAATCGCCAATGATCACGCCCGTCGCTGATCGTGCCACTCCCGTCTGTGTAGTGAATTTTCGATTGGGATTCAGAAGTCAGATAGCCCTTCGCCTATCTCTAGTGGTGATACGATCCGTGCGCTGTTGCGCAATGCTGAGTATGGCTCTGTCGCATCCCGTGCCCTCACACCACTTAAAGCTTTTCTTCTCTCATTTCCCTCTAAATTGCGTCTTGGTGGAAATAGAGCTGGACCGCCACCACAATGGCCAATCGCCACTTCATCGAGCGGAGGCAGCCACACACTCGGTGGTCAACATGCCGAGAAGATGCAGGTTGGTGATCCCAACGCGCAGCCAGGTATATTCAATGAACTCCCCTCCTGCAAGAAGCAAGGAACATCGGACTCATTCCTTACTTCCAGAAGATGAAGTCCGCATGGCCGTGATTCGCCACATGACATTTTGGCAAGAAGGCTTCACAATTGAGGACGGCGAGCTCATGCGGTACGACGACCCGGTAAACTCGAAGGTGCTTGCAGAAGTTAATGCCGGGTAAGGATGTCTACATAGACTGCTGTTACAAAATGTCGACCGACTTACCATGGATCTTTTGTTAGCGGGGCTCCACCCTCAGTCTTCAATGTCCTCCCGGGCCAGTTTGTTGAAGTGATTGTTACGAAGCGTATCGACGAGCCTTATGTTGCCCCTACACGCGGTTCCACTACGGAGGACAATGGCGAGGGCTGCAACTTGATGCCTTGCATCCGCGCCCTTAGGCGATTTGTCTGTGGGTAGGGGTACTACAGAGCTTGCTTCAGATGGCGCCCACCATCCTGAAAGGAAAAGACTTGGTGGCAACTTCTCATCCTTCATATTTCAATATGCATTTGAGCGTCCAGCTCCTACCTTCACAAGTCTGCACTAACTTAGATCGGTGCTCCACCAACAGTCACAGTCAATGGCGGAGCATCGATGTTATAGCTACAGGATTTGGAACGGCGTGTAGCCTGTGGAAACCTGTGGAATGTTGAATTTTGTCCGCGTATGGTGCCGTAAGCTGTAACAGATCTTGCCATCGGATGCTAATTACATTGAACCTGAGCTTAGACATACACAGGCCTATCCGTTGACGAGCCACTTGCTGGGATGGTGTGAGATCATAAAAGAGCACACTACTGCGTACTCTACGAAACCTGACCGAAACCATGAAGGGTCATGGTGATCATGTTCGACATGCGCATCGCACGTTGCCTGCACGTTTCTTATCACGAACCTGTTAAATAGGTTACAAGGAAATGAGGCCTACGCACCTCGCACTAAAGGACCTCCCTTCGTCTTAGTCCATCCTGACCGCTAATGGGTCGCAAAAGCAAGAAGTCTCGATGCTACAGACCTCGATGCTACATCCTCCGCCTTCCCTTCGAGCTCCTCTCGGAGATATTCCTAGCCTATCACCAGCGTGTGCATTACCCATCCAGCCTGCATAGCCCCACATACCGTATTCCCCCCAACAACGAAACAATCCGGGAGCTTCTCGTCCTTGAAAGGGTCTGCCGTGCCTTCCGCATCACCGCCCTGGAGACCCCGCAGCTCTGGACTCGTATTGCACTTACTATCACCCAGACTCAGGTATACGGCAGCTCGAAGCTGAAGTGAGGGGCTTCCAAGCGTGGCTGCCTCGTTCTGGCACGCAATGCGGGCTCCAGATTTATATCAAATGCGCTTCGGACAATGTACTGAAGGACTCTGTAAAGATGTTCTTCCTATTTGAGGTGGTGAAGATACTTGCGCTATACTCTCGGCGATGGCAAGAGTTGGGACTGCTGCTCCCGGAGGCGTGTTTTTGGCGGATGCGGAATTTATTGCCTTTGAATGCTCTTGGAATGGGGTTGGGTACGCAGATGCCGATGTTGAAGAAGGTGGTGTTGTTTCGGTGGTGGGAAGACGATCAGGATGACTCCGCCTCCGAGTCGATGACAGAAGACGAGATAATCGATGTGTTCGCAGAGGCAGAACTTGAAGAGGTATACCTCTCTAGGTTTGCACTTGATATGTGGGTCGTTCCGTGGGGTCAGCTGTTGCGCTTTCAGGGGCATCGAAACACTGTCGAAGACATTTTAGAGATGCTCCACAATGCGCCACAACTTGAAGAGTGCACCGTTACGTCCACAGTCGATGACAGCTGGGGCCTGCCACTGTCCGCCGCAAATTTACCCCGTCTTCGATCGTTGACGCTAGACATACGTAGGAGCAGCACGCTCATTGATCACCTAATCCTCCCCGCTTTGGAGAATCTGGTGCTTCAGATGGTCGAGAAGGGTGGTGATTACGACGAGGATGACCCGGAAGATATGGATTCTGAGGATGAGGATGAAGCCGTTGGGACTTTCGACGCGACCGCCTTCGTGGGCTTCATGCAACGGTCGGGATGTGCACTCCAGCGTCTCCACTTGTGCGTACAATTCATTACCGTCTCAAGGCTGACGTGGAGACTGGGGACGGGCGTCGCGCCTAGGAATAGGCGCTACGGCACGTTGTTGACGCGCCGTGTCCGTCTGATGAACTTTGATGGGCCTTGAAAAAGGTCCATCTTCCCGAGAAGGTGAGGATGATGACATCCTCTTCCGTTCGTTCTTGAGCTGAGCTGCTATCAGATCAGCTCGCGAACGTTCGCGGGCGGCTTGGAGTCGTGCCTCCTCAGCTCTGTCCAAGAGCTGAGTCACGACAAGGGCAGCCGAATCGTACTCGACGAAGCCGAGGAATTCGGTATCAATCCCTTCCGCCACTAGTCGTCGACGAACGTCATCGACGACGCTCGTCCAAGCCTGGTCTCGAGGCGGAGTCGCCTCTGGTTGTCGTTCGGGGCGCTTTCCCTTCTTGCGCTCCGACTGGTGCTCTGTATTCGAGGAATACCCCCGATGAGCAGGTGGCGGGGTCGGTAGCCGAGGACGCCGAGCGCCATCGTCAACCTCCATCATGACGGGGTCTTGTGGCCTCGTCGCGTAAAGAAACTGTTGGGGGGTCGTAGAATACGATCCCCAGGTGGTGTTAGAAGTACCAGGGTTTGCAAAACCCTGGGTTGGCTGGTAGTGGTAGCCATATTGTGACGACCCCGGAGGGGCCATCGGTGCCGGATACGGATACGAACCCATCGGGTTCGGTATCGGCTGCTGTTGCTGCTGCTGTGGGTAAAACCCTTGGGCCACTTGATGGTCCAGGGTCCCGAATTGCATCGGCCCGCGAACTTGGGCAGGACGGTTCGGGGACGCGTTACTCGCGCCTCCTCCCCCTCCTTGACCCTGTCCCGGGGTCAGATCCTGAATCGGGCGGCCGAAGCCGCCCTGCGCGTTTGCTGGGTTGTCGGGGTCGTTGGCGTCCATGTGGTTGCTGTTGATGAAGAGAAAAAAAAAGTTGTGACAGTGATATGTCACCGCAACATTCCCTCATTGGAACTCAGCCATCTCGATCTGATGGCCACGATCACGTGCTCACGACGCGTTCGTTCAGACGCGTCTCGCCAACTGCCTAGGGCGCTTAACGCCCTGCAACTCCAGATAACGGTCCAGGGCCGCAAGGTCCTGGCAGGTCTTATACGGCTCCCAAGTCGTATCACCGAGGCTCCAACGAACCTCAAATTCCAGGTCGTTATCGACCCAGCGATGTCCCATAATATCTTCGACGAACCACTCCTGGTCGTCTTCGACCCCAAAATCGTAAGGTTCTGGGCGCGATCGATTGGGAAACATCAAATCGCTCGACGCGTGATAGGGTCGTAGCAGCGATACATGGAATTTAGGGTGGATGCGACGCTGTGCAAGCGCCGCGGGTAGTTCCAAGATATAGTTCGAGACCTCAGGGAAGGCCTCGAGTACCTTGTAGGGACCAATAAATTTCGGACACAATTTGCGTGCCCGTCCTTTGGGTAGATTCAGGTTCTTGGTGGATAAGTACACCAAACTTCCAACTTCGATAGTTGGTTCCGGACTACGACGTGCATTCGCCGTTCGTGTCTGAAAGACACGAGTTTCAATAACCGCATCATGGGTGTTGGCTAAGTTCGTCAATGCTTGCTCTGCGTACTGTTTAATACCTCTCGGGACGACATCGTCGTTCCGAATCTCCTTAATCATTGACGGCATAAACCCGCCATTAAGTTCGAAGGGGGCGTATTTCGTCGTCCCCGATACGCTAGCGTTTATGGCGAATTCCGTCATGGGCACGCGGTCGACCCAATCCTTTTGATCGTGTCGAACGATCGTCCGAAATATTTGGCCAATGCTACGATTGGCCCGTTCGGTTTGTCCATCCGTTTGAGGATGGAAGGAAGTCGACATCAAGAGCTTAGCTCCTAACATCTTATGGAGTGATTTCCACCATCGCGACGTGAACTTAGATTCCCTGTCCGAAACAATGGAGCTCGGGAGGCCGTGTAGCCTCACCATTTCCTTCAGGTACACCCAGGACAACTCTTTAGCTGTCATAGTGGTGTGGACCGGTATCAGATGAACCATGCTCGTCATCCTACAGATGACGACCCAAAGGTAATTGTAACCTTTAGACTCTGGGAACGGGCCTATGAAGTCCATTCCAATTGAGTCCCATGGCTTAAGAGCAATGGGCAGCGGGTGATTTTTACCCGCTGGCTTTTGATTCGAGACTTTGGCGCGTTGACACGCTTCACAAGTCTTGCAAAAGGCCTTCACGGTCTTAGGTATGTCGGGCCACCAGTACCATCGTCGAACATATTCGGCGGTGCGCTCTTCGCCAAAATGGCCAAGAGTCTGGTGGGCCTGCTCCACTATCGATGTGAGGAGTTCAGGACTCCGTGGGATACACATTACCCGACCGCCAGCTAAGTTGGTGGTCCAGATAATCTCCTTTTTGACGGTGAAGCTTTTATAAGCCTCTGGGTCTTCCAGGATGAGCGATAAAAGCTTATCAGAAGGGTAACCCTTCTTCACTTTATCGATAAAGGCCGCATCAGTACGGTCTTTCGGTGGAGCCACTACGGTTCGTCCGAATAGTATGTCACCTAAGGTGACATGGTTATCTGTATCTTCTGCTGCCGACGCATCGGTAGCAGTGTGGTTATCACCCATGGCATCAGCTTCGTTCATAAGCTGAGCTTCCAGGTCACGTTCTTCTCGGCGTTCTTGGAGACGTTGATTAGCTTGAAGTCGAGTTTCGCGCATTGCGCGTATTTCAACGACCTTTTCTACAGCCTCTTGGTACCGAGGCTGAGGGAGGTCTTCGCCTTCTGGATCAATACGAATATCCGCATTGACATACTGATGGGCGTCATGGACGTCCTTAGCTGTGTCGCTCTCGAAATATCGAAACAAGCAGTCAGCGACTTTATTGTATTCGCCTTTAACGTAGGTTATATCGAAATCAAATTTCGATAGATAATCTATCCATCGCCTTTGGCGCGGAGTGAGACTAAGTTGAGTTTTGAAAAACTCAAGGGCCTTATGGTCCGTAATTACGTGGATTTTATAACCCACGAGCTTGTCTTCCCACTTTAAGAGGGCTTCCAAGATCGCTAAGGTCTCGAGTTCATGCACAGCATAGTTTTGTTGTGCACTCGTGAACTTCTTGGACATGAACCCGGCAGGACGACACTGCGCCCATGTAGGTCCTTGTCCGTACATTGCACCGACACCAGACGTCGAAGCATCACAGATAACCCAAATGGGTTCTCCAGTTTTCGGCTCAACGGGTCGAATTACTGGAGTAGTAACGCAGATGCGTTTGATCATCTCAAAGCATCATTGATGAATGGGGCGCCAGTAGAAAGGCGTCCCGTTTTGAGTCATAGACATTAACGGCCCTGTATAGGCCGTAATATCCGGGAGGAAAGCACCGATATAATTGACCAGTCCAACGAAGCGCTGGACGTCATTATAGCTGCGAGGAGTTCGCCACTCGCGTATACGCGCGAGTTTGTCGGCATCTGGGTGGATACCCTGATCATCGATGATATGGCCAAGGCAATCCACCTTGTCCGCATACAATTCGCATTTCTTCCACTTCAGGAAAAGCTGGTACTTTCTGAGTCGCTCGAAGACGACTCTAAGGTGTTGCTCGTGCTCCTCGATGGAGTCCGAGTAAATGAATATATCATCTAAATAGATGTGCATGAAACGTCCAATGGCATCTCGAAATATAGAGGTCATTAACCTCTGGAACGTAGCGGGGGCGTTACAGTCCCCGATTTGCATGATGTTACTGACATAAGTGCCAGCTATCGTTGCGAAGGCGGTCTTAGGAACGTCTTCAGTGCGCACGCGCACTTGCTCGTAGGCATCTGTTAGATCGATTTTTGACCTAATTTTGCCGCGAGCGACATCCTCCCGGATTACCTCTTGGTCAGGTAACGGAGTGACGTCCTTGATCGTATTGTCGTTGCGTTGACGCGCATCCAGAGGAGTTCGTAATGACCCATCTTTCTTGGGAATACACAACAGAGGTGCGGCCTGCCGAGCAGGTCGCGGTTCCCACCATTTAGACTCGGTATACCTATTTACCTTAGCGTAGAACTCATCGCGAAGCGACTGAGGACACCGAGGTGCGTGATAGGTATATTGCTTCGTGTCATCAATAAGATTTATCTCATGATTAACGTCGCGCCATGGTGGCAGAACTGGTTTAGTTCCACAGACTATGTCTTCGAACTCATCATACCACTGCTGACGCAGTCGAGGATAGTCGGCTTCCGTTAGACGGCCCTTTTGGGTTGTCTTTGGTATATCCTTGGTGTTGACAGCTCGAATGGAGGCTGAAGCACCCTTGGATCGCGGGGGTTCAAACCTCGCTTTCAACTTAACTAAGTTGAAATCACTATCATCAACTACCGGTACCCGGTAGGGTGGAGCTTTAGCTCGTTTCTTGGACGTTCGTCTGAAGTCCATCGGCTCTGAGACTTCCTCATCGAGAGCCTCACGATACACCGATACTGCAGGTCGTACATTACGACCTTGCCATGCCCGTACGGAACCTATAACTTGGTTCCATTCATCCGGCATTCGAGGGTCAAATAACCACTCGTACTGAGGTACTGGATCTGGTCGATCCCACATGAATCGGTCCGATCGATCTACCGGCGCTTGGAAAGCGTCGTCATCGACCTTGGTGTCCGCAGCCTGAGCTACGTTCGATTCATCGCCTGCTGGAGTTGCTTCAACTCCAACTACTTCAGGATTTACATCCGGTACAGCTGCGTTAGCCATACGCTTCGGTTTTTTCGCAGGTTTCGGGGAGGTCTTTGGTACTTCCCCCCCTCTTAGAGTTTCTTGAAACTCTTCCTCGGATATCATAATGGACGGAAATCCATTGGGGAGGCTATTCGTAGCCTCCACCTTTTCATCCAAGACCTCGATCGACACCTTCGATCGAGCAACCTTCACCGCTGGTGGCGTGGCCAGTCATTCTCGACGCTTTTCAAGCGTCCGATGACGACGCAGTCGCCCATCAGTGTCCTCGAGACTCACCCGCAACGCGGGTGTCGCGACGCCGTTAACAACGACTTCATTTCTGGCAAAGTCCAAAACAATGCCGTTGGTGCGCATGAACGGCGTACCAATAATGACGTCGTAGCGATCGAAGTTCGCTACATCCATATACACAGTACCCTTGAACCCAGGTAGAGCTACCTGAGCTTCGGTACCAAAGTTAACGGTAGCACGGCTTCCAGTCGTACCCAGCTGCAAGATAAGGGGGTTATCTAAGGTTTTAACCTTGATACCCGCTACTTGAGTAAATGCAGGAGTAATTCCTGTCGTGGTACTCCCAGAGTCCCACAACGTCCAGGCTTGATGTCCTCCGACATCAATATACGTCACGAGGCACTCCTTGTCTGCAGCAGAATGTACGGGGCGCTGAAGCGTACCTTTCTGCAAGACAAGTTTGTAGCGACCAGCCGGTGGTCGCTGCACCTCCTCAAAAGGTGCCTCCGTCATAGCGTACATTCGTTCGCTATCCGACGAACGAGTATAAAACTCGTTATCATATACTTCGACTTCCACAAGGTCGTCGCTACCTTCAGAGGCAGCGTCCGATTCAGGACGTTCAGTGTCCCTTACATCGTCATCGTCATCCTCAGGAGCACTCATATGTTCCTGCTCGTCATCAGCATCGGCTAAATCATCCAGCGACGCAGTATGCGCCGCTCGTACAAAGACACGGTTGCGTCGGGGTTTGGTACACTCCTTCGAGAAGTGGCCTTTCTCGCCGCAATTGAAACAGCCGTCGTCCTTACCATCCTGTCTAGGTTGGTAGGCAGGCCTGACGTTACCACCAATCCTGGGACGGGCCCCAAGCTCGTTATTCAACGGAGATGGTTTGAACGGTGCATTCGCTCGACGATTATCGCCTTGCGGTCCTGCTCGTTTCGGCTGGTCCCGATAGTGATTAGGTGTAGGATACACCTGCCGTTTCACCCCTGGCCGTAAGTCTCCAGCGCGCATAAATACGCGCTTGATAGCTAGATGATCAGGCTTTCGATAAGTCTGATTTCGAACCGGGGATTCCGATGCTCTACGAACATGAGGCTGTCCACGATAGTGCTCAGCCGTCTTCGTAGCGGCTTCGTATGACTTAGAATAAGCCACAAAGTCATCGAGGGTGTTAACCTCGGGTGACAATCCATCGTTAAAGAGCTGCTCTCGCATAGTTGCGGGCAACCCAAATAGGAATGTGTCAATAATCGTGAGCTCGTCCGGGGGACGAGACATATTTTGACTGTGATCCAACAAGGCATCAACGAAGCCTTGTACACCAAGCGAGTTGGTGAATCGAGTTGAAAAGAAGGCGCTTCTAGCGTCTTGCATAGTGGAAGTGTGGATAAACCGGTCATATAAACCGGTAACGACCAACTCGAAGGTCCACGTCTTGTGGTCCCGATTGACATGAATAACATGCCGGTTAAACCACTTGCGGGCTTCTCCATCCAAGAATTCGGATAGAATGAGAACCCGCTCTTGGTCGCGATCGGTTCCTCCGAACTGGTTGACAGCCAACATCACAACGATGTTGGTTAACCATTCTTCTAGGTCGCCAAATTTAGCAGACCCACTGTAAAGACCAACGGTCTTTCCGTCAGTCCTTCGGGCTTTAACGCCTTCGGGAATAGACATCCGAACGCCTAAGCGTTCGTAGATTAAAGACTTTAGTCTTTCATGCATACGCTGCCGATGATATTCGGCAGCTAACTGCACTCCTTCCGCTACGGGCGAATGTCGCTGAGGTAGCGGCATGGAGAACGCGCGTGCATCTACTGGTAGATGCCCTACACCTGGGTACGGACGGTTGGCTGCATGGTCACCCGGATCAGCCGTTTGACCACCTTGTGGCGGTACTGATACCATCCGTGGAGGAAGGTAGTCCTCCCGTTCCAATCTGGTATCGGCCGGCGGTGAAACCGTCGGCGCTGCAAACTGTACCGCTGGTGGACCTCGGGGTGCAGTGCTGCTGCGAGGTGGCCTTGGGACGAACGGTGTTCGCTCGTCTAAGTCCTCGGACTTCACGCGCTGCTGCGTAGCAGTAGCTTTAAGACGTGCGAATGTCTTTCTATCGTGAACGACTGGCTCACTAGGTTGAGAGGCTACAAAAGTCTCCCTCATAACATCTCGGGGGCGTCCGCCCTCGAAGCGTATTCCCTGGTCATCAGTAGTACTGAATCCCATCTCGTTGATCTGGGAGTCCCGTATACGCTGACCAGCAATGCGGTCATTCACGGTATCAAACATACCGGTACGGCCTCTAGCATCCGGGATTTGGATGCGAGCTACAGTCGAGGGCGCATTAAGCGTCCCGTGGTGGGTGGTTGGTGGCTCGAGAGACGAGTCACTCTCCGTCCGATTATCCATAGTCATTCCAACTGGGCGACTCGACGTCGTCCTATGAAGTTGTTCGCGCTGAGCGGCAGCCCGGCGGGCTGCATACTGCTCACTGGCAACAGACGAGTCACTCTCCATCCGATGATCCATAGTTACTCCAACGGGGCGACTCGATGTCGTCCGATAAAGTTGTTCGCGCTGAGCGGCAGCCCGGCGGGCTGCATACTGCGCACTGGTTTTACCTGGCGCTTGCTGCTCATTCAACCTTTCAAAGGCTGCATCCAGCACCCGATCCGGTTGCACGACTGAAGCAGTCGTATCACCTACCATCGGTAAGTGTGGAGGTGGATCCCGAGCCCGGGATCCATGTCGTTGCCGATAACTCGGGGGATTAGTATCCCGAGCTTGTTGAGGCCCGGGTGATCTCACTCGGGCGGGTCTGACTGGACTATGTTGAGGGGTAGGGGTTGCGGAACCCCTTTGCGACTTGCGCTCAAGCCGCCGAAGTAAATACTCCTCGGTTAATTGTTGTATCAACAATTTATATTGCTCACTAGCATTGTATCTATCACCATACATAAGGCGATGTTGTTCATACGAGGCGGAAAGCGTCTCAGCGGCAATAGTCCGCAATCTTTGAGCGCGATGCGCGCTCACTTGCGGTTGCTGCTGGAAGTAAGCGTCTACGGCTTGGTCCAGAACGATCTGTGCGGCGCGTTCAGCGTCGACGTGATCGTCATCCTCCGAGGTATCTAAGATGTGTTCGGGTGTCTCAAAGACACCCTCATCCTCGAGCGCTAGGTCGCGCTCGATCGGATTGCGATGGGCCGTGTACTGAGCTGGCAAATTGCCAGTTCCCACGGTCGCGATACCTTCCGTCGGGTCTGGGTTCCGAGACGGGTGATCTCGGGACTGAGTCGACTGTACAGCCGGCTCATGTCTCGAGGGTCTTCGTCCAGGGGCCACATAGGCTCCTGGCACAACGGGCAACGCCCCAGGCGCTGCCGGCTCGTCGTGGTTGGTGTCCAAGTTGTCGGGTTCAGGGTCAGACATGTTCTTGATCGAAGTCGTCCGGATTGGGTTAAGGGTGCCGGAAGAGTGTCGAAGGGGTTAAGATAAGATATGAGCGCCAGATAATAGAATAAGTGGATAGTTAAGCACTTTTGGGTAGCTTAAAAAAAATGTAGCGCGGGCGCTACAGAGGGATGCCTTGCGTTGCGTGGTAAGCTTGACCAATGGGTACTATTGCTATACACGAGTTTACAAGGGCTTGTTTACATCTATTGTACACAACCGTTTATATAGGCAGCGCCGAAGGCGTTGCCAAACATGGTATTGCCAAACTAGGGGCCGTCGCTCCGCGCCGACTCAGACCTTGCTCAGTTCAGTCATACACTGTCATACACTGTGGTCATGCATAGTGTTACCATTGGGCGGCAATTGGGCCAGTTTTACCTGCTGCCCTTCCCTTTCCTATCCTTCTTCTCTTGTTAAGTCAGAATGCATAGCTAATGCATCATTTAAGTATATCGGAAAGTGTTTGCATAATGGACCATGGTAGATTGTATATCTAAAAATAACTACATCACCTACACTCGCCTGCCCTGTGCTCGGCTGCCTTATGCTCGCCACGCCTGCCCCCCCCCCTGCGCTCGGCTGCCCTACGCTCACCACACCTGCCCCCCCGCGCTCGGCTGCCCTACGCTCGCCACACCCGCCCCCCCCTGCGCTCGGCTGCCCTACGCCCGCCCCCCCTGCTGCGCTCGCCCGCCCTACGCTCGCTGCGCACCCCCCCCCCCCCCCCCTACGCTCAGCGCACACGCCCCCCCCTGCTCAGCTGCCCTGCGCTCGCTCACCGCCCCCCCCCACCCCCCCCCCCCCCTGCGCTTGCACATACCCTCATCTACCGTTTCCATGGCATGTCCTTCCCCTCAGTTCTCTGGCAGCTATCTGCCCCAGTGCATCTCCCACTTGTCCATACACCCTGCACCATATGTAGTTCCTGAACCCAAGAATGCCTGCACAGGCAAGTATCTCAGAGGCCAGGACCTGAGCTAGTCCATGAGGGGCAGTGGATGAGGCTGGATTGATGCCGATCAGCTGTGATATGGGTGCGACAGCAAAAGATATGGGTGCGACAGCAAAAGCTGGGCTGGCAGCATGGTGAGGTCGTTGAGAGAGGCACTCGTGGTGGAAGTGTTCGTGTGCAGGGCAGTCTGTTGTCAGCTTGGGGCCATGGTAGCTGGAACGACGAGAACCGTTGAGCAAGGCCGTTTTGGAAGTTGCCAGAACAATTCCTACGCTTCCCAGCGTTCAGGACGACAACCATAGAGACTTTCTGTCGTGATTGATGCACTCCGACACAATATAGACATAGAAAACATTGCAAATCATATGTTAAAAATCATGGCGCTGCCACCACCATAGCCACCACCTTACAATTCAGCGAGTGACGAGTTAAGGTTTGGAAAGGAGATGACAGACAAGAGCAATTAAGCCAAACATGAACAATGAGGAGAAATGGGTGTGGGAGACCTTGTGAGCAAGGTGACATTACGGTCAGCGCTATAGGCGTTGACCGTGCCCGTTACAGTTACACTACATAATACAAAAACACGAGTCTTACAGAAATCGATGAAGGGATACACATCGAGGACAAACCCAAGAAGAAAGGCACATGTTAACATTACAACAGAGTGGACAAATCGAAAGAATGGAAGGACAAGCGAGAGGGTGTCGTTACTTCAAGGGAACCTCTGCCTGAACAACCGACCAAAGGCCAGGTGCAGTCTTCTTTGCAGCAAGAACCGCAGTACGAAGTGATTCGGGAGCGCATCGCCATCGCCGCTGCTGGTCGCCATATGTTGATTTCCTGTAATCACATCCATATACATGCTTGAAACGGTCCGGCATACTGGGAAATGACTTGACGGTCTCGGGGTCACCCATCTTCAGGAAGCCATGGACCATATCAACAGCGTACAAGCCGTGGGGCCAGGGTTGTGAGTTTGGCGGGGCGGGCAATGGGGATACGAGGCTGATAGGCTGAGAAATAGAGCCGGAAGGAGTACTGGGTGACGACATCAGCTCATCACTCAGCGGTGACATCAAGCGGGCACGACGACGTTGGGGCTGCTGCGAGCCACTGTCAGACTCTCTCTTCATGCGACGCTTGGTGTCCTCGCCAAGGATCTGGAGTGTCTCGGGAGCAGTTGTTAGACGCCAGTTTGGCCAGTCTGGGCATTCCTGTATAACACTGATATTGGCAGGTTCACCATCCTGCAAGGCATTGTCAGCTCACATGCATGTAATTCCGAAGCACCAACATACCTTATCCCAGAAGATGAGTGTAAAGCGTCGCACTACAGACAAGTCCATGAATGGGCGACGCTTCTGAGGCTGATGTAGAACTGGTGCCGATGTATTATCAACATACTCACGCGCCCAGGATTCCGACATTTGCGTCGTAATTTTATTCGGGGCTCTGACTTGCTTTTCAACAACACTTGAGGGAGGTACGCGACGACGAGGGGTGGAGAAAGAGGGCAAGGTGGTTGAGGAAGATGATGCCGTGTTCTGTTCTGTAGCTGGGATAGGGCTTTGTGAAAGGGATAACTGTACAGCTAAGCGTAGGTCGGCATCCTCGTCAATGGAGACATTGTCGAACTCGTTGAAGGGTGGTATCGGAGAGGGAGAGTGGCCTAGGTTGATATCAAACTCATAATCTTCACGCTCTTGTCGTTCTTGTTCTTGAAGGGTACGGACTCGAAGCTCATGCATAGGTCCACTAAACTCGCTAGGGAAAGGATCTAAGGACACCAAAGGTAAGGGCTCCTGTACGGTAACGCGCATCTTGCTCTTCTGTCTTTCTGAAAGGCGGGCTTCTGTATGGGTCTTGACAAGGCATGTTCTTTGCTGTTGAACGCAATGCAGACGGCACATTGTATTGGCACATTGCTGATCCAATCGGCCTGACTTACAGCCAGAATAGCGGCACAAATTCCGATCTGGTTTTGATTGTGGAAGAAGAAGCGGTACAGCTGGAGTTACAGTTGGGCGAGATGGCTGAGTGGAAGGGGCTGCGCCAGGCTGGAAGAAGAACCAGTACGGCTTGTTGTCGGCATGACGAGAAAAGCACTGGAGGCGGGAAATTACAGTAAGCGGGTGGCTCGAGGGGGCATAAATGCTCACATTCAAGTAGTATTGCCCAGCATGATCTCCGCCAGCTGCATATTTCAGAGAGACGTGTGAATGGCAGGATGGGCAGATGTTCTGGTCGGATTCAAGAGACGGGTACATGATGACAGGATAGACAGCAGTATCCAGCAATAGAAAAGAGTTGTACAATATCTGAGAGGGAGGTACGCTAGGTGCGACGGCGGAGGCAGCGCGATGGTTGGTTCAGACTTCACGGTCAACACTACACGTGTTACGACGTGTACATGTCCGAATCTCGATCAGCCGCCGGTCTGCCGCCGATCCATCTCAACCGGCTGACGCCGACCTTTCCAAATGCCAGATTTACTGCTCGCACGAGAATCCTTTCCGTTGGCGGTGCATTATATCTATGCAATACCTCTCCGAAACTTGATTTTTCGCGCTGGTCACCCTCCCAGGCACGAATGGCATTATAAGAGCCTATAAAGCAGCCGCACTCGCTTTTGGAGTGTGTTCTGCCCGATGAATCACTGTCAACTAGAGGCATTGGCAAAGGTACACGTTATACGTCGTTCAAAATTCCGCCACTGAGTGACTGGCTACAGTGACCGCGTCCCAAGGTAGCTTGCAGGGTATTGAATCATTCAGCGGCGGAAATTATGACCAGAGAAAACAATATCTGCTTCCTTCGGTCCTCAATCGGCGGCAACAGTCAACTGAGGTGCGGAAGCGACGAATGCTCCTCAAGGTGGAGGGTACGCCAAAAAGCCACTTGTCTGCGTCGACAAGTTTTGACACCATAGTAGACTGAACGTGTATTCTCCTGTGGAGTGGTAAATCTGTAGCGATTCGAGGCGTCGATGGCCCGCACACGGCCGCTACCTCCTACAGCCAGCTGCCGCCTCAGGTATCCTAAGCTATCCTCAGCCGCCGGCCCGCCCTGGTTCCTGGTCCTTAAGAATAATATCATTGTCAACGAAGAGTCGATAAAGCCCAAGCCGGACAGTACTGCTTCTTCCGTGCGACTTCTCGTGGTGACTTCTCGAGGAGCAGTCCCACTGATCCGCTACTCCTCCACCCGTCTTCTAGCGTTACCAACCCCTTGATCACTTGGGCACTGGTTATATAATTCGCAAGGACGATCTGAGCAAATTGAATATACAGTACTTTGACCTTTGGAAGAAGCTCTCGCATAACAGTGATAACACCCTGCAATGTCGAAACCAAAACTTGACTCTCTGGCGGCGAAAACTTTGAATTTGTACGATGATGGGGATGAAATCATGATGAAGACGGCGTTACACGTGTTGGTTTGTTCCACCACGTCGCCAAGCTTTCCGAGCCGATTTCGCCTCGCCATCCTTCTCGAGTCTGCATCCTCGCCAGGTAGCAGCCCAGTCTTTCATCCTTCGTGAAGACTCATCTATTCTGGAAACTGTAACACCTACTGTCAGCGACGACAGCAAGTGTTCACCAAAAACACAACGAACCTTGAATGGCACATGGCGAGGCCAAAACTGTTCCTAAATCCGGACGGCTGACCCGTTTGCCTCGCAGGACATCATTACAGCGGACATGCCGCCTAGCCCTTGGTTACTCCCATCTGGTGGCCAGTACCATGTAGTGATGCCGACTATTCTGCGAGTCGTTTGCTACATTTGGTTCCGCAAGAGATCTACAATTTGTTGCAGCTCATTGACTGGTATAAAGTGGCTCAGTTTACCCCACGAGCTTGGAATCGCTGATTCCCATTTGCTTTTAGTGAGGATTGCACAAGGCTCGGGGTGGAAGAACCAGGCATTCCCTCGGCATTCCTGTAGTTCAAACTTCAGCCTCATACGACCTAGGAGTCCCTATGACAGATCATCAGAGGAAAAGTCGCACGACCTGTCCAGCATTCCCAGAATTGCAGGCTACAGTGATGGAGACAGCAGGCCGCCAAATTTTATTCCGCGTTCCCTACTTGCGTACTGCCAAGTCTGCTTTCTGACTCATAAAATCCCCACGACTGATTAATCGGCTTGTTGAGATGACTAGGCAGTTGTAGGCAGTCATTATGCCTTCCGAGGGTGTGCCTTTAAACCTCGTGGTGAACGCTAGAATTCAAGGGTCCGTTGATCTACAGATGGAGGTATCAGTAGTCCCACTGTGGAAAGCCGGTCTCTGGAAACTGGGAGTGGTCTTGATGGGGAAAGCTCATGACATCAATCGCGATGGGTTGCTGGGTGGGTGTGTTTGGCATCCCCCAAACTCAGATAACATTGCTGATGAATGATCCAGCTGCTATGTCCGCCACTCTCTTTTCGACGTTTCCACATTGGCACTGCAGAGGAGGCGAGTTCGCCCATCTACTTGGGTTCTGGATTTAAAGCGGGGCCGTGCTTTGCTCCCTCTTTTTTCTGCTTCACCATGGCCCCCATCACGATAGTCGAGGCCAGGATAGCCGCCTTCTTCGTCGAGAGCGTCATCTTGGGCCTCTATATGGTCACCTTTTTCCACACCGCCCTCTCTTTGTTCTCCACGGGCTCGCGATGGAAGAAATACCGGGAGCTCAACCATGGCATGGTTATTGTTGCGATGCTTATGCTCTTCAACACGACTATGGCGAGCGCTACGAGCTTTGTTATTACTTGGCGAGCCTTCGTCCAGCCTCCCCCTGGAGGCGCTACCGAAAGCTTCAGTGAAATAACGAATTGGGCTGTCATATTCAAGGTGTCTTTCCTCACGTTGTGGATATTCTACGCCATTCTGACCCATACATAGTCCGCCACGCTCCTTACACAAACAACCATTGGGGATGCGATGCTGGTAGGATCGAACCCATATACGAACTTTCTTAATCGCTCATAATCTGCGCAGATATATCGGTGTTGGGTCGTTTACGCACGTTCATGGCTAGTGGTTGCATTCTCCATACTGCTGTGGCTGGGCGGTACAGTCTGTTCAGTCTTTCTCGTTTACTACGAGATCACATTCAAGTCGCACGGCCTTGTGAGCGCGAGCAAGCTTCACCCCTTCGGAGTAGCTTTTTGGGCGTCAACGGTGGCCTTAAATGTCATCACAACTGGTACTTTTTTTATTACGTTGGGACCAACGCGTATCATACTAAGCCAAAGCCAGGGCTTCTTGTTTGGCCGATATGGAAGGTTTCTCAGCAACACGACGAGTTTGCATACCATAGCTCGCCGTCCCATCGTAATAACATGATGAGGCACGTAATGCAAGTCATCATCGAATCCGGCGCATTATACACCGTTATGGCGTTCTTGACGTTTGTGACATACACCTCGAAGAGTAATTCTTTATACATTGTCTCCAGCGCGGTGCGTAGATCTTGACCCTGCATCCATTGCCGCATTTCTGACACTGGCATATTGCAGGAGGTCGGCGTCGCCGGAATTGCTTTCAATCTCATAATTATCCGTACCGCCAAAGCAACGCGCAACAGGATGTCAGTCCTTGGGGGAAGCACTCTACCCCTTCATATCATGTCTCCTCGGGAAACTGCAGGAACCGTGGATGATAAAACCCATGTGCGGGTTTTGGTTTCTCGTGATACAGTCCGTGACAATTACAAAAATCAGACAGTATCTGGTCGAACAGACCAAATAAAGGTTGGGCGTGACTCCTACCAGAACAATTAGGTTTTCTTGTGGACTAATACAAGTACGTATGTAATTGTGAAATCGTGTAATCCAAATCTGTACTCGATGTGGTTGTTATTATTCAATCGGGAGTAGAGCGGTCCGGCTGACTCTGCCATTGGACCTGCATATACTTGATACACTAGGAACCGCAGGGTCAGGATGGCACAGGCTCTTCACGTCGGCATCTCGTTTCTCTACCTGATGGGGTGCTTCTGTAGCACCAACAGAACCCTGAGATTCCAAGTTCTCTTGATAGATCAGATAAACGATTCTATGTATTCTACGGAATGCGTGTGTTACACGGCTGGACCACCAAAGTGAGGGAGCTGAACAGTCACTGACCCGATAGCTCTACGATGCCCATCTCCCCGGTGCTCCACAATTTAAAAACCGTCAAACCAGAGAATGCGGGAGAACCTCGATTTCAATAACTTGAAGTTCAAGTTCAAGTACTAGTACTCAACGTAACATTGGCACGTGGTAAGGCATCTCCGACTCCTCCGCGCCGGGAGTCCTTTGAGGTCCTTTGAAATTGTTGTTGACGACACCTTTCTGCGCAGTCACACTCTTCAGCTAAAAGTTAAGCTATGGTTCGGTTGAAAACAACAGGTGCGAGTGTCCATTCACTAATACTAGCAATCATACGTATTTGAGGGCGTTTGTGCATGTACCGACGTTCTCCAAGCCAACTTCTACGACATCTCCGTTGGTTAACCATACTGGATTGGCCTTCCCGAGATTCACACCGCTCGGCCTGCCAGTGATGAATGCAACCGTCAGTCAACGAGGTCTACCCTTCGGCTGTAGGGAATATACTCACGTTCCAGTGAAAATGACATCTCCAGGGAGTAAGGTCGTGCCCATCGAGAAGAACGACACGAGGTGCTTGACGCCGAAGATCATGTTGGCGGTGGTATCGTTCTGCATTGTGACCCCATTGACCTTCGTCCATATATTGAGTGTTTGTGGATCGGGGATGATATTAGTGGAAACGATAGCGGGGCCCCAAGGTGCCCAGCCGTCGGCCCCCTTGCCCATAGAGTATTGGGGCTGGGGTTCTCCACCACGGTCGATCTGCCAGCCACGATGCGACACGTCGTGACCTACAGAGAAACCTAGCACATGGTCCAGTGCCTCTTCATCGGTGATGTTGAAAGCCTTCTTCTTGATTACAACCACAAGCTCAGTCTCGTAGTCCATGGTCGAGGTGAAGTTCCCCTGCGTTTGGTAGCCTTCGCTGATCGGGATATTGTCGCTAGGAGTATTGAGTGCCGTGAAAGGTTTAAAGAATAGGATAGGCCAGCCAGGAATGGGTTGTCCCGCCTGTGAGTAGGTCAAACAACATTCAGAGGATAAAACCTTAGCTATGAGTCACCTCGCCGTCGTGTGCGGCATAGTTGAAACCCACGCAACGAACGGTCCTTACACGTTCGTTTGGAAGAGGAGAAAGAAGCTTCTTGATCGACTAGAGAGTAGAGCACACGTCACTCTCGTGTCGGTCAAACATGCTGTTGAGAATTCACCTTGACTTGTTTTGTGATCGTGAAATTTCCAAGAATGTCGCCCTGGATCACTCTTGCACTCGTACTTTTGGAGGCATCGGTCGTATTATTGGGAAGGATGGCGTCACCAGTGTATTCGCGACCATCTGTAGATATGAACCGCACAAAGCGCTGCGCTTCGACGGCAAGGGAGAACGCACAAAAGAGTAGAAAACGGCTTGCAACGCGCATGGCAAAGAGGCACGAAGATCACATCGGATGGTCCTGCTTAAATATGTTTTCTGTGAGAGATTCCAGAGTGTAAATAATCTTCGTGTGGGCCCCCTTTTTCTTCTTGGAGGATACGGGGCCCCATGGTGCAAGGAGAAATCGCACAGCCCATACGCACCGAAAGCCTGGAGATCACACGGCAATGACGTTTCGTACTCGATGTGCATATAACATCACCACATCACCACCGAATTACTTGTCGATCGATGACACCAGACGCAGGTCTTTTCTCAGACAAATGGACACGCATCGTGCAAACGTCAGAACCAACGTCCCTTCCCTTAGCGTAGTCCGGAATAGAAGGAGCTCCGAAAAGCCTGTGGAGTCGAAGTAAGCTGATCCCTCAGCTCTTTAAATGATAGCAGGACCGTGAAAGGGAGAATCTTGTACCTGCCCTACATATATTTATGGTCTTTGCTTTCCACAACCGCATCTTGTGATCCGAATCCATGACGCAAATGCCTGCAGTTCCTTCGGCATCTCCACCTGATGTCGGCATGTAGCCGCTGTCCACGGTCCGACGAAGAAGAAAGGTTGACATGAGAATTCTAGGTCAAATCATGTCTCTACCGCCTCCACGATCCAGGAATCTTCATTCCTGCGATCTCACAAGTTGGCTTCGGTTGGCCAACTTCTGTCCCATGGTCGTCACGTCCTGCTTGAGGCTAGGGTTTTGTCTATGAAGCTTGCTGTCAAGTCTCTAGCGTTAAGCTCCAAATATTCCGGGACCCGCGCAGAAATCGTGAAACCAGACTCCAAAGGAATAGGAATGGCTTGAATAGGATTCATGACCTCGGTGGGACTTCAAGAGATTGAATGAGGGTCTTTCTGGGTGAGGTCTGGCCAGGTCCAAAGGATCTGAGCTTGTAAGCCACAATTACGAGTAGAAACTTCAAATCTCGAAAAAAAAAAAATCAAACCGGCGGAAGCTTTGAGCGCTCGTTTAGCTCAATGATATTATGCTGAAGAGTAGGTCCGCGAATACCTTAGAGCCTGTAGTCGCCTAGAACCCTCTGTAGGCGAGCCTCCCGGGTGGTCTACACCTTACATCTGAATTCTGATCAGAGCGTACGCAGAATGGTCGGCACCGTTGTGTACACAATCTCGGCGCCCTTAGAAAATGATAAACTGCAGTGCTAGGAAGGAGGTTAATTTTGAGGATTCAGCTGTCGACGGCGGCGGCGCTGCCTGCCAAGCTAGGACATCCTAGAGGTATAGGAGGGATATATGGTATATATCTGGAGAAAGACATGGAGCGGGGCGTTCTGGTGGGACTCGGGGGACGCCAGTCCTGCAAACGGATCAGGCCATGTATGAACGAGTTGATTGAGCAAGATATAGGAGAGGCAAACAAAAGCTCACGGGCCGCCGTCGTCGATGATCATCCAATACAGGACAGGGACCTGATCAAGGTGTGGAATATAAGGTGGCCGGCGAAGCGTTTCTAAACGAATGCCAGAAGCGATAGGCCGTAGCAACGTGGATTCTGGATTGTAACGTTAACACTAAGAAAATTTTACTATGGCGCGATAACGCCCGTTTTTACCCTTTAGTTATGTGAGGCGAGGACATGTGGATACTGTCTAGTGGCATGGAATGGATCTCGTCGGATATTACGGGGATGGTGGTCTGAACGGCATGCAATCAAATGAGTCCGCACAGAAGTGATTTAACATCCCCCGAGAAGAAAGCGCGATAAAATAGCAAGACAAGCGACAGTATTCGGAACAGCGTTCATCATGATAGGATAGTTCGAGCCAGATAAAAGGGATCCACAAGTAGCAACGCCGACATAAACGTCGCGGATATGACGGCCAACCACCAGGCAAGAGATGGTCAATGTTAAGATTGACCAAATTGCTGCAATTTCTTGCAAATACTCCTGCGGTTCGAGAGGACGTGAACGGAATTACCTTCGAATCGGATACATCACCAAGCCTCAAAGCATGAGATTATGAATAATAAAGTAGTGAGCGTCCTTACCATCCTATTATAGCCTTGTGCGAGGCGCAGCGGTACAAGGTTAGGCGGCTGGATGATACCGCTGCTCATACCCAGAATAGCGTACAAGTGCTCTGCGTAAGCACACGGCATCCACAAATGACGCCAAAAGGTCTCGAAATTGAAAACCATCTTCGGGGCGCCGCCCGCTGAGATTGCCGAGTCCGCCGAAGAATACGATACTGACTTGGACTCTGACATTGTGCATGCCGAAGGTCCCTGGAGCTTCGGAATAACTGCAGGCAGCAAATGCAGAGGAATCCCATGTTTGATCCGAAGCGCTAAGCATGTACGATGGGTGTTACGGCTGCGTTGTTGCTTATCACCAATAGATCAAGTGTCTATAGAGATAGTGCTGTGCTTGGGCGAATGGGAGTGGCGGAACCGATGAGTTCAATGGAAGGGATAGGGCTACACGCACGCACAAGCGACACATACAAGCCAGAAGCGGAGGCGGTGCTACAGTGATCAGGCGAGGAGGGTTGGTTCAGAAAGATTCTTCTACGCTTAGGAGCAAAGCCAATAGATGCATTTCTTCACGAGGGGTGGCAACGGGAGATGTGATGGCGTTGAGCACCTTCAATTATCATGGCTCCAACGACAGCCGACGCCCGACCGGTCTAATTATCCACATGCCGCAACATGAGATATTAGCGGATACATGAGTTATCAGTGGACGTCACAATAGTTCTGATATCGACAGAGTGCTGGATTACACTTACCATAGAGTTCGTCATACACATAGGAAACGGTGTATACCCTGACGAAGTTCGACGTTGCGAGTCACCAGGGCGAGAACTGGCCTCCAGAAACGACGTGGGAAATACTTACATAATGGGATCACAACAACTTGTAATTTAGGTTACAACTGCTTTCTCGGATTCTACTTTCGACTGGCTCAAGGTCTCACAATGTTACCTGCAGCTGTCATATGCTGTCGATCTGCCCCCTTCCGCTGCAATTCCTCGATCCGGAGTCCTTTCAGAAATCCTATAAAGGGCGCGTCAAACTCATGACTTTTCCCCATCCTTCGAGGAACCACTCCTGGATACCCCGTCAGTCTCATAATCTCTCTCAGCACTCTCCATCCTCAGCTTAGTCTCTCAGCCTTTGATATCGCGATACTCGATATCTATCGCTCGTTTGATTTACGATGCCTCCGATGAATAAACTCCTTCCCCTCTTCCTTCTCGTTGGAAGCACTGCCCTCGCCAAGCCACTTGAGGCGCGTCAGTCCTTCAGAGTACGTGCAAGTCTCTAAACTTTGCTTGAACTCGGCTGATGTTGGCAATCGATCATAGGATCTCGACTGTTCTCTCAACCCGCAGACCCGCTGCTTCATTCTCGGCGTGCCGTTCAATGACCCTCGTGAGGCTCTTAGACGCGTAAAAGAGGGCGGTCGCCACTGCTCCAATGATGTCAATCACCGCCTTCTCGTCTCCCTTTTGTCAAAGTGCATTGAGCACGACGGCCGCGATTTCCGTTGCGATAATAACGAGTCCGAGTTCCCCGACAGCATGGTAACCTTCTCTCGCGACTGCTGCACCTTGCGCGACCCCAGATTTGTGATGGATATGCTCGAATGCAAGGAGGGCAATGGCGGAAATGGTGGTGACGGTGGTCGTGGAGGGAACGGTGGAAATGGTGGAAATGACGACGGCCACCGGGAAGATTGCGACGGGGAAGGTTGCGACCGGGAAGATTGCGAGGAGCACGGAAAGTCAGAGGCTGGCAATGGTGGCAATGGTGGCCGAGGCGGAAATGGTGGAAATGGTGGAAATAGGAAGCGTGGAGAGCGCTCGTCTGGTGCTGGTGATGACCGCAAAAGTCACCGGCGTAGATGGGAGGACGAGCGTGGCGCTGGTAACGGCGGACGTGGCGGGCGAGGTGGAAATGGCGGAGACGGTGGCAACGGTGGCAATGATGAGGGCGACCGAGGTGGCTGCTGGGGTGGCTGCCGTGGCGGCTGCCGTGGCGAGTGTCGTGGAAAAGATGAAGCTGGAAATGGCGGAGATGGGGGACGTGGTGGTAGGGGCGGCAATGGCGGCGACGGCGGCAATATGGATGACAGGCATCGTTCGTGGCGCCGAGGGAACAGAGACGGTGGAAAAGATCGTCGCGTTTGGCGCAGAGATGGGGGAGGTGATGGCGGCCGCGGTGGACGCTCTGGAAACGGCGGCGATGGCGGCAACGGTGGAGATGACAACCGTCGAGGAAGGTCTCGTTCGAGGTCTCGCTCCCGTGGTAGCAGGTCCCGCTCCCGTAGCAGCAGCAGGTCACGCTCTGGTAGCAGCAGGTCCAGCTCCTGTAGCAGCCGATCCAGCTCCCGTGGTAGCAGGTCTCGCTCCCGGAGCAGCAGCAGGTCTCGCTCCCGTAGCAGCAGATCCCGCTCCCGTAGCAGCAGATCCAGCTCCCGTAGCAGCAGATCCAGCTCCCGTAGCAGCAGGTCCCGCTCCCGTAGCAGCAGGTCTAGCTCCCGTAGCAGCAGATCCAGCTCCCGTAGCAGCAGGTCCCGCTCCCGTAGCAGCAGGTCCCGCTCCCGTAGCAGGAGCAGGTCCCACTCCCGTAGCAGGAGCAGATTCCGCTCCCATAGCAGTAGCAGGTCTCGCTCGAACTTCCATAGACGCTCTCTTCGGATCCTCCGCAGAAGTGGCGGAGGTGATGGCGGCGACAAGCATCGTTCATGGCGCAGAGGAAACGGAAAAGGTGGCAAAGATCGTCGCATCCGGCGCAGGAGCGGCGGAGGTAACGGCGGCGCTGGTGGACGCACAGGAAATGGCGGCAGAGGCGGCAATGGTGGAGATGACGATCGTCGAGGAAGGTCACATTCCCGCAGTAGCAGCTCGTCCAGCTCAGGTAGCAGCTCGTCCAGCTCGAGTAGCGGCTCGTCCAGCTCGAGTGGCAGCCACAGGTCCAGCTCCCACAGCAGCAGCAGCTCCCACAGCAGCAGCAGCTCCCACAGCAGCAACAGCACCCATAGCAGCAGCAGCCACCATAGCAGCAGCAGCTCCCATAGCAGCAGCAGCTCAAGCAGTTTTTCGATCCTCCGTAAACGCTCTGGTCGCGTAATCCGTAGGGGTGGAGGAGGTGGCGGTGGCGACAAGCATCGCTCATGGCGCAGAGGAAACAGAGACGGTGACAAAGATCGTCGCGTTTTGCGCAGAGACAAGGGAGGTTACAGCCACGATAAGATTCGTTCATGGCGCAGAGGAAACGGACTCGGTGGCAAGGATAATCGCGTTCGGCGCAGAAGCGGCGGAGGTAACGGCGGCGCTGGTGGACGCACAGGAAATGGCGGCAATGGCGGCAGTGGTGGAGATGACGATCGTCGAGGAAGGTCACATTCCCGCAGTAGCAGCTCGTCCAGCTCGGGCAGCAGCTCGTCGAGCTCGAGTAGCGGCCACGGGTCCAGCTCCCATCATAGCAGCGGCAGCTCCCACAGCAGCAGCAGCTCCCATAGCAGCAACAGCACCCATAGCAGCAGCAGCCACCATAGCAGCAGCAGCTCCCATAGCAGCAGCAGCTCTAGCAGTTTTTCGATCCTCCGTAAACGTTCTAGTCGGGTCCTGCGTAGACGCTCTGGTCGGGTCCTTCGTAGAGATGGAGGAGGTAATGGTGGTGACGGTGGACGCGCTGGAAGAGGTGGCGATGGCGGAAATGGCGGAAACCGTGACGGCCGCGACAGATCTTGTTCCCGCAGCAGGTCCTGCTCAGACCGCCGTAGCAGGTCTCGCTCCTGTAACAGCAGCAGGTGTCGCTCGAATCGTCGCAGCAGATCTGGCAGGGGCCGCGGGTCTGGTGGTGACGGTGGTCATGGAGGTGACGCCGGCGATGGTGGGCGAGGTGGCGATGGTGGCAATGATCGAAATCGCCGCGTTTGGCGCAGAGGCAATAAGGGGGGTGCCCACTCTAACGGGAAGCCCAGCAAACATCCCCGTCTCCATCGTCGCTTCTTCCCCTTGAAAGGGTTTAAAGGGTTGCATAAGTCTGTTCCAGTCGGTCGAAGAGGACTCGTTGGTGGTAATAAGCGTAGAGGATTCGATGGTGGTGACAATGGCGGTGACGGTGGACGTGGAGGTAACGGAGGTGATGGCGGTAATGGCGGAAACCGTGACGGCCGCGACAGATCTTGTTCTCGCAGCAGGTCCTGCTCGGACCGCCGCAGCAGATCTCGCTCCTGTAGCAGCAGGTCCTGCTCAGACCGCCGTAGCAGGTCTCGTCCACGTAGCGGCAGGTCTCGCTCTTGCAGCAGCAGCAGGTGTCGCTCGAACCGTCGCAGCAGATCTGGCAGGGGCCGTGGGTCTGGTGGCGATGGTGGTCGTGGAGGTGACGCCGGCCATGGTGGACGAGGTGGAAATGGGGGCAATGATCGAGATCGCCGCGTCTGGCGCAGAGGCAATAAGGATGGTGGCCGCTCTAACGGGAAGTCCACCAAACTCCCCCGCCTTCATCGCCGGCTTGTGAAGTTGAGCGGGAACCGTCCCACGGTCGCGAAAAGAGGACTCGATGGTAACCTTGGGGCGGTTCGGATGAGATCTGTCGCCGCCGTTGTCAACCGCCGCGGCAGGTCCCACAGCAGCAGTTCTAGCTCCCATAGCAGCAGCAGTTCTAGCTCCCATAGCAGCAGCAGTTCTAGCTCCAGCAGCAGCAGGTCTCGCTCCCACAGCAGATCTCGCTCCCGTAGCCGCAGCAGGTCTCGCTCGAATAGCCGCTCGAATAGCCACAGCAGCTCTGGCTCGAGCCACAGCAGGTCTCGCTCGAGCCATCGCAGGTCCCGCAGGTCTATTGCGGGTCCTGGACGAGGTAGAAAAGGCGGTAATAATCGTCGACGCATCTTGCGCAGAGGCCACGATGGCCGCCGCGGGAAGTCCACCAAACTTCCCCGCCTTCATCGCCGGCTTGTGAAGTTGAGCGGGAACCGTCCCACGGTCGCGAAAAGAGGACTCGATGGTAACCTTGGGGCGGTTCGGATGAGATCTGTCGCCGCCGTTGTCAACCGCCGCGGCAGGTCCCACAGCAGCAGTTCTAGCTCCCATAGCAGCAGCAGTTCTAGCTCCCATAGCAGCAGCAGTTCTAGCTCCAGCAGCAGCAGGTCTCGCTCCCACAGCAGATCTCGCTCCCGTAGCCGCAGCAGGTCTCGCTCGAATAGCCGCTCGAATAGCCACAGCAGCTCTGGCTCGAGCCACAGCAGGTCTCGCTCGAGCCATCGCAGGTCCCGCAGGTCTATTGCGGGTCCTGGACGAGGTAGAAAAGGCGGTAATAATCGTCGACGCGTCTTGCGCCGAGACACTAAGGATGGTGGCCGCTCTAACAGGAAGTCCACCAAACTTCCCCGTCTTCATCGCCGGCTTGTGAAGTTGAGCGGGAACCGTCCCACGGTCGCGAAAAGAGGACTCGATGGTAACCTTGGGGCGGTTCGGATGAGATCTGTCGCGGCCGTTGTCAACCGCCGTGGCAGGTCCCACAGCAGCAGTTCTAGCTCCCGTAGCAGCAGCAGTTCTAGCTCTCATAGCAGCAGCAGTTCTAGCTCCAGCAGCAGCAGGTCTCGCTCCCACAGCAGGTCTCGCTCCCGTAGCCGCAGCAGGTCTCGCTCGAATAGCCGCTCGAATAGCCACAGCAGCTCTGGCTCGAGCCACAGCAGGTCTCGCTCGAGCCATCGCAGGTCCCGCAGGTCTATTGCGGGTCCTGGACGAGGTAGAAAAGGCGGTAATGATCGTCGACGCGTCTTGCGCCGAGACAATAAGGATGGTGGCCGCTCTAACGGGAAGTCCACCAAACTTCCCCGTCTTCAACGTCGCCTTGTGAAGTTGAACGGGATTAAGTCTCTGCTCGGGCAAAGAGGACTGAATGGCGGTAATGGGCGTAGAGGATTTGATGGTCGTGGTGACGGCAGCGGTGGCAATGGCGGTGACGGTGGACGTGGAGGTAATGGAGGCGATGGCGGTAATGGCGGAAACCGTGACGGCCGCGACAGATCTTGTTCCCGCAGCAGGTCCTGCTCAGACCGCCGTAGCAGGTCTCGTCCACGTAGCGGCAGGTCTCGCTCCTGTAACAGCAGCAGGTGTCGCTCGAATCGTCGCAGCAGATCTGGCAGGGGCCGCGGGTCTGGTGGTGACGGTGGTCATGGAGGTGACGCCGGCGATGGTGGGCGAGGTGGAAATGGTGGCAATGATCGGGATCGCCGCGTCTGGCGTCGCGACGGTGGCGGGGACGGAGGCAATGGTGGGCGCACTGGAAATGGCGGCGACGGTGGTGACGGCGGCAGCGTCAGCGTCAGGTCCAGGTCTCGCCACCACCGCCGTATGATCAGCAACAACCGCCGCCTGAATAAGGTGATGGCTCGTACCTTGAATACGGATGGTCCAGGAAAGCGTCCTCCACCAACTGGTGCATGGTGGCGAAGAAGTGCCTGGGGTGGTGATGATGGGGGAAACGGTGGGAACGGTGGACCTGGAGGAATGGGCGGAAATGGCGGGAACGGTGGTAGTGGAGGGGAGGAAAAGGAAGTTTGCGATGAAAAGACGATGGAGAGTGGGAATGGTGGTTCGGGTGGCGCAGGCGGACGTGGCGGCGATGGTGGAAACGGGGGAAACGTCAAGTCCCCTGAGCGGCAGCGCAAAAAAATGGGCAAAGGGATGGGCAAAGGGATGGGCAAAGGGATGGGCAAAAAGATGGGCAAAAAGATGGGCAATGGCGGTAAACGCAACAAGAAGGCCAAAGCTGGGAATGGTGGGCCCGGTGGGCCTGGTGGAAATGGCGGTAATGGTGGGAACAGGGGCGGTGTAAAGAAGACTTGGTAGTCCTTGTGTTCGCCTTCCTACAACTTAACGAATCTATCACTATTCATTCTCTTTCTTCTTTTTGACATCTTCTGAGCCTTCAGTATATCGGTGAGCCCAAGTTAGTAAGGCAGACCTCTCGTATCCACACTGGAGCGTACTACGTAGGCAAATAGCCCGTACACAAGCGCTTTGCAAGCGTTGGTCATATTTCGGAAGTAGACAGAGAGATATGGACTGTGATTACATGAGATGCAGGATGTACATGGAAACTGGATTATAGATTCGGGATAAAGTAACAGAGTAACGAGGCAATGGATGATAGCTAAAGGACGTGTTGAAGAAGTCGCAAAGCTTCGCAAAGAAATGTGGAGGTCAATACCAAACTGGATCAAGTGAGTGGTGTAGGACAGTACAGGGTACAAGTGACGCGTGCAGGAGTTGATGTCGAATGAGAAGTCTTCATCACCGGGGGAGCAGACATACTTTCCAGGAACAAACAGGAGCGATTTCGATGGCAACCACCGCAACCCAGCCTCTCCCGATATTTCACCACCTCCATAAGAGAATTCAGGAACTGCAACGCTCACAGCTTCACTTGCAATACTGTCGACAGGCATGGTCGCCCAAGGACAAAGCATTTAGTCAAATTCACCAAGATCCCTTCTATTCTTCCAAACGCATCGATGGATCACGATCTGGAATATGTATATGACGCCGATGAGGGAATTTCTTTGAAGTAAGCGACGTGGATTGCGACGCTCTTGCCTCTGAAGTCAATCTGAAGTCCTGATCATGAAGTGGCTGGGTCCGCAATCGGACACCAAATATATTATATAGTTAACGTCAGGTGACGAGCCATAACGGCAGCCACCGTCACGGTCACGACCTTCCAATTTGTACGGGCGTAACCACATCACCAAGAAAAGCGTGCTAAGATGGCTCGAGCCACGACACGTTCCCAAAGGACTCAAGCGCCCTCACAATCGCAGCCTCGCCAAAGCCAGTCTCAACGGACGCATCGAGGAAGAAATGACGACTCAGAAGAGGACGGAGCAAGAGATGAGGATGGTCGTGGTGATGCAGATGGGGATGAAGACATGGAAGTTGCTGACCAAGGTGAAGCGGTAAGTCAGCCACGCTATTCCAATTCCTGTATGATATGCCCAATCGTGTCGCAGGAGATCAAGCGAAAAGCGAATGAGCTTGTACGTTTGGCGTTGTTCACTGAGCATAAAAGGACACCCCTGCGGAGGGAAGATATCTCGAAGAAAGGTAGCTCGCATTAGTTGATAGTCAGGGCTCTGCGTCTAAATGGCTACTCTAGTGCTGGGAACCAATACGCGAGCCTTCAATCGTGTATTTGATCGCGCCCAGGACATCCTCCAAACAACATTTGGTATGGAGTTTGCAGAGCTTCAGACACGTGCTGGTTTGGATGGGGACGCCGCCCATCCAGATGATGAGCTTCGTCAAGCTCGCGGCGCTACGGGTATGAAGAAGAAAGGTCCGCAAGCACATGCATCTTGTGTAACATCCCCTAACTATTATATGTTCTCCAATAGCCGCGGCGGTCGGCTCGAAGACATACATTCTACGATCTGTCCTTGACCCTGTCATTATTGAGCACGCAGCCCTCATGGACGAGAAGATCCTCGAGGAAGAATCGGCTGATGTCCCATCCGATGATGAGGACGAAGACGACGAGGAATACGCGCCACGTTTCTACGGGAGTATCATCTCATGGAGTTCCGCTGACCAGCTCGGCGCCGTTGGCATCCTCTATACGCTCCTTGCACTGATTCTAGTGAGTGGCCGAGTCATGAGCGACTGTACGTCTTTGAACCCATCACAAGAGACTGGTTCACATGCCAACCATTTTTTGTTCATACAGTAGAGATCCGCACACATCTCAAGCATCTCGGCCTCCCCCCTTCAGGTCAGGTCATCTTCAGTACTCAATCAACGCAAAAAACGCAACCCATCGAAACCTATCTTTCAACACTGATCCGACAAGGTTACCTCGATCGGTTGCAGGTTGGTGACTCGAAAAAAGGCGGTAAGAGTAAAGGCACGAAGCGAGCGCGCATGACACAGGCGGATGAAGAGAACGGTGCAACTTACGAATGGCGGTGGGGTAGCCGCGCGCAGAGCGAGGTCGGGGAAAAGGCGATCGCGGCATTTATCGCCAATTTCATGACTGGAGATGCGGGCGACGACGAGGAGGATGAAGGAGGGAGGAATCGTCGTGAGGGTGCCGCTACGAAACTAGAGAGGATGATGAAGGGCATTGAGCGTGCGGCTGGAGGCCATTTGGCAGACATCAAGTAGCGCAAGGCGTTGGTTGTGTGGGAGGGGCAGAGACCATCTACAGGTATGCTACGATTTATACATTACAAACTGTACGAGTACATGAAGAGTATCCCCGTGGTCTGTACCACTTAATAATGCAGGCGACAATACGATGCTATGTCCTCACTGCTCATCGCTTAGGGACCAGGGGGTCCGCAGTACGTAGATATATCGAGCTCTGAATGATTTCTGAGTCCTGATCCGGGCCTAAAAAAGCCAATATATTCCTCACAGCGTCCAACGTCGAGATCAAATGTAAGACCTTCGCGTTATTCTAACCAGCTGAGGGGGAGCAGGAGGAGGAGGAGTTCATTATACAAGCAAATGACGACTGGAGCCCGCATGTTGGATGAAAAGATTGAATCGGACATCGAGGTCTCGCCGAAAAACAAATACGGGTATGATCAAGGAGGCGTCGGAATCCTCAAGACCGTCGCGCCTGCACGGCGCCCTAACCAGCTGAGCTAGTCCGCGACTTCGGGGTTTATATTCTGCATAAAGAACCGCACACTGCAGAGATTCCGAATCTCTAAATGCCTCAAGCAAAGAGGAAAGGAGGGACGTTTTGAGGCATGAGGTGACGACAAGCCCAGCGTGCAGACCGAAACCAATTATTAGATCCCGTGTAGTAGTAGTGGTAATAATGGCACCCCACATCATCGCAGGGTAACAATTTAATAGTACAATCCCGCTCCCACCACGAGTCGGCGGGGAAGAGGATAAATAGTGACGTCTAGGACCAAACCATAGAGTAGAATGTTTTCATCTCCTCTCCACCCTCCACCCACATTCCACCCCACATCCCCACATCCCCACAGATGATCAGTGTCACAACCCCATTCACGGCTGTGCCTGGCTCGCTGAGGAGGTGGTGGCCGAAGTGCTCCCCTCCGCTCTTTCAATCTTGCTGTCATCCAGCGCACCAGCGAACGGCTTGTTCGCGTCCGCAGCCTTCGTCTGCTGCACGAGGTCATAGCGTGATGCGTACCCAGGCGGCGCCCATTGGGCTGACGTCCACGGCTTGCAGTTCGGGTCGTTGTACATCTATCAACGATCAATCAGCATGTTTCCCACTTTCAAAGAGAAAAAGAAGGAACGCACATGATCGACACTCTCAAGCGATAGATCACTCGACTCATAAAGGAAGAAGTACACGAAAACAGCAGCAGCGAGATTACATGCTACAAAGCTCATGAGCACCCAATCCAAGTCCTGGAGAATCGAAGAGGTACGCACCAGCGAACACGAAGCCATACCTAAACTCGATTGCTTTCACAATAAACGGGGTGAAGAACGCAAGAAGAAAGTTCCAGAGCCTGTGAAAGGAGTCGTCACCAAGCAGCCGAAGGCGGAATACGGGGTAGCATACCAGTTCGACGCCGTGGAGAGGGCACCCTGCTTGGCACGCGTGCGTGTGGGGAAGGTCTCACCAATAAGAATCCACACACCGCTATGATGAATAGTCAGGAAAGCTTTATCTACAAACGAAAGCGGAAGGGAACTTACGGAGCCCAGGTCATTGCGTATCCGAGGATAAACATGCATGCGCTGACGATCATAACTGATTTCTAGCATTAGTCTTCAGACACAAACGTAACAGGACGCGACTTACGTTTGCCAATGTTCGGGTTCTCCTGTGGAACTTTAGCCGTACCCGCGGCCGCAAAGACGAAGAGCCAGCAGGACTGCCAGATGCCACCAACAATAAGAGGACCCCTCCTTCCAAACTACATATGCAACCACATCAGCGCATCTCCCAGACGGAATTGAAAAGGGCACGTACGCGCTGCATAACATACAGACCGCCAAACGTACAGACAAAGTTGACAGCGCCGAGGATAATCTGGGTGATGAACGAGTCCTCGATCCCAACAGAAGTGAAGATCGTAGCCCCATAATAGAAGAAGTAGTTCGCGCCCGTCAGCTGCTGGAAGCTCTGCAGGCACATGCCTACACAGACGCCCAACGTTCATTAGTTTCCAATTCATAAGAGCCATAGATCACGATGTACGTACCAAGAAGCGTCCGATAAAGCGTCTTGTTCGCGGGACGGAAGCAATCAATCCAGCCCCCGCGCAAGTTCCGCTCATACTCTACATTCGAGCGGATATCCTCGACCTTGCTATCAAGGAACACGCTGTTCGGCTCCTCAGAGGGCGGGATACCATGTGAGCGCGCGAGCGAATGGCGTACGTCATCCATGCGGCCCTGCGTGGCGAGCCACCTGCGTCATCCATTTGATCAGTTTCTTCCTTTAATTCCAGAGGGATGAGCGGGCGTACCGAGGGGATTCGGGCATGAAGAGGATACCGACACCGAGGATGACGGGCCAGATGATACCGATACCGACGACGGTGCGCCATGAGCCTGATGCGGGCAGGTTCCGCGTGCCCAGAGAGATGCAGTCTATATTCGAGGCATATCAGTTAGTTTTGTTCATACGCTGCGGTGTGAAGACCAATACGCACAGGCAACGAGAATACCGAAGGTAATGAAAAGTTGGTAGGTGGCAGTAAGAGTACCACGTATCCGAGCGGGGGCAGTTTCGGCTTGATACTAAACGTTGGCAGATGAGAGTGTGCAGTGTAGATCGTTAGGTGCGACGTACCATAGGGACAGCCGCGGAAAGTGCGCCTACAGCGAGACCACTGACCCAGCGGCCGACGGCAAACTGTTGCCATACGCTGGCAGCCGTGATCTGTATGATGACTCCGATTATAAAGAGTATACATTCGACGACCATAGCATATCTTCTGCCCAGATAGTCTGCAGTGCTATGAGATGACGTGTCAGTCCGAAGTGTCAAGAGCACAGCTGAAGCAGGCTTACGGGGCACCGATGAGAGCACCGACAAGAGTTCCAATGGAGAGGAGAGAAACGATGAGGCCAGCTCGTACTACCGTAAATTCGCAACTCGATATGTCGGTGGGGGACGCGCACGTCGCGAAGCGTTGTTTGAAGTCGGACATGAGTAGGATATCGCTAATCTGACCGGTATCATAACCGAAGATGAAACCTCCCATAGAGGCTACAAGGGCCAGCAGGATAGCGACATAGCCAATAGGCACGCCATGCCTGTCAGTGTGGTCAAAAGGTCAGTAACAGCTAGGGTCAGAGGTGTAATGGTACAGACATGTAGAAGAGCGCCATGGTGAGCGGGGACCGGATAAACCGGGGCCTACAAAAAAAAAGCAGCTTTTGAAGGACGGGGTGGGGGTGATGTCATCGTGATGACCCCAGATGGACTCCCCGCGGAGAGTGGAGACCTGCCCAGTGCCGCCGTTCCCCTGCTTATTTTTCTCGCGGAACCGAGTTTAGGCGTGCGGCACGACTGGGGTTGTAATCGATGGGCAACCCCCTGTCCACATCTATACTCTCCGTATCCCCTTCACCGTTCCACTGTGGTCTTCACTAATGAACCAGAAGGGCATCTGCGTCATCAGTGACAAGGTCTAAACTTAGTCGAGGTCCCCCAGGGTCCCTCGTGCTTACGACCTCGACGACCGCTCGGAAGGCTTCGGAGGCCACCCCAGTAAATTTTCATGATCGACCTCGGAGGATACAGTTATCGATGGTTGTCGACGTTGCCGTTGAGGCATAAAAATAAGCCGGATTTATTTGGTTCGCTTGCCATCGGGTTTCCAAACAAAGTTATGGTGTCATCAATGTCACCCCAGTTTTCTGGAGATGCCTTCGCAATATATGTCCTGTGAAGTTTACACAATCGATAGCCCAACTGACAACCATCTCTCTGCGAGCGTCCAAGAAATCCGCTGCGTCCCAGCCTGACCTGTCTCTCTCACTGTTTCTTGCAAGAGCCAGTACTACTGGAGATATTGTTCGTGCTGCCATCTTCCTGCGTCTGCCCACCACAGTTTTTATTATCATCCTTGGTATGGCATTTCGAGAAAAAGGCACAGCTGTACGGGAGGCTCTGCCCCTAGACAAAACGGTCAGTGCACAAACACCACCAATAGACGCAGGGGCGGCAAACCTTATTCTTGCTGTCAATGTAACCTATTTTCACAATGTGTCAGCGCCAACTTGGGTTATAAGCAGAAATTCAGCAACATACTGTTCACAAAAACACAGCCCGGAATTTCGCTGCACCTCGCCTCACAGGCTACATCATATCCCGTATCAACGAAATCCTCTCCTCTCCGCAAAGAGGTGCACAACGGACGTACCAGCAACGGTGGCGGCTCGTTCGAAGGTAAGGTAATCCCCAGCCTGCGTGGCGCATTGCTCATTCGTAAACGATTGGGTGTATGTCGGTGTTGGAGTCGGGACTGGGGTTCCGCTTTGGGTTGTGGTTGTGGTTGCGGTCGTGGTTGCGGTCGTGGTTGCGGTTATGGTTGTGGTGCAGGGAAAGAGTATTCCGCACAGGATCTGTAGTCGCACAATGAAAGTCCCTAAAAATGAACAATACTAATCGGAGAACAAGGATCTGAATATTACCTGACGACGCTCAAGGGGCGCCGGGGTGGCCGCTACGATGGAGACGGCGAGGGAGATGGCAGTGAATAGGACGGTGAAATGCATGGTTGCGCAGGAGGTTTATCGAAGTGCGGGGCGCTTAGAAGCTGGAATAAAGGCTATCTCTCCATTAGCTTTATAGCGTTTTGACGAAGCACTGAGTCTTCTTTTCCGAGGTGCCCGAAAGTGTCGGTGGGAGGCGATAGCGTGACGGGCCTACGCAGCGCCGTGTACCCGAATCGACTAAGTCCCTGGTGGAAGAAGGCTATTTTACACGTGGTCGAATGCTGCCGCAGCCCGTCAAAGGATTTCTTTTCGAGACATAGATTTACTTGATGTCCCTCTCGGCTCCTGGCTCCAGGATGGAAGGATGGAAGCTTGCGACATGCCCAGAAATCTGCTAGCACGTCTGGAGTAGTGACCTGACACCTGGGGTGATTTAGTTGATAGCAAACTTATCGATAGACGATAGCACTAACTGCGGTACTCAAACTGCTACAAAGAGGGCAGGCAGCGCAAACGCCGGGCCCTCCGATGCGGCTATCAACGTCGTTCTCTGGCGGCGCATTCACATTCGCCTTCTGTACAAAAATCGGTTAGTGGATGTGTACTCTTGGAAGGCATCCGGACCTTTTTGAGCGTCGCTGTCAGGTCACTAAAAGTGTCTGTCGACAGGATTCCGATCACACAAAATGGCACTGACCTAAGTAGGTCGCAAGCGTCCTTCTAGACGAACAGTTCTCGAGTTGAACAGCGTGCTTCGGCGCCGCTCCTTGTGGTTTACCTGTATTCACCTCACTTGACACTTCTCTTCCCAGCTCAATGTCCATAGCACATGGTACTGACGTGCTCAGACTGGCAGTCACTGTCGCTTCTTGTAAATCCACGAGATTCGGAGGGAAATGTAGACCGATGTACGAGTGGGAGGTGCAGCCGTATTTGTAGCTCGACTTATATAGGTTAGCAGGTGAAGGATACATGCATAAGCAGTTGCGGATAGCACTCAAAATCGGTTCAAAATGCGGGGAGGTCAACGGGCCGGAATACCCGATGATCCATTGACACTGATCCACCATGGCAGACACGCAAATGCTGGATTTCTTGAAGTTTGACACGATCCACAACGTCGCGCCACCGAAGGACTCCACCCGCCTCAGCCCCGCCATTCTCGAATTCATCGAGACGACCGTCGGTGAAGTATACACCCGCCCAACTCTGAAACTACTCCCAGTCTGACCATTATACCAGTCGCCCGAAACACTCCTGCAACGCCCTGCGGTCCAACCCCCACCTGTTGACGATGCCCTGCCCCTAACCCACTATTTCGTCTCGTACGTTTGCTCCGCCCCGCCATCCGCGCATAGTTTTGACCTTCCTTGAGACACGCGTAGATCCTCGCACAACACCTACCTCCTCGCGCGCCAGATCATCGGCCGCGCCTCTGCCGACCCCTACACAGCCGTCATCAACCGCAACGGGCGCTGCGTCGGTCCGTCCCCTACCCATCTGCCCTCCCAAGCCCCCTGACCCACGTTACCTTACAACAGAGATCGACGTCTGGCCCTCCTCTAAAGGCCTCATCGTCACCCACGGTCACACCTTCAGCAAAGGTGTCTCCTTCGAGAGCGTATGCTCTGCCATCGGCGCTGCGGTCGACCCGGGCGACTGGCCCGTCCTCGTCTCGCTCGAGTGCCACGTCGATGTGGAGGGACAGAAGGAGCTCGTGCGCGTTATGCGCGAGGCGTGGCGTGGCAAGATCGTGGATGGGCCGTTGGAGGGCATCGACGATATGGAAGTTGCACCGAAGCATCTCATGGGGCGGATTCTTTTGATGGTGCGTGGATCTGTGTTACTCCAATGCTACAACGGTGACTCTGATGAATCGTTGTAGGTTGAATATTATCCACCCACCGCGTCTGGCACGGGCGTTGAATCCGACTCTTCCTCTTCCTCCTCGTCTTCGTCCGACGAAGAGGAAGAAGACGCAGACGAAGAAGCCGGAGCCACTGCCTGGCCCAAGAGAACCCCGAAACACGTCCACGCGCGCATCTCCGAAGAGCTCGCCCAGCTCGGATACTACGCGCGCAGCATGAAACCCCGCAAAGGCTGGCTCGAACAAGGTATGCCCCCACCCTCCCCCCTCCCCCCACTCCCTCCCTCTCTAATTCCCACCTCTCTCCAGAAATCACCTCCCCCAAACACATCCTAATCAACATCTCCGAATCCTCCCTCTCCTCCCTCCTCAAGCTCCCCCCCTCCCTCTCCCTCCTCCTCGCGCACGCCCAACGGCACCTCCGGCGGATCTACCCGCGCGGCACGCGCATCGGGTCCTCCAACCCCAACCCGCTCCCGTTCTGGCGCTCCGGCGCGCAGGTCGTTTCGCTTAATTGGCAGAGCTTTGATCGGGGGATGCAGGTGAATGAGGGGATGTTTGTGGGGGGGCCGGGGTGGGCGGTGAGGCCGAGGGGGGGGAGGGGGGTGGAGGGGGTGTGGGAAGGGAGGAGGAGGGTGGTGGGGAGGGTTGTTGGGGTTAGCTCGTGTAAGGGCCTTCGGTTCTTTGGGGCCTCGTTGCTGATTTGATTTATTATGGGCAGTGCCGCCGCCGAATGGGCGGGCGGGGAAGACGTATGGGACATATGTGTGCGCGCAGCTGATGCATGCGGAGGGGGATCTGGAGTGGCGGTCGAGTACGGTGGGGACGCGGGATGTGCCCGGGGCTGGGGCGGATGTGATGTGGGATGAGGAGTTTGAGTGGGAGTTTGGGCCGGATGAGTTGGCGTTTTTGCGGTGCGTCGACGTCTTTTGATCTCTCTCTATCCTTGCGTTCCGTCTTGGCTCAACCTTATCATTGTTAGGCTCGTCATCTCAGAGGACGAGTTTGGGCGAGACGACAAGATGGTCGTGTTCTGCGCGCGCTTGGCGTATCTGCAGACCGGGTGGCGCCTCGTACGGATGTTGGATATGAAGGGCAAGGCCTCGAGCGCGAGTGTTCTTATCCATCTTAGTATGTCGGACGTGGGTGCGCAGGTATAACGACATGGGAAAGATTGTGATTTTGGACCTAGCCGTACCACAATTACTAGTTTGGCAGTGGTCAAAGGATAACTTCTGGGGTAGGTTGTTAATAACGATAAAGCGACGAGGAAAGTAGCAGATTCTCCGGCGACAGAGTGCATTGATGTCCGTGCACGCAACGCGTCTTCACGTTCGTGCGCGTAACGCGTCTTGTTCACGTGCGAGCGATCACTGATGACGCGACGACGCGTGACTTTCGTCTACGCGTTCCTCAAACCCCGAAAACCTTTAAACCCGACTAAAATTGAACCTGTTTCCAACATACAGTGGCAAGTATACGGCTAATGTTACATATTCTAGTAACTATCAATCGGAGAACAACCTCCTGAGCACCTCAAGGGTACACAGCACTTACTAATACTACTTTTATAGTTCATGATATCGCATGGGCAATTGTGATCACGAGATGACAGGTGTACAGCCTACAGCCTGCAGGCTGTTACGGTACAGGCGTAACAGGGCAGTGCAGGCACGTTGCACCATACTTGGATGGCAGCGCACAAGCAGCGCAGGACAATCATACCGGGAGGTGCGAAATTTAGGACCGCCTCAAATCTCCTCAATCTAGCTCCCAAACTATGAACATCAGACTCGTCGAGAACTAAAAGTTACTCGTTTTGGAAACTACTCAGGTCCGTCTCAAATCTTGACTTCCCCATGTATATGCCGCAGTCCATGCTGTATGCCTGTAGCCTCACTCAGCGCTTCTTCTCCTGCCACAAGGTGCACCTACCTCGATGCCACCTCTTCGCAAGGAGACCTCGTCTCTACCGGCAGTACGCTCTTGCAATGTCGTTGTAGGGTGGCCGCAGTTAACTTTATGTCCATGTCAAGGTTGAACCCGCACGGCGGGCGACAATTTTAGGGCCGAAAAACCACGATCGAGGGTTGTCCGCCTTGAACAATGCGATCCAGACGATCAATGTCGTGAAGGAGCTTGTGCCTCTTGATCTGGCCAAGGGGGTCCTTTCGACGGTCTCGGGAATCCTGGGGATCATTAAGGTGCGTGGATGGTCCAAGCAACACATTACCGAAACTCACACCTGCCTACCACGCAGAACACGATTGACAACCAAGACGACTTTCGGGACCTTGCAGACCAATGCCAGAAGATTAGTCTTGTCATTTGGCGTGCTACCGCAGGGACTCCGGAGGACGAGATCAGCCTGACGATACGACGAGCTTTATCAGAACTGGAGATGTAGGGGTACCTATCTGGCATCGGCCATGTGTGCTTACTTGGACATCAATCATAGGTCGGTGAATGGAATTTGGGAAGCGGTGCAAGAGAAGACAGGACAAGGTCTCGGCTCAAGGGTTTTCCATGTTACAATAAACCGGGGGACTATTCAAGAATGGGAGAAGGAGTTGGACCGCTTCCTGACTCTCTTCAACGTGAGTCCTACATTCTCTCGAGGAGAGAAATATCCCAATGTGATACATTCTCCAGACTGAACTCAATATTGGGGCCAACTTGAAGCTAGACGAGCTTCTCGCATCGTTTGAGGAGTTTCGGATGACAACGAAACTACATGCGTAATGTCCTTCTCCTTTATAGACGCTCCGTGCACTTATGGTTTCACAAAGAGACATCCCATTGCCAGATGCTCTCCCAGCGAAGCCAACGATGTTCTTCGGAAGAGATGACCTGGTCCGAAGCAGCGTGGAATCTCTCCTGAACTATCGCCACGTTGCTCTTATCGGAACTGGTGGCATGGGGAAAACGACTATCTCCCGAGCAGTCCTGAACGACGATGCAATCGCCGCCAAGTTCGGCGACCGGAGATTTTTCGTACGATTCGATGACATGGACGCATCCCTAATTACATTCGCAACGTTCCTTGACCGCATTGCGGGAGCGCTGGGAATATCAGCATCGACGGCCAACACCCGTACCTTGGTAATAAAAGCCCTTTCCGCATCCGACGTACTTCTTGTACTCGATAACGCTGAAACCTTTTTGGACGCCGCTTTGGGCACTGGTCGAATAGCTGACTCCATCGAGGAGTTTGGCGCCACACCTAATGTTGCAATAATGCTCACAACTAGGACCACTGGGCTTCCTCCTAATCTGATATGGGAGCGGCTTAGCGTCCCCGCTCTCGACGAAAGCGCCGCCTGTGCAGCATTCACGACAATTTACATCCCGCCTATTGAACCCTCCATCCTTAGCCAATTGCTATCAGCAATTGACTTTCATCCGCTCTCGATCAATCTCCTCGCACAGGTAGCAATGCAGAATCAATGGTGTCCTCAGGAGCTGGTTGCTGCATGGGATCGCCAGAAAGCTGCTCTTCTTAACAACGGGAACAGCAAAATTCAAAGCATAGCCATGATGATCGAGTTATCTCTCAATTCTCCTTCCGTGACCAAGCTCGGTGACACCGTTTGGGAGCTTTTACGAGTCATTGCTTTCCTCCCCCAGGGTATCAGCAAGACGCAATTGACTGCGATGTTTCCAGACACTTCAAATATAGAATCATGCGCGGAGCTTTTGTACAAGCATTCACTAGCATACTACAAAGGCGACTTCATCACACTCCTTGCGCCCATCCGATTATACATAACGGCCCGTTACGCCGCGGATGCCTCCGTCTTTCCACTATTCACACGAGTTCTCTCGTACTACGTAGTCCAGCTCAATGCCAAAGAAGTCGATAAATCGCTCATACGGCACGAGGATGTCAACATCGAACACGTTGTTGCATTTCGCCTTGGCTCCAAAGATCCGATGGTCAGGGAGAGTGCGTTATACCTTGCCGTGAAATTCATTCGCGCCCTTGACGTCCACCAACGCCGCCCAACTGCATTGATACGTTCAGTTATTAGCGCAGATCCTTTTGGCGATTCTCAAACGGTATCCTGCTTAGGCCTTGTCAATTCACGCCGTGCGAAGCATGGGATTACGAAGGGGGTGTGTCTACACGATCTTGCATTCCTCCTGCGATCGGTAGCACCAATTGACGCTGAGGAGCTCTATCGGGAAGCACGAGATATCTTACTCAATTGTCATGGGCTTGTTGCACGACAGTTTCTAGAGATGACCGACTTGTGCCTTGGCACTCTTTATCGAAGCCAAGGAAAATTCATCATGGCTGAAAGGTCATTCAGATCCGCACTGCAGCATCGCCCGCGCCTGTATATCAAACTCCATTGGGACCGCCGGCTCGAGGCGTGCATATGCCTTCATCTTGGTAGAGTGATGACATTAAGGGGGACGCCTGGCGCTGTCAAGATGTGTCTCAGCGCGTTAGCAAACTTTGAAAAGGACGACGTGGGCATTTTTGGGGCCTGGATGGCGGCTGGATATGCCGAACTTTATCAAGGCAGCAACCAGAAGGCGAGGGTCTATTTCCAAAAGGCATTAACGAAGATATCCGAACAAGAGACGGAAAACTATGTGATAGCTCTCATGTGGATGGCGGAAGCAGCACAACGACGACAAGACATCTCGGAGGCGAAGAATCTACGCAAACAAGTGCTTGATATCCTCCAGACAGCCCCAGATGCCGACTTCCCCTACGCCAATCAGGTCATCGCCATGATCGCCACATATTTTGCCATGGAGGGAAACGTCATAGAAGCTGAGGAGATGATGGTTCCCATTCTCACGAAGGCTTCGGAATCAGTGAATTGCGACGTTTACACGAGACGTTGCCTCTACTTGGCGGGCTGCATCAAGCTATGGGGAAACGACCTCCACCGGGCCGAAGAGTTTTCAAGAAGACGATCGAGTCCAGCGATTTAGGCTCGGAACTCGTCGTCAATGCACGCGCAGTACGGGCCCTTGGAGAGGTCGCGCTTCTTCAGAAGAGTTTTGCGGCCGCAAAGATGCGCTTTGAGGAGACCAAAACTCTCTGCGATTTTATGGGAGTTCCTCCTGTGCATCTGCATAACGATCATGCTTGCTACATGCTCAGCGACAGGTTTGAGGGCTGGAAGCTATTTTTGGACGGCCGCCTTCCTTCTGGTTGAATGTACGTCTCTACTCTACCTAGTCGCTCTTGGATTGCTTTACTTCCTATATCTGTTATGACAGTATGTACTCGGTTGCATTGGATGGTTGCGTACTACTAGTATGATACTATCATTTGGAAAAGAAAACACCAGAGCGAAAGTTCAATTCAAGATCGAGTTTGAACCAGGCGTTCGCAGCGTAGTTGCCCATACCCTTGGCAGCAGGGACCGCAGGGGACCCCCCCAAGAATTTTGACGGGCAACTGGTCCCGGAGGAGACAGTGCTCATTCCAGTCGGTCATTAAGTTAGTCTCTCCTGCACAGACACAGTTAATCATTTCTCCATTCTTTGGTTCGCCTCGGAGAATCAAAGTCTCTATGCAGCCACCGTCAGCTGCCGTCGCGTACTTGTACTTATTTGACCTTATGTGTCCTTCAACCTCACAAAAGACGCTTACACCCCACTGACACGGTATATCGTCTGAGCCCCCCAAATGCTGCATACTCATTATCACTCCTGCGAAATATGCTATTATTCTGTGCTCTTCCGCAAATCTGGCGATAAAGGTCTGAAAATGTGTCCGTGTAGAGAAGCATACTATTGTGGGTGAGTAAAAACTCCGCGGCCCGTACGTTGCCTCATTATCTCAGGAAGATAACATTCTAAAAGGCCAGACCACCAATTGGCGCACTGGAAGATACACAAATACACATGCTACACTAAGCTTCATAAAGAACCGCTCACTGCGATGGACTCTGCAGTTAATTACGTTCTACAATTCCATGATACCTCCCTTGTCGAAAGTGCCTAGTCAGGGCGCTCATGAAGGAGGACATCGATGTCGATTTTGCGGCCGCCTTGACCAAGAAGGCTGTTGTTTTTACTATTCAACAGAAAAAAGAGGAGGAGTCTATGGAGGTTGCAATTGCTGCAGGGCGCACCCCTACATGCAGAATATCAGTGAAGGATCCCGAACCCTATGTCGTTTCGCTCGAAGGGTCAGCCAAGGAGCGCGGATATGAGTTTCCATATTTTGAGAATGCTTGGGATCGCAGGTTGCGGCTTGAAAGGGGCGATCATGTGTCCGTGTCGATGATATTCCTCCCAACTGGTCGAGCCACCGCAAAGCGTGTTAACGGTGAGCAGCTGTTCGTTTGGGACATCGTACGAAATAAAGAGAGGACAACGACCAACCCACCTATGATCTACTGGAGTATAATGATGCTTAACACGAGGATCGATTTGGAAATTATGGAGGACAAGAAGAAGGCCCAGGGTAAAGGCGGAGAGGACGAAGCGACACGGGAGAAGTGAGGAGGGTCTTACAAGTTCTCTCTCATGCATAGCAGGTATAAGGTCTGCGTCGGATAGCACATAGGTCCGTAGACAGCGTAGCCTCGATAAGATAGGACATAGTATATGGTCTGTAGACAATGTAGCCTCGATCAATATATTCCTCTGGGAGGGCTTTCGTCCAGGAACAGAGGTACGGTTCCAATCGCGAAGTCAAGAACTGATGGAGAGACACATCCAAGATAGACAGCTGTTGAACTACGACACAGGACTAGTGACCCTAAAATGCGTTCGATTTTGGCTAGGACAGGGAAGATAGCATCGAACTGACTGTAATCGTTTTGGCGCATAGTAGAGGCTTGAAGCGGGACCGAGACATATCCCCGACTGGTGCCGGACCTCGGCGTCGGACTTTTAAAGAAGGAACATGCCAATCCCGCGCATTCCGTTTTGATTCCGTGAAATTCCAATGAAGGGTCATCCCAGCTTTAACGTGGTCGTATGACGCGGCCTCTGACCCCGAAGCGCCCAGAACTTGATGATGGATGCGTCAAAAGAGCCTATCTATTGATTATGTATCGTAAGTAAAGAGGAACGTGCACAAGTTACAATGGAGTGGTATCGGTATAAAAATCAGAAACAGAGGAGAAGAGGCGGTGGTAGACCTTGTAGACCCAGAGTGAACAATTAACCGAGAGAGTGGGGACATCTACAATATGATAAAGATGGTCACGAGTGAGGACGTACGTATAAAGTTGGATCCACAAGGCAGCGATGGGCTTGACAGGTGGGTACCTCGAGATAGTAGAGAGTATCGGTCAAGATACAGGTTTGGGTGCCTGTAACTGAAGTAATAGGTCCCTGCACGCCTCAAGTCGGGAATCCGATCCACAGGATACAGCGAGCGAACGTAGCGCAACAGTGTCGGAGAGGATGGGTGGCGCCCCGCGGTAGTATATATCTGAGTCTATATCCATCTCCCCTCGCGAGTTTCCAGTTCGATAATCATCCCTTCCTTGACGAGTTGCTTCATATGGTCCAACTGGTCCTGATCACCCGCTTCAAACACGGCTTGAGCAATAGTCTTGAACTTGAATGACTGTAGCTGTGCAACTCTGTCCAGGCTCCCGATTGTGCCTTCCGCGCCGACGCCCATCCAGCGTGCGTACAGCATGTTCGCCATGGCAAGGACATTGAACTCGGCTGCGCCAGAATATGCGAACTCTCGCAGGGCTGGCAGGATGTACCGTTGCGAGCGCAGTATGGCAACGTTCTGTGGATTAATGACGCGAATGGTGTCGTTGGTGATGCGTTCGAGGTCGGTGAGGTGAAGGGAAAGGAGGGAAGGGGTAGCCTGGAGGCATTCCCAGAGCTGCCATTCGGAGATACGAACGGCATTGAGGGATAGGCGTTCCAGGACGCAGGAGGAGCGGACCATGAGGGAGATAAAGCTCCAGTGCGGGAAGGTATTGCCGGTAACGTGAAACGAGAGGTCGAGGGCATTGGGAATGCGAATAGTGTCGAGGAGCTCGGAGATGGGCGTGTTTGTGAAGCTTATGACTTCGAGCGATTGGAGGCTCGGGGCGAGAATGGGAGTGGGGTTGACGACGTCCGAACGCGTTATGTTCTCGAATATGCAATGGGTAAGGTTGGGCGCTGTTCGAAGAAGCTCCAAGCACTGTTGGACGGTGGTGGGGTTCAGGCGAAGACGCGTAATGTGGTCCCAACGGAGGTCAAAGGAATTGTGCGGGAAGCCTAGGAGCTGGACGTCTCGCAGATGAGGTGCGAGAAGGAACATGTCCATGGGAGTCGCAACATCTTCCACCTGGATCGCAGCAGACGTCAGCAAGGGGAACTTCTTTGGGATTAAGTTGGAGAAGTAAGGATCAGCGGGGAAGAAAAACGGGACGTCGAACTTGACGGTTCGCCATCGCTTTGAGCAACGCGCTACGGCGTCCATAATGTGGGTCACGTCGCGATTGACATTAGCACCCTCCGGTCTGAGCCTGAGATGAATTGACAAGGGTAAGTTGGATGAGCGGCCGATCCATTCCTCAAGCAAGTCGACATGGTTCGATGTAGGGCGTGTTACGTTCAAGTAAATATTGTTCCAGAGCCAGGGCATCGTCCACGCGAGGTTCCGCCACGCCGTGCAGACCTGACCGAGAAGGAGGGGCGATTCCGTCCCTTCCGTTTCCCAAGTAGGCGGAAAGCACGTGGTGAATATTTCGGAACATAGCTCGATGGGAAGCGAAAGCATCGGAGAGAAACGACGGTTAATCTTGCGTTTCAGGGGGACCCGTCTCTGGACTAGTTTAGTGAGCAAGGCCTCGACGCGCAGAATTTCGGATTCGAGTTCAACAAGTTGCTGTCGGGGATCGTCGATGCATGGTTCGGAGACGGAATGGACTTGTGCACAGGAAATGGACATCCTGGGGTGCTGGTCAAGGACTGATACAAGAACATGGCAGAAGAAACGCACCTGGGAAGGGTAAGAGGAAGGGATGAATGCATGGGACATGATAAGGTCTTTAAGTAGATTTCCCGTTTTCCAATTCTGAGGAGAGCCGCCCGGCTTTGGGACTCCGCTCCGGCGATAAAGGGAAGAGAGTCATGTCATACTTGTGTTTGTCGACCACCATCTCCTGGCCCATCTTCAAGACAATCCTGATATTAGGCCCCCGTTTCGCAGTGAATTCGATGTTAGATGAGGATATCCAGTATATAGGCACAAGGCCTGCGCAGAATGTCTTCTCCAAAGACCCCTTTCTTCAAACCCCCCAGATCGTAACGGGTGGGCAAATCAGTCTGTAAGCCTCAGCCATAGACTGATTCGTATCGTCCCCAGGTATCATTCTTCGTGTTGAGAAATCCGTTGATGATCCTGCTTGTGTCCTCACCTTTCACCGGAGGACTTCCAGCGTCGTGCACATCGGCCGACGTCCCTCAAATGAGGAAAGGGTCCAGACCGACAGCGAGGGTGCCATGTTTCGCTGTGCAGTCGTCAGTCGGAAGCATGCGAAGATCGCTTTTTCTGATAGTGGCCATGTACGCTACCCTCGCCTTTCTCGTATGCCATCATCAGTCTCGCTAATGTCTCGCATCTAGGCGTACCTCATTGACATGAACTCTCACCACGGAACGCACATCCGCAAGCCTGGCGAGGCCGTTTCAAGAATGATCAAGGCTGAGACGCCTACCACGCTTGCCGATGGGGATGTCCTGACCTTCGGTAAATCAGTTGGAAGACATAACGAATATGTTCGACCTGTCGTTGCTCGAGTGGAGCTTATCCATAGCACAGGACCTGAGAGTCCCTTCAAGCCAATTACTCCGGCAAAGCAAACCAATCACGTGGATCTGACCAGGTCCCCGCCGCCTAGGTCCAGCTCCGGGCGATATGGCGTCTATGTTCCCAATTCTCCTTCTTCCGACAATATTTCATCGGCGATGTCAGATCACGACTCTGATATCGAGGAGATCCCCGCCTCTGGCGCAAATGCGCTCCCTCTTCAGCCACGAGGCAGGCGCAGCCATGAACCGGAAACCCACCTGGGTCGCGCTTTCGAAGCACTCAAGAGACTCTTACCACCTGCTCACGTACCAGGTGCATTGTCTGCTCAGGAAAGCCAACCCGGAGGCTCTCGATCGCCTTCGCATGTATGGCAGCCGTCTCCATTGGTGTTCGACTCCCCACCCCAGTTCGATTCCCCTCTTTACAGTCCACGTTCACCTCCTCAATGGACGGATAGCCCGCGCTTTGGTTCGCCGAACTACAGAGCTGGGACACACTCCCCCCTTTGTTATGCACCCTCTTACGACAACCCATTCTCAGCGGGCTTGTCATACGGCGAGATCAACGATTTTGAAGACGAACGTCACTCTCGAGCACGTTCCCGATCAACCTCCTCCATGGACCTCGCAAGCCCGTCTCCTGTATCTGCTCGCCGTAGCATAAGCCCCGACCAAGAGCAACCCTCACAACAGGAACATAATGTCGTTGGAGCGTGGCCTGGCTCTCGTTCCTCCTCACCGGAACGCTCTTCTTCGGCAGCCCCAATGGAGCCACCTGTTAACATAAATGAACCTTCCCCTGCGGCATCTTCTTCGCCGCCGCCGTCGATTTCGAAGGCGATGAGTCTCGGCTCTATCTGTTCTGAGCCTCATGCGCAGCGCGTTGAAGTTGCCGAAGCTCCCAGGGAAGAATCGATCACTCTGTCTCCCATCGAGGTCTTCCCCGAGATGAAAATCACCAAGAATGAGGATAATGTGCTGCAAACAAGCTTGAAGAAGCTTCAGGTACATATTCTTTTTTTCATTCGTTACGTGCCACAAGCTCATCTTGTGCATCGTCTAGGGCGAGGTGGCTAAGCTACAGACGCATCGACGGAAATACAAGGCCCGCTTCAATACCAATGTGCATCTCATATCAGATAAACTAAGCGATCTCGATGAACGCGTGTCAGATGTCAACGCTCAATACACGATGCTGGTTGACCGCGTGGATGGCACGGACGTCGACATCTCTGACCTGCAAGCCCAAATCGACGCCCTTCGTGACCAAGCAGAGGCATTTCCCGCCATGTCCGACGAAACTATGCTTCATGAGCGCTCTGATGTTAGAGCCAGCATCGAGACCCTTCGCGAGCTTGTCCTTGGTAAGTCCAGGTCTCCTGTTTGCCGCAATGGCTTAAAGACTGACGTCATCCAGAAATGCGGAACCTCCGAGAAAGTACACAGAAGCAGATGAGCGCCGAGCTCGAGGCGGTCCGAGCCGCACGCGATGCAGCGCTGGCAACGATCGCCCAGCATGTCGAGGCGCAGGTATGTATTATACGCAGTGCTGCTGACGAATGGCGCTCTGAACGTCTGCAGACCCCTGCACCCGCACCCACACCGACCGCGACATCGTTGAAGCGAAAGCGTTCCGACGATGAAGCGGATGAGGGCATCGAGGGTGTCAGGGAGAGAGTCTTGCACTTGCACACACCCGAAGATGATGGTGCTGTTGGTGCTAGTGACGCAGCTGATGTTACGATGGCAGAGGCAGCGGGTCCTACCACTTCCGCCAACGAGGCCACGACGGTGTGCTGTCACCGTGACCACGATGTGCTGCGGCCGCCGCCCCCTAAACGTCTCAGGAGGATCACCACTGTTGCAGTGCAGACAGCGACCGCTGTGACTGTTGGTGCTATCGTGACGTGGTCGGCCCTGGCCTTCAGCTGAGTGTGTGATGTATGATTGAGAGAAGTGAGTGAAAGATGTGGCCAAGGCCTGTAATTTAGCTCGATGGGCAACGTTGGGCATTATTCATTTTATCTTCGAATTCTGGTTATTGTATTTGTATCGATGTACTTCCTCCTGGTGTTGTACAATCCTGGGCTCAAGTGTATGTAAGCTATGTATGTACGCGACAAATGAACACTACTTTTATGTTTCCTACAGTCATGATCAGGAATCCTCACCGCTAAAGTTTGGCTAAAGTGGTCACAATGTCGTGCGCAAACAACTTGGTTGACAAGGCTGCGCTTTTGCCTTCTTCCACTTCGTCGGCTGACTTCAGTCATATTCGAACGCCGAAGCAAGCTTAGAAGTTCAAGGTCTTGGCAATTGGCTGGTCACAAGCCACCGTTGATTGACAAGCATCATACCAGCGCCCGAAGAATGCAATGCCATTGGCCAAGGCATCATACTCCAATCATTCTCCGCTGCCTCCGCAGCTCTTCGGGCAACGTTGAAGTGAGGTCTAGGTTATAAAGCCCCCACATAACGTTGTCTCGGAGGAGCAGACCGCCTTTATTGTATCGGACTTCCTCGAAGACTTCGGGCAGCATGTCGACCTTCTTCAAACTGCGAACGACCTTTTACAGTACGTGATTGTCTCCTTCAAGTTGTTCCACTTACTTCTGCTTATCGAAGTAATCATGCAGGCCTGACATTAGCCGTCGGAATCTTTCAAACCATCACAACTGCTTTGAGTGTCCCGTTCACGTACTATGGCTTTGCGCCTTATATGTGTTAGTCAATCAGGTATTCTCCGAAGAAGTATAGTCCGCTGAAGCCATCCTGCAGTCATATTCACATGCATCGGGCTTGTATGGTCGACCATGACATGGGCGTGGACGAGCGTCCTGTGAGTTCCTCTGAACGCTCATCTCTCCCGAAATGCCCTTATCCTTCTCCATAGATTATCCTATAGCAATCGACCCCTCTCATCACACAAACTCACGCGAGCCTCAGTTCACTTCGCATCATTCGCCTTCTTCGCGGTCACTTGGCTTGGTAATTGCCCTCGCAAAACTTACATATGCACCCTCGAGTTGACGCATCTTGTGAACAGCTCTTACCATCATGTTTGGAACACAGTTTCCTCTGCAGTGCGACTTCGAGAGGCCCTCTGATGGCGAAGCCTACACTTGGTGCCCCCTAGGAAAGACAGCATTCGCACTTTCCATCGTGCTTTGGATATTTTGTATGTATCCGCCTATGTCCGCGATGTGCAGGAACTCACGCCATTGACCTTCAGCAATGGTCTCTGCGGCGGTCGTGTATGTATCTGCGCGTCGAACAGGTGTTGGGTTGTCGGCCAACGTTGCTCATGGCGATAAGGTGGAAGCGATGGCATGAGTCTCAGGATTCGGCTCCGGTCAACCCAACATTGTAACGATCAAGGACTCCGGTCTCTGACACTAACGAGCGCGATGGTTTCATATTTTTCACATTTGAGTAACGGTTGTATCATCATTCTATCCATTTGCTATTGGAATCATTCGCCGCCTGTCTTTTAGGGCGCTCGAGTACGTTTTTGATGCTATTTCTGCATCGCGGAACGAAAATCGAATTCGGGATGATCGCCGACTCCCTGCTCATCGACGACCAATATACCAAGCACGACCTGGAAAGGTGTGATCGCACGGTAGCCGCATTGTTTTTGGAAGCTGCATTCTTCATGCCCATCGCGTCCGCACGAAGAAGCCCTAGCTTATCTGTGGTGGCGACTAAACCTTGGTTGGCACAGAGCCAAGGTCGGACACGTCGCTGTTCGCGCATATACCCTATGGCTTGCACCACAGCCGTAGTAACGATTTTTCAAACGATACAGATACAGAGTCCTGGAATAGATCGGAGTAAGGATTACAGCAGGCTGGGCTTGTGAAACCGGCGAAAACTGTATTTAAGTAGGGACAAGGATGTATCCTGGAACCCCTAAGTAGGACCCTGCCCTGTAACATACCTACCTGCGACCTGGTACGAAGCTCCACTACGCTATAGGCGTCTAGTGACCCCGTTTGGCGACTGTTATGACTTGTGCTTATAAGTGATAATAAGAGAGAGATATACAGTAGGGTACAGTAGTGAAATAATCCAAAAAACCAATTCTATCCAGATCCAGCATACTTCGACTTGATATCCCTCGTCAACGCCCGTAACATCGCGACAGTCACTATCGCTGGGCCCTCAGACGGAGTGAGCGATATGCTCGTTGGTGTGGGAGACGGTGAGAGGTTGCCGTTGAGGTGTGGGCTGGTCAGAGGAGTCGGAACCCCGACAGAAGATTCGATAGATGAAGAAAGTCGCCTTCGTTTCGATTGTGAACTGTAAGGCAGAGAGAGGAGCTCGGCATCTTGAAAATAAAAGAGGGACGAACGAACAAACCTTGTCAGTTCAGTATCGACCGAAACGCTTCGCTTCGGCGATCGTCGTACGCTCATATGCAGTGCTTTGCCTAGCCGTGCTTTATGAGGTTCATATGCCTTTCTCTGCGCTTCCAGAGCGACCGTGATGTCGGATATGAGGATGTAGAACTTGGTTCGCGGATCCCGCTTCAGCCGCATCTCAACTTTGGATTGAGTGAAGTCCCAAAGCTGCTCCAGAAACTCTCGGGCCGGGAAATCTGGTAAATACGATGAGAATCCGGCGCTGAATGCAGATTACAAGGACCAGAACAAACCTTGGCCGATATCCCGATGAGTCTGTAGATTAAGGGCGATGTTTTCCGCACTTCCGCCCATAGCCGAGAGCCAAGCTATAATATGATCATAGGCCGAACTTTGATGGAGGGGTTAGATAGTCTCCGAGAGAGTGTTCTGGAGATAAACGTACCTGTTATCAGTCACGCCACTGCTATCAAACGTCGGAAATGTGTCGTATGGTTCCTCCGAAATGAGGCCCAAGACGGAACGGGTCGTCGTGTCCATCAAAGCAACTGCGGCATGAACAATCTGACCAAAAATGTACCAATCGACTTTGGGGAGGAGTTAGTAGGGAGAACACATAGGATGAAACATCGAGCACTCACAATAGCTGTCATGGGAGCAATTTTCAATCCACTCGGATATGAAAGACGTGAAGGCTGGCTCGAATATTTTAAAGGCACCTTGAAGTGAACGGATCAAAAAAAGGCAAATAACGATAGGGGAGGAGACATACCACGAATGGTCAGAGACCGAACCAGGTTTCCATCCAAATCCAAAGACAGCGTATTCAAGGCTTCACCCAGCTTTTCGTCGAGATCTGTAGTCGCAGATGTGATCGAGAACGTATGATAGCTGCTGATTGAGTGGCTCTCCACCAATTTATTGACCTGCCTAAGTATGAGTCGATGTATCCAATAAGGACGTTGAGAAAACAAACCATGTCGACAAAGTCAAGCGCAGAGGTGTGATGACCTTCCTCTACCCAGGATATAACAAGAAGAGATGGCACAAAATGTCGGTTTGCAGGAAACGCATTGACGATGTCCCGCAGACGTGTGCAGTCGTCTAGTATTCGGTATTTCCTAGGGGTAGATGTTAACATTCGACTCGGTATGAAAAACAAGATAAAGGTACCTCTCAAGATCGTCCGTGACCCCTGTCAAAGGCGTCGACTCGAAGACGATGACACCAGGTGAGTTCGAGATTGTTGGATCCTTCGTCTGCATTAGAGGTATCGAGAACACGGCTTCCGATACCCAGTCACCAGAGGCTGGTACATCGAACTTGCGCTCTAGCCAAATAGCAGTGGCGTCACTTTCCGGGTTCATGGAAAGCCATATCCGCCATGATGCATGAGGAAGGGTGCCATGGAATTTTGTCTTAACGTGATTCGTGATGACTTTCAGGAACGAACCCTGCGCCCAACGACGTTCGTGCTCTTTGTGATTCTGAAGATAGAAGTGCAAGCATATAATAAGTTTGAGACGTCCTCCAAGAAAAGCTGATAGACAAGGCGACAGTGAATGAAAGGGAATTGGTATGCACCTCTTTAAATCTTTGAGCAAGTTCTTCGTCTGTCTGTGGCGGCCGGTAAACACTAGAGACCCGCCGTCGAGCTCGTTTCTTTACGGGCGAATCGACGACCGTCCCGAAGCCGGCTGATATCCTGCGTTTCTTATCTGGCTGCGTCGCAGGAGACTGCCGCTGGTGCTTGATCTTCTGTTGGTAAGCATCGCTCTGGTTGCACGCCTCTATCCAAGCAGCACGTTCGATGATACGCTCGTGCCAGCGATGGAAACAGGACCGGACGAGCGTCGACCTTTGAATGAAGTGGGTCGATTTGTTTTCTAGCTCTTCTTCGTCCACTGGTGTCTTCGCACGTGATTTTCCCTTTCCGTTGAGGAGGCCTGTGGACTGCTCGAAATTACTTCGTGATGGAGTCCTCCCATTAAGGGAGAACTCGGGCACTGGGAACCGTCCTGTGGTCGTAGGAGAAGGCATGAATAGAGGGCTCAGTGTCTCTTGGCCAGAGCTAGATATAGGTGTGCCCAAGCTGCCTTTTATGAAATTGAGCAAGGGATTAGTTGGGGCGTTTATGGAGGGAGTGGAAGGCAGGGATATGGGCTGATGTTTTCCAAGTGGAGGGGGTGCAGTGGGAGTTGCGAACCCATTGCGGAAGGGGCTGGAGGAGGTATTAGTGTTAATCCTTGGTAAGATCGGGGGTGTCGTAGAAGTCCGTTGAGTTGCTGGAGGGCTTATTTTCTTTGTTGATGATGATGCGGTAAGTGAAAAGGAAGAAGAGGCGGATACTGGTGGAGGTGCAGGAGTGGGAGGCGCTTTATTATCCGATGGTAATGGACTTGGACTTGGACTTGAAGATCGTTGAAAAGGTCCCCCTAGAGGAAACCCGCTAGACGTCGATGGCAAATTCGACAAGGTGGATGTGAGCTTCGGCATGAATGGAACTGCCGCTGGGTTAAGGGCAGTTGCAGGTGGTCCATGTAATGGAGCTGCACTTGACGAGAGCCCGTTTACTGATGGAAGGGAGGTTTTCGTATGGGATTCGCCAAACAAGGCCGATGGCCTGGAGATTGATGAGGGTGGTGCTTGGCTAGCTGTTGTGGAGGGAGATGAAGTGGTTACAACATTGAATGGGTTAGGCTGACCGCCTAACGAGGATGCGAATATGCTCGTTGTCGGCTTGGTCGTAGTCGTCGTCGGTAATGAGGTCGCGGGAGGCGGATTGGACGCGGGTGCGGGAAAAGTAAGGCTGCTCGATCCAAATACATTGGCAGGAGGAGCGGCCGCGGAGGTCGATGCTTGGGGACTAACTGAAGCAGGTACCCCAAACACAGACTTCGCTGGTACGCCGAAAACGGAAGTTGAAGATGAAGGAAATGCCGAAGCTCCAAATGCTGACTGGGTATTAAAAACGTTGGGGGTAGTGGAGATGGTTGAGAAGGCTGAGGCAGTCACTGGCGGAGGTGCTGGGGGAGGTACCGCCGCCGGAGCCAAAGGTCCACCAAAAGGTGAAGACGACCATCCAGTAGTGGTGGGCTGGGTTGCCAAAGATGCAGGATCAGTCGTTTCTTTTCGCTCGTCTTCCGTTAGGAGCTCGTCGTACATTTCATCATCGGCGTGGTCATCATATTCGTCTACGGCAGAAACGCCGTCAATGATGTCTGGAATGCTGAGACCGCCGCGAATGGCTTCGATGTCGTCAATGGCATCCTTGCCGAAGAGGCGTTCGAGAATACAGGCGACGAGGTAAATCATCACGACGCTCCCTTGCTCGCGGAGAACATTGGCCAGGTTCCCAAATATCTGCATGCCCTCAGCATCAACAACAAGCTTAGAGGTCTTGCTGATTGGGGCACTTTTCCGCTGGACATGTAAGCGGAAATCTGTGGTGAGCTTGAACACGGGATGGGAGGTGATATTTTCCGGAATATCCTCGTGCCGTTCCTTTTGGTCACGAATATGGATGAGCCGATGATATACGCGCATCTCGAGCTCGGTTGGTGACTCGTATCGGCCTCGTTGGTCTTCGTAGAACTCTTTCAGACTTTGAAGCGCTAGAGAAGCCTGTCAGGATGGCGTCGGGCGCGAGAGGACGTGTGACGGACTGTTCATAAGCTGTTGTTCTTCCAGCGCGATGGAGAACCCGGTACGATCTCGCTCGAAATGCAATGCCAGGATATGGAAACGTGCACATCGATCGTGACATTCGATGGCCTCGGCTCCATAACTGTGTTGCATTGTAAAATCATTCCGGACTGCTCTTGAGCGGTCTCGAATGAAGTTAAATGTCGCAGAGAAGCCGCCCCGTGGAAGAAGGTCATGAAAGAGGTAGTCTAACGTCCTCTGAAAAGAAACCGATTGTTAGAATGAGGCATAAGATGAAAGGGAAAACACTGCTTACCTTAAGAACGTGTGGAGGACGCAAGTCGGAGGGCAAGGTCTTGTCGCCCGCTGCACGTTCGTACATTTTGACTGCGCGCTTATGGTCGACTCGTTTTGTCCCAGGGATCTACAAGGTATATCAAAGCAGATTTCGTAAAATAACGAAGTAAATCTACGTACCGTTTCCCACTCGAAGAGATTATTTTCTCGTTCACGTCGGTAGCGCTCAAAACGAGGGCACATATCCAGACATGTTCCGACCACCGAAATCGCATCTTCCAGTCTCTTAGGAACGTTAGGGTCATCCATCTTTCCTTCAGCTATGGCCTTCTTCCTCTCAAGTTCACGAGCCTTCACCAACTGAGGGCATGTTTAGAAGCCGGCATTGCGCAAAATAACGAAAGTAACATACCCCTTGATAGAACTTCTCTCTCTCCTCCAACGTATCCAAAGGAAGTTCTTCCAACTCAACAGCCTCATACTCCTCATACTCCTCTTCGTGTTCCTCTTCGTGATCCTCCTCCGCCTCGTCCATATGTCCATCTGGTATGATGGTCTCCTGCTCCGACTCTGTGTCGTTGGCGTGCGGTGCAGAATTCACGCGAAGGGACACATTCGAGAACTTTCCTCGACCCCGGTGCGCGCCCCGCCCTCCACGCCCTCCCCTGTGACCACCGCGTTCCCACCTTTCGCCATCACTGTGGTATGGGGTGTTACTACCACTTCTTTGACCATTCTCCCCTGCCACCCACTGTCGATTTCGTGAATGCGGCTGCCTCCCCGCGTCGTGCGAGCCGCCGCCTCGTCCGCGGCCGCGAACATGGGGCGCAGATTCCATCGTGTTGGCTGGAAGTCAGTCTTGGCGAGACAAGGATTGAGCAGAGCAACAAAGCCGACAATTGTTGTTCAAGTCAAGGTGAAATCAACAAATATCAATTTGGTCGCGGTCCAGTCCACGTGGTGATCTGATCACCGACGTTCGACGTCCAAGGCTGCGCTGATACGACTTCAAGGACCCATAGCCCTTCATACGCATGGTTTGAGTACTGCGCTTGAGAGAAAGCCCAGAAATACCATGTCAGAGCAGGTCTGTGCAGTTTGCATAGCAGCCTGCTGTGATGTCTTGGCTGGTATATGCTTGGATTTCATGTCACTCCGTAAGTGCGTCGAGCTGTGCAAAGCAGGTAGCCTGACTATAGTGCTATCTTGCTTTACCACAGGGCACACCTGTACCGAGGACCTATGTAATTGTAACTGTAGGAGCCAGGCTGAAGAAGATCCCGCTGAGCGAGAGCCTTTGATAGCGGCGAGGCGTGAAGAACCGAGCTCCCAACCCCCAATGCGAGTTCAGCCGCCTTCATGAGAGTAGATGTTATATTGTATCTGATTGCTTTTCTGTGGTACGTCGGAACATGATATCATCCCGTTACACGCGTGGTAATCAAGTATTTCACAGATGCTTTTAGCTTTTTACCTGTGTTACCCACCTGTATCATACCTCAGCAAACCTCGGTCACTCTAGCACTATTCCAACTTCACTTCTGACACTCTATCAGCACGTCTATACTGGAGAAGGCTATTTGTCACAGAGCTGTTGTTCGACGCTTCCATCTCTCAAACATACTTTATGACTGAAACAGAAGAGATGAGCACGGAAGTTACATACTATATAACAGGATGTCTGGAAAATTGCACCCTTGCTTAATGGTAAGTCCTGTGTGTGTCCCACCTGACAATATGTGCTAATTCTCTGTCATTCCCATCGCTCGCGCGGTCTGCACCCCTATTCACGTCGTTCACCTGGCGGCTCCTTCTATGACCCCTATGTAAGCCTTCTTTAATTACCGTTCGTCGATCACCGAGAATCCGGATAGTGTCAGGTTCTGGGTTCCAGCTGAAATCTGACCGGCTTATTGCCACCATTGGAGTGTCGGCATCATAGTCAGACTCGCATTTTCGTTGGGGAACAAAGCACTAGATGTGGTCCTCAAGTTCTTCAGATAAAACAACCTAGGAAGTTGACTGGTGCGCTGGATCAACTTAACAAGACCTCTGCGTTGATTCTCCGATGTATGGATCCTTGGATCCTGGAATCCATCGTTTCCAGGTTTCCACCCCATGATGTACTAATCACGTTAGTAACGACAGAACGTTGGAGCCCCTGCTCTTCTAATTCAAGGAATCTGCACCAGCCATTTGAAGTCGTTCTCGTCATCGGCGCCGGCGGTTGAGATATATGGCTCCCAACCAGCGTTACCTCTGATATTTGACACCTACTATATCTCAGTAGAAGCCTGCCATCTATCGTGTCATGGAGACTCAAGTCCAGCTGACCCGACTTAAGCCATCGGTAACTACATTCGCTGCCTGCATGCTGAAAGACTATACGTCCAGGTTTACCTTTCAATAGAATCGAGTCTCCGCCGTGTCATCGTCGGCCCCAATCATTCAGCCTTGTTCCCGGCTATCCCATTGGATGACCAGCTCGTGCTATTCAGCGGGCCCCGGGCCCTACCAGCAAGAACTTTCACTCCCTGTCTCGTCGCGGAACCATCGAAATGTCCGGCATGTATATGTCAGACACAGCCCTATCATAAGACGGTGCAAAGTCACCGACGAAGCAGATATTTCACGTCGAAGTCAACTGCCAATCTGTTTGTCAGGATATCTAGGCAATGATGCCAATGTTCAGGAAGAAGAGTTCGAACGGCCTACTATCTCCACCGTGTATCACTTCAGTCACGATACGGTTGAAGAATGTATTGCAAGAGCCCGATCGCGAGCCCTTTCTCCGGAATTCGACGTAAATATAGAATATAGAGGTATGGATGCCAGTATGTCGGTCAAATTTATTACATGTGAAAGACCGTACCAAAAGCCCGAGGCATAGGAACAGGGAGAAATCGACCAACTTAATGATTACATAGCTTAGTGCGATAAAGTTTTAGAGTCCAAAAGAATGTATGTCTGTCTGTGCATGTGTAGGGTGCTGAATTAAGGGAATAGCATGTCTGGTGGTGCTGTCGCTAAGCGCGCTAAAATGACATCGTAAGTGGAACGTTGCGAGCGTTCAAATCATTGATAGCTCTCAGACTGATGACCGATATGTGAAGTTCGAAGTACTAAAAGCGTCCAAGCATGTGTCGTTCCCAGCCCGGCTTATGGCTGGTCATGTTCAGCATTTCTGCCACATCTTTACCGAATCACTGTCGGTAGGCAAGCAGATTCCAAGGTCAGTCACAATGCACACAGCTTCCCGATGAACATGAGGTACGTACACAACCATTGCGCGATCCTCGACACTCGTGGGCCAAGTCGGCAGCCACTTAGCTTTGTTCTTCCAGAAGTCTGCCATAGCAGCTTGAAACGATGCGACAAGATCAGCGGACAGCAAGGAACAGCGCCAGAGATAGACACGTACTCTGAGATCCATCTAACCACGGCTTGTCCCCAGCGCTGTCAGGGAACCACCCGTTCGTCCCCCCGACGGCTACGTTCAAGATGAGGTAGAATGCTAAATAACAACGATGGAAGATCAGTCGACTGGCTAGTGACATTGAGGCGCGTTACTAGGTCAAAGACATGTACTTACATTGATCAAAGGGGGCTGCGGTCGTTCCATTGATCCACGGATTATCCAAGATGACGGTCTGTGAGCCGTTCTGCACCACAGACGGGAAGTCTCCGCGTTCCCAGAAGCTTTGCTTGTCCACTTTCAGGACGGGCATCATATGGTGCAGGCGCGTGTCGACATAGATTCGGCTGTATGAACAGTAACGTTGGCATCAGAGCTTCGCGAATGGACAGGCGTGGAGGCGGCGTACATGAATTCTTCGGTCCATTCGAGGCCGTAGGTGTGGAAATCGGTGTCATAGGAGCCTCGTCTCAGGGGCCATGCACCGTAGGTCTTAGCGACGCCATTGAGCCAGGTCAGGGGTCCCCAGTTCAGTGACCCTCGAACCCAATTGGTTCCTCTGAGCGAACATTGAACATTTAATGTATGAAGATGAATCGGTCATGAGACTCACTGTCGAGTGTAACTCGGTCCATTTCCACGTGCCTCCATGATATCAATTTCACCTGGGAAAGGATGTTAAGTAAGGAGCTGCTGTAACGCTACATGACAGGGATTCCGAGGAGGATGGTTCAACATACCGCTCAAGGGCCACGCGCCATATTTGTTATCAACAGGAAGCATCCAAATAGCAGGCCACAGCTGCACGCCACAGGGTTAGTATCCGCGAGGCGTAGTGTTGGTTTAGTGCAGCTCACCCAGTCACTAAAATAAAAATGTTTAGCCTCGAATTAGAAGGAAGAACCTTAAAAGCGCACCCGGTAGGAATCTTAGCTCGGACTTCGACCTTTCCGTACTTGATGCTAGCGCTTCTGCGGGTACTGATTCGCGCGCTCTGAACGGGATTGATAATCTGTCCCGAGGTCGAGTTGCTGACGGCAGAGCAGGCTTTCGTATACCCAGCGATATCGAAGTCATCGTCTGAGGCAATGTTGCTGATATTCATTTTCGAAGCGTGCGAAGGGTCGGTGTAAGAGGCGCCGCGAGTGATATTAAAGGTACAGCCGGTGATGTTGTACACGAACCCATCCTCGATGGCAGCCTCTCCAAGGTTATCCGACGTGAGGGTGGGTGCGATGTACAGATGGCCATCCTTGACGAATGAATTATTGCGCGAGGCAGTGGTCATTTCAAACTCGCCATTTCTGCATCAACGATTAGCTCTTTGCTCCCGCTTGGAAATGGACCGTGCTTACCCAAAGCCGCTCATATCGACCTCTCGGAAGAACTTGCCATTATCACCAAAGACGCCCTCTTCGGAATCGAAATTTTCGTCCATAACCAGGCAAAGATTGCTCTTGATCAGGGGAACGTCCTCCCATCCGGTCCAGCACCGGATGGCGCCACATGCCAGGCCAATAACCATGACTCCATAGGTTAGAAAATAGGCGATTCGAGAAGATGGATCGCGTTCCGTGATCCATGGCTTCTCCAACGCTGGTTTTGCAGACAGCATAGTAGACTTTGGGCGCACACGCTCGACCTTCGAAGCAGGTGCGACGCTCATCATGGTGAGGGGCCGCGTGGGGGGCGATGTGAATGCCTCCCTCAGGCGCGTAGTCGAGCCGCGGTAAGAGCCAAAATCGGCCGTGCTAGGGCGGCTGCTATAGTAGCCAGAGGACATTCGCGACAGGTCGGCCACACTGGTGGCACGGGAAGTGACGCCACTCCTGGGGGAGGTGTCCGGGAATGGGAAGTGCGAGTGGGAGCCCTGGTGAACATGGTGGCTGGGAGTCTGAGCAGGGGTATCCGGTACGCTAGAGCCAAAGCTGATGATGCTCTCAGGAGGCGAGAAGGGATTAATGTGGTTGCCAAAAGTCTGGCTGCGGGGGGTTATAGGAGGGGAATCGACGTAAGATACCGCGCCAGATGTCGTGCGAGAATGCGAGGATGGTTGTCGTTCAGAATCAGTATCAGGGGTCCCATCTACGACGAACTGTGGCTGAGGGGGCGAGAGCTTGTTCGAGTCGTCCTGGACGTGGATCGGGGCTGGCTTCGGCATGGATGCGAGAGTCAGTGAGGACTGGGCGGGAATACGAACAAGCAGCCTTAAGGACAGGTGGCCGAGGATAAGATTATAAGGCAGGCATGAGTTGACGTTGATATCTTCGCAAGTCCAGCGAACGGTCACGTCCTTACGGCTGTCCAACAAATTCGGCTGTACCTGGTCTGGAATACTCGATTGCCTTTACGGATCTGAAGCACGGCAGAATCGATCTCTTCCATTATATCCGGGCCTTCTTTGACTAAATGTTCATCGGGCTCCCACAATTTTGGGTTCCGTAGATTTCTCCATTTGAAGCGACTGACGAGCCCGCCTGGGTTTTCCAATCAGCAAATGGGAGATAAGCCGGTCATCGATACCCACGATTTCTTCCATCACCCTCACCCTTGTTCAGTATTGGTGCGGCATGTCGCAGCGAAAAGATATCACACCAAAGCTTGATCCTAATGATAGACAGCATGCGCAGCGTCGATCATCCCATCCGGCCGAACCTGTGTTATTTGTGCGTCACATCGACCTGATGAATGACCGTCGAAAGCCACGATCGCCTGTACTACGTTAGGTGCCACCGTCCCGTATGTGGTTGATATGAAGCTTAAGTTGCGGCGCCCGTTTCAGCGCTAGACACCACATTAAGTGTTTCATTGGACGCAGTACCGCTGATACCGGTGATTGCAAACATAAGTTAGAATCGACTGCCCAACACATCGAAAGTCCTGCCACTCACGTATGTCAAGCAATGTCACTTATGTTGGTTCGGAGGCCCTATCAAGGCACAGCAGGGGTTATCCAGTTATGGCACTGTATCCCCTGCCCCTGTATTTATCTTCCTAACATACATAGCCGGCCTTGGGCAAAACGTGAATGTCGATCCGGTGATGCATGCGCTTTGCCCATCGAGGCACAAGCATTGAACGGACAATAAGCAGGGCAGTGGAAAAAGAGCGATGCTAGATGAAAGTGGATGGGTCTTCCCATGTACTCTTGCCTGACAGATTTTGATGGATTTCACGGATTCTGAATGTCACGGCAAGCCTACACAACCAAGCATCAGGATTCCCAGGAGATAGAATCCAAAGCTGGCGAGACCAGTGTGCGGGTCCTATAAAAGAGGTCGTTACTTCCAAGGCCGTTACTTCCGAGGCGGGGGATTGCTGGTCAGACTGGACTCGGAGTCGCTGAGGAGCGTTGCTCGGCATTGCCAGCATTTACGCGGTCACATGACTATTTGAAAGACCGTGGCATTCGGCAGTACTACTAACTACTACTGCTAGTACGACTACTTAGTACTCAGACTAGTAGTAAATGGGTCTGATACAAGGCAAGTAATCATTTAGAGTGTAAGCAAAGTCCCTTGCAAGGCTCCTTTGAGCGTGTGGTGCAAAGCTAGATACTTTAGACGATGCGAATACTAGATCTAGTATCCAGACACTGCATTCATCTTACATCCACGGATCTTACTTGTAGGATGTCCGTTTCAGCAAACAATATCTGGATCTTCCGGGAGCTCGACATGCCATCGTCATCGTAGCATCGCTTCTATGTCTGATGCTGATCATTTACGGCTTGCTTGAAATTAGGGGCCTTCCTGTCGCCATAATTTCTACTCCGTTCACGGCCCTGGGACTTGAGAGACAGGCTGTTCCCATAGGTGGATCGAAGACTTGGCGAGGTGCTCCACTGTCTCTCGATGACACTATGAATGAGATTGTTATCTGCAGAAATAGTAGCCAACTTGAATGGAAGGAGGATAGAAATGCCGGAAAAGCACAAAAAGCACCGGCACGCTTCTTTTTTCGATCATGAGCAGAAGCTGCGCTTTTCTCGGCCACGCGGGGATGCCAGTGCGTTATCGCTCGGCCATACAATGCGTCGAATACAAGAATAACGGAATCGGGGTGGCAAACTGTAAGATAACGCAAAAATTCTATACTCAATCAGTATAACGAGGTACGAAAGGTTCTTATCATACCTCGGAGCGCCACATGGCGAGCGTCAGTACAATGCAATGCGCTCCTTCGAATCCGTTTTGAGTCGCTTGTCACTGGCAGTACGTTCTGAAATAAGCTCCACTCTAAATATTGAATACTCCTGAGTTGCTATTCCTCGTGGCCATTCATTTGGTTTGACGGTTTACCAGGGTCGATCAGGAGATACCGAAGTCTTCTATGTCATGTTAAAAATGGCTGCTCGAGTTGACCAGTACCTGATTAGATGTTATCTGTGATCCAAGGCCCAGAATATCGTAAGATGTCGGCGCGAAAACGATGCGGGCACTGGGCAGGAACTTGATTAGCCTCAAGAGGACCGGGGCCTACTAGCCTGAAATAAGGAACCCAATGTGGCGACCGGAAATTGGTTGTGCAGTCGATTTCGTAGACAGGTGTGGTGATTGTCCCTCACGTTGCCTAAAAGCCACTGTGGCGTCTACGATTACGGGCGCATCACATGTTAAGACGCCTCCAAAGCTCAACACATTACTCACCTGAAACTCTGTACAGTATCCCAGTCGTATATCCCAATCGTGTCTTGGCCCACCAGACAGGATCAACAGCACGATCAGGCCTTCGTCGAGGACACGATGGCATCTGTGCATTTCTGGTGTCATTGTAGACATGCAATGGCCATTGAATGGCGATATCATTTCAATGAGTATGAAAAGTTGTGGATAACAACCTCTTATCTCTCATTTAGACCTAGGACGAACCTGACGTGCGAGTCTCAGAACTGTGTGAAATGCAATACAACTTAGCGTCCAAGGTCTAGAGTCTATGGACCGAACAGAAATTTCATACAAGGGCGCACGAGATGAACGAGATTTCGTTAGCAAGGTTCATCATGAGGATTGCCGTAGTGCCGCTTTGACAGCGCATCTCGAAATTTTGAAGTATTGATGTCGGAAGGACCTTTGTAGGCGGTTCAAGCCAAGCCAGCACGCGCGAGGGCGAGAGTAAGGATGTTCGTATTTCCATTACCAGGTGATCATCTGGACATGCAAGGGAGCATTAAAGTCTATCACTGCGCAGTGTGTGCAGCAGCCGAGCAAGAACATAGGAAGGCGTTGGTAAATAGGACCAAATCGCGAGTTTGACAGGAAAAGTTGCCACAAACTGACATGTGGCAGGATGACTCATCAACATCATGATGATATCCTAACGGAACGTCCTTGTCTCTTCCCTTCTCTTCACACGTCTCTGTCAAACGCTGACTGCTGCACATAATGCGACCCATACAGCCTACCGGGTGATCCTTGAAATCCTGCGATTTGGACGCGGGTATTTGTTTTGATATAACGCCGTGGACGACGGCAAAGCGTTGGACTCAATTCACAGATGCTAGAACTTCGTATAAGAAGAAAACGATACTCCTAACAAGCGCCGCACCACATGGATGAGCTAACGGCGTAATGAATACATTTCGTATGAAATCCATGGCTAATCTGTCAGTCATATAGATCATCTACTCGCAGTCTTTGTTTCCCCAAAAGCCCCTCAGCATCCACCGTAAAGAGGGTGCTTCTTCGTACCATTGTTTCTCCGGAGGATCAGCCTGTGTGCTCATCATTTTGGGATTGACCTTTCGTCCGATAATCCGATCAGAATCCCATGGAAAGAAGGCGGGCTATAGTAACAAATGCGTCTACATCGAGGGACATGTAAGCATGCGTCGTTGTACCTATCTTCCAACATGCTGTTGCCGGGGCAATTTTCTCTCCACCGAGCTGTCACTTCACTTCTCATCTTCCGTCAGGCTGAGCAGTCACAGACGTGTACCGCCTGCCGGTTGACCCGCGCGATCTCATTCCGAATCTGGGAACCTGGATTCTCATCTGGGACCTTTGACGGAAGGAGGTTAACTTCTGAGCACTGTTTGCCGAATAATGATAACACCTGATGCAGACTCATTCCTGGAATCTCTTTTAAACTCCTTGTCTCCCGTCTATTTTACCTTTGGGCCCGTTACTCTATCTTACGACCCGGCTTTCAGTGTTTCTTCTCGTCAGCCAAAATAATTGGGCATCATGGACTATGATTCCTACGACGCCGTGTTGCACTGGATTTTTCGTTCGGTGGGTCCTTTATTTCTGAACTCATCGCACTGCGGGAGGAGGGCGTGCGCTATGGCTATATCACACTCTTCAGATACGATTATGGATGTACTCACTTCTTTCATAGACCTCGGGCGACGCTTGGTTCAAGCCTTCTGAGGAGAACATCTCTGCCGGCGTATGCTTACGAGTGGACCCTGGGCAATTTCGTGTTTTCCCTTACGAAAACCCATACTTGGCGCCTTTCGAGGTCGCTGTACGATCTCTGAACCCTCTGGTCGCCGTCAAGATTCGCAGTGCCGCCGTGCATTCAGCTCTTACGACCGTGTATGCCTACCTTATTATCGCTATATGGCTTCTTCAGACTCATTCTTCTCATCCAGGTCTGACGATTCCGACGCCATTCACCTCGACACCAACACTCGAATCCAAATTCTGGATACAGTGAGCCACCTGCCGAAGGCCGACAAGGAGCAATGCGGCGCTTTCATTGTACGTTTACCTGTCACTTTTAGAGCTGGGGGGGCCCTTCTTATTATGAACCCTCTAGCGCGATGAGCGGGTTTTGATCGCCTGGTCAGACGAGCTCGACAATATCGTTCCCTTATGTGCCGAATTTGAGGAGAAGATCATGAAGTTCGTCTGGCGTTCCCGTACGAACTCAGCCTCCATGGTGTCATCCGCGACAGCCTCCATCTCTCCCTCCACGACCGCCTCGAACGTCAACCTCAATGAGAAGAACTTCCGCCAACCCATCACCATGACCGATGCTGTCGCGGCCATCGCGCTGGCTGAAAAGGAAGGAATTCCGGCTCCCGTAGAGCAGCCTGCCAAGACGGAATCAAAATGGAGCTGGAGGCTGTCCAAAAAGCGGCCGTCCAAGGCCGCCTCGAAGGACCTCGAAAAGGGTTCCACTGGACGCGAGACGCGACCCATACGTCTATTTGCTCCCATATACGGTGGTCTTGGTCTTGGCTTCGCCGTTTGTCAGTGGATTACTTGATATAGGGATAGTTTCTCACGGTCATCCCATAGTTTTCATCCTCAGCGGCCTCGCCATCCTACTCCAGGAGTTCCGCCTCGATCACACTTACGCTCGCTTTGGCCTGCTAGCTACAACCCCATTCCTCCTCTGTGTCTCCCTAGTAAGCTCTTGTCCTGACGTCTGATGTCCTATTATGATTCTGACACACATTTCATCTAGTTCTTTGCTCTCCAAATCATCGCAAACGTATCATTTGTGTACGTGGATACCGTCACCTTCGCCTTACTTGACGGACTATTCTGATGACAGTTTCACACAGCCTGGGACCTGTCGCACAGTATCACGAAAACTCCAGATACTACTCTGCGATCAAGGCTGAGCCCAACTCAGAAGTTGATTCACAACTGCCACACGTCACAATCGAGCTGCCCGTTTACAAGGAGAGTTTGGAAGAGACCATGTGAGTTGATGGGTTTCGAGCTCTTACTCCGCGTTACGTTCACTCCTTCCACTGCGTCGCCCTGGCGTTCCTTGTCCACGTGACGCTCGTCCGATTCGGCTCCTTCAAAGTTAATGCTGAATGCTCATCATGATTGTTCAGTGCCCCATCTGTGTACTCGCTCAAGAAGGCTATGCAGACGTACGCCCGTCAAGGAGGGACCTCTGCCATCTTCGTCCACGATGACGGTCTTCAGCTCATCGATGAAGCGGAACGAGAGAAACGAATCGCCTTCTACGCCGATCACAACATTGGCTGGATCGCTCGGCCTGGACACTCAAATGCACCTGACGGATTCAAGCGTGCTGGTCGTTTCAAGAAGGCATCCAACATGAACTATGGCTTACAGGTATGCATCATGATGCTTAGTTCGCCGACTGTACTTGATTTACACCCCTTCGACAGCTTTCTCTGTTGATGGAGAAACACATTCTTGCCCTTGAGGCATCCGGCGAATATCAAGCGAACTCAGATAGCGATTCATTGGAAGACAAGGCGCTCGAGCTCGCTATCGATGAGGTCTACCAGGCAAACGGTCAGAAATGGAAACCATGGGCCAAGAACGGAAGGTCAATCCGGATGGGTGAGGTCGTACTGATCGTTGATTCCGATACCATTGTTCCGGAGGTGAGAATGACGACGTTGTGCCCTGAGGAAAAAGTCTAAATCTACTGCAGGACTGCTTCAGGGATGCGGCACGGGAACTGGCGGAGTGCCCAGAAGTCGCGATCATCCAGCACGAATCCGGTTAGTTCCTCGTACCCGTTTGCCGTCCCGTTTGCTCACCGGCGGCACCGTAGACGTTATGCAGGTCGCACACCACTATTTCGAGAACGGCATTGCCCACTTCACACGACGCATCAACAAGTGTATATCCATGGGCTGTGCGAACGGCGAGGTGGCACCATTCGTCGGGCACAATGCCTTCCTCCGATGGTCGGCCATTCAAGATGCGGCCTTCATTGATTCGGATGGCATCTCGAAGATCTGGTCGGAGACTAACGTGTCCGAGGACTTCGATATGGCCTTGCGGCTGCAAGTGCGTCACCACCTTGCCTTCCATTTTGCTACTTATAGCCTAACGTTTTCCTTAGTTGAAAGGCTACATCATCCGATGGGCTACGTACTCCGAAGGCGGCTTCAAGGAAGGTGTCTCCCTGACGGTAGACGATGAACTTAATCGATGGCAGAAGTACGCTTATGGTTCGTCACGCCAATCACTCGACCTCTCTATGCCACTAACCAAGTCGTCTCTAGGCTGTAACGAGCTAATCTTCAACCCACTCGTCGACTGGTGGCATATGGGACCCATCACCAAGCAACTCCGTCTCTTCCTGTGGTCCAGCGCCCCTATCCACTACAAGGTCACCATGATGTCGTACATGTTTTCATACTACGGAATCGCCGCATCAGCCGTGCTGTCTATCCTCAACTACCTTCTTCTTGGGTTTGCTCTCGAAGTGGACGGATACTATCTCCACAGTTTCGAGATCTGGCTAGCCTGCACGGTCGTCTTCCCTGGTGCGGGAAATCTTGGTTATACGTTTCTAGAATATCGTCTTGGCCACCGCGACATATTCTCCGCCTTGATCGAGAATTTGACTTGGGTTCCATTCTTGTGAGTTCTTCCTTTGTCCAGCCTTCGGTAGGTTACTTATGAACGCCTCAACCAGCTTCTTCTTCTTCGGCGGCCTCAGTATCCATCTTTCGACCGCCCTTCTAGCACACTTGTTCTCCTACAACATTACTTGGGGTGCAACCAAGAAGGTTCGTACCTCAATCTCTTATTTGAGCCAATATTGATTGGCTCAATCCACAGGAAGTCGAACGTTCAAATTTTTGGATTGAAATCCCGAGAATATGGAAGCGCTTTTGGTTGGCATTCATGATATGCTTCATTTGCATTGTTGGTATCATCGTCCTGTCTACCACGGCGGTACCACCGGAGTGGAGAATTCCTGGTACCTCCTGGGCCGTTATCATGCCTCTTGCGTGAGTCTCTCAACGCCGTCTTTGCCTACCTATATAACTAACGTGTCCCCTCAACTAGCATTGTCGCCGCTGGTCACATCCTTTTCCCTGTATGTCTGCATCTACTCGTTAGCTCGCCATTCGAACTGACCTTTCTCTTCTGCAGATTGTACTCAACCCATGGCTCATGGTATTCTCTTACTAAGAGACTTCACAATCGACTGTAACCAGACTATTACAACCACCACCATCACCACCACCACACTCATTTCATGACATCCACTCATTTGGACTCTACACTCTTTACTTGCAAACGGACATTGTCTCTATTCCTATCTCTTATTTTGGGCATCGCGTTATTTGGACGTCACATCGTATTCTGTTATCATATTGACATTGGAAGCCGCGAACGTTTCTTTGTCTGTTTTATATATTTCCAGTACAGTGTTATTATAGTATAATTCCCCGTCTTCCTGTACATGACGTAGGCACGAGCGTTTCCAAGCTCGCCCCGATGCATTATTTAACGATAGCATCTTTCCAAGCAGTTTCACACTCCCCAATGCTAGGAACCAAGGACATTCGATCAACGTCTGTGGCTTGTTGCATTTGTTCGCCTGACATCGACAACCACTGACCACTGACATCGACATGACCAAGGTTTAAGTAGTAGTCCTCAAACCCTGATAGAAGTACAGGTACACTGGAGCCGTTCAAGGCGGTCCCCGCGGCTTAGACCTGCACCCTTGTGATGACATCCAGCCGATTCTGAAAAAATAATGATCGTCAATTCTAGATTGGACAAGGAGGGCGGGGGGTATTATACTGGCCAGGGGTCGAATGTTTGAAAGTCGGCCCGTGAAGGGGAGGTAAAAACTTATTCTCAAAACTTGGCATATATGATGGACAGACACGTATGAAGCGTTACTAGTCTGCTAGGCAACGAGGTCTGCAATGTCGTAAAGGAACAATCCAGATGTTTGTACGAGCTCGAGCCCCTTGACCTGCATGAGTACATATTGTCGACAATTGTCAAACTCCCGAGATCAGCCACCATAAGTAATAAAAGATGGTCATTTAAAAGGAAGGGATATATGTGTAGTTGAGTACATGTGGCAACAATTACTCGTTAATATGAGGAGTCCATACATAAAGTCCAGAAAGTCCATTCCGCCCCAAACCCAAAGAAATTAATCCAACTTTTGTAGGCTTACATCCCCGGAAGGGTAAATCCAGGCAGATTTGGCCAGTCACCGAGCTTAGCGGGATCACCACCAATTCGCACCCACTTCGAATGGGACGGAGTGGGGCCATCAAGAATGAAGAGTTGATGCCATGCAGGAGGAGAGACACCAGCATTAGGAGGTGCCGTGATGGTACAGGTGGTCCCGGCACAGGTGAAGGCGGGGAAGATGGTCCTGGCGCCCATAGAATTTCCGTGGGTGCTGGAAGAGGCTAACGAAATAGCGGCATCAGCGATTGAACTTTGCGCCAAGACCGAGACTTGTCTCACCGCTGAGGAGGGAAATTCTCAAGTTGGCAGTCGTTCCCTGGTAAAGCTTTACATTGTTGATGGTGTATTGTCCACCGTAAGCCCAGTCGGTGTCCGAGATGTTGAACTCGGGGACACGGAAGCCTTGGTTGAGGTAGGGAGGAACATAGACCTTATCGTAGAGCTCTTAGCATGGCTGAGAAAGCTTTGAAATCTGTCGATAACATACCTCGATGCGGAACTCTTCAGGGTACTTCACAGTTCCGTCAGCGTTGTTGGTCTGGGGGTCTGAACCGGAGATCATCACACGTCCGTCGGGGAGCAGAGTGAGCTCAGAATGATACAGGCGAGCAACGATTGTGCTGTTGAGGATCGACATGCGCTGTCCGAGAGGGCGAGACGGGTCGTACAGAAGGGCAGAGAGATTGGGATCGGTCGCAAGACCGAAACCAGCGACACCTTGATGCGCTCCATTCATGATCATAAATGTACCGTCGGGCAGGCCAACCATGCAGGCCATCACACGCCTCGATGGCTAAAATCCATGTCAGTAAGATCGTAAGATACTACAGCCATGGTGGGTACTAACCATGCGTTCCAAAGTCCAAGTGGGGTTGGGTTCTTCCGGAGCGATGGACACACAGTTATCAAGAGCCTCACCAGCTCCTTCGGTTGAACCACCGCACATTAAGACCCTGAGAGGATCGGTGTAGGGTGCCTTCTGAGGCATGAGCATTGCAGCACCTAAAACGAGACCCCGTCAGAATGCCAAGCGATTGAAAGCGAAGTGTATACCACAAACCTGCAAGAGGGTACGTGCGGCCGGAGAGAACTTTGAAATGTCAATCAGCGAAAGCTTCGAAATACTAGCTTCTAGGACTCACAGTTGCTAACGGAGCCGGGGGCGTTGGGCAAGGACTTATAGGTCGCGAAAGTGACGGGATCCAGGATGCGTGCCTCGTTCCAGTATCCTGTCCGATCATCAGACATACAAACCGATTTACAAACCACATGTACACTCACCGACGAAGATGCGAGTGCTGGGGAGGATGAAGACGAAGGGATACAAGTTGTTGGGATCAGTTCGTCTCAGCCAATCGAGCTCGACGACTGTGTCACCACCAACAGGTCTTGGGACAATCTCCAGATTCGGCTGCGGGGCTGCATTGCTTCCGGTCTCACCACCGATTACAAGTACGGAACCGTTAGCTAGCATAGCGGCAGTTGGGTACCAGCGGCCTCTCTGTACAAGGTACGGCAGTGAGCCCACGATTCGTCAATCATGGTAGTATGGAGACTAATTACCTGAAGGGCGAGACCAGGGTAGTTCTCCTCCCAATCATTGGTGCCGTTCGTTCCCTCAACACCATCTGGTGTGAAAAGGCGAAGACCGAAGGTGGATTCAAGGGACCAACCACCGACATTGATCTGACGACCGGCCTTATCGGGAAGGATAACACTACCAGCACAGAAGACGTCGGTCTTGATGTGCATCTCGCGCCAAGCTGCAGAGAAGTTGTGCGCCAAAGACAGGTCCAACTCGTAAGCACCAGTGGAATTAGGGAATCTATTTTGGGTCAATTAGACGTATCACCAAGGAAAGTGGAAGGAACACGCACCCCGTTCCTCCCTTCTCGAGGATAGTGACTTTGTTGTTGATGCCCAAAGTTGCGATAAGTGGGACAGTGACACTGAAAGTAAATCTCAGGATGAAACATCACTTAAAACGTTGACAGGACGTACCCAGGCACTATATAAAACGATGCAATGAATGCTCAGTAACAGGCATTGAACTTCCGAATTACAAACATACCAAGGAACTATGAGCCCAAAAATTAGTTTTCATAGGAAAGGATGAAGTATCAATACACACCTCATATCGTCCAATGTTAGCAGGCTTGTTCCAGATGTTCATGGTACCGTTCCAGACATAATAACTGAGCCTATCACCCGAACCGCAGAGCGAGAGGGGGTCACCGGGGCACGGCAAGTTACATTCTGATTCTGCCCCCATGGGAGCTTGCCTGGCAGCTACGTCTTCGGCATCACCGCAGTCTGAAACCCAATGTTAGGCCGTGGATATCACGATAATAAGCATATAAAACGTACAGCACTCTTGACCGAACTGAAAGAGGATGTAAGTCCGAGTCCTCGAGAGAAAAAGTCCGCCTGTATCTTACCTCAGTACCAGAGGCCGGGAAACCAAACTTGGCACACTGGTTCATGCAGGCGAGTGCAGTGTTGTTGGTGGGCCAGATGATTTGATAAGGGAGAACCCTTGCGCCTCCAACCTCGCTGCACACATTTATGAGCGCGAATTTGACTAGGCAGTGTATAGCGCACTCACCGAAGACAGCCTTTATATTGCCATGAACCTGGGAGGTTCGTCTTCAAAGGTACGGGGACAGGAAGGGCAGTAACTGTTCCGGTCGAGGTATAGACCGACAGTCTATTAGGTCCACCGCAGGCCTGACTATGAGGACGCAGACGAAATTGTCAGTGGAAGGGTTTTAGAACGAACTACGGTGCACGTACGTCGCATTTCCACCGCAGTTTACGTTGCAGGTGGTCTCATCGGCCTTCACAGCGCCAGCTACAAGAGTGTTTCCGCAGTCTGGGCAGGTAGTGTTAGGATCAATGGATGTCGTGGCAACCTCTCTGGTAACATTTACGTACAGCATTCAGCTAGGATACGACGAGGGTAAGCTTGATACAGGGAAAGACAGAGATGGGTACCCACTGCCGAATTCAGTACCAGCGAGAGTGTAGTTTTGGGACTGGCAGGTCGCGGTACAAGTCTCGATCGTCTGGGCCGGGTTCCCTGGCTGTTGGAAGGTGAAGGCACGGCCAAATGCATTATCCCTATCGGTTCTCGGTAAAATCTTCTCGTCTCGTACGACGAAAGGGTATGACTTACACCCAGCAGCCTCCATACGTGAAGTTTCCAGGGAGGACACCGGTGACAGGTTTCCCTCCTCCTCCGCCTCCACCCGCCTCCACCACCGCCACCCGTTTGCGGGGGAAGGTCAGTGCCGGTATAATTGTAAACATTAAGCCTGTTAGGGCCACCACAAAATTCCTGGGGGTTGCCTTTGCACAACATGCTACACTCCGCAGCAGGCGCAGGGACACCACCACCGGTGATCGTGTTGCCGCAATCTAATCCCAAGGAATGAATGTTGAATGAAGTCATTGATCGAAAGCACAAAACAGGTACGTACAGCACTCCCTGAAGCAATGTGACGTCAGGCATGCATTAACGGGTACAGGGAACGCTTAAACTCACGCAGCATATTCAGATCCAGATAGGGGATAGCCAGCATTGAAGCACGCGGTGGTGCATTTTAATTGGGTGTTATCACCCTCAACAGCCATTCCAACGGCAAGGGTGCGGCCCGCACCAGCAATACCATCACTGCGCACAACCAACACGTCAGACTTCGACTCTTTAAGCTCAGGAGGCAGAAGGGAACTCACGTGTAACACCCGAGAGAAGTCCAGTTGCCGATCTTGGGGGCCGTAGCAGGGGGTGGTGGGGGCTGCTTTCCGCTCCAGTAGAGGTTGAGACGACCACCTGCACCACACTTCTCGGCAGCATTGCCGGCGCATGGCATATTGCAGTCCGCAGTTGGGGCAACGGTGCCTGCGTGTAAGCTATTGTCACAATCTGTAATACAAGGATAAGGTTAGTCAGAGAATGGCAGGCAAAGGCAGAAGGAGAAGGCATACAGCACTCAGCCTATGTAACCACGGAAGTTAGTTTTGTAGATTAATACGGGGAGAAATCGACGATGAGTAACGTACAGAATATTCGGTACCAGCGTAAACGAAACCCTTGGCGTCACAAAAATTAATGCAGGAAGCACCAGTCATGGTAGCACCGTCGGCAGTGGTTGCGCCTCCCAGTGTGCGGACACCACCGACTAGATCACTAAATAGGATCGTCAGTCAAGAGGTATAGCTTAGGAGGAGTGATGACCGACTTGTAGCATCCCTGGGACGTCCAGTTTCCGGGAGAGCGCGACGTTGCCGGAAGTTGTGGTGTGTGTGTGGAGAATGGATGTTCTCAGAGGCCTGAGATAACTGGAAAGCGAAGACGGTTAGCGTTGTCCATGGGTGCAAGCGCCGGCAACGAGGAACACTGGCAACGTACAGGAATGAATAAGGCTAACGCCAAAGAGAGTGGCTGGAGGATTGGCATCCTGCGGGACTGGCGAGTCAAGAAAGTCGGGTTGGTGGTTTTATACAACCGCCCAGACAGCGTTTGGGATCAGGAACCGGCAAAGTTCCTGTCTAGACTCTACTATCTCCAGTAAATCACCCCTTCGGCGAAAAGGAAGGGAAGTTTGAATGCGCCGAGGAAGGAACAAATCAAATCCAGACCCCGATTACGTTGGCCTTGGAGGGTGGTCGAGAGGTATAAGTTATGCGTGGCAGGCTTGTGGACCGTCGGGCCTAACCCTCCATACGGAGGAGTTGAATGATTTTCGCATCTATATCCGTAAGTATCGCAGTATTATACCGAGATCTGCAGGTCGATTCTTGGATGGGAGCTGTCAATAGATGATTCTTCGGGCGAGGGGACACGTCCCGAATGAAAGACTTCTTGACGTACCTCATCAGACTTGCATCATTGAGCCCCTGACGTATAACTACAGTTATGACAAGGCTATGACAGAAAAGTCACAGATCTGTATGATTGAGGCTGATTAAGAGCATATTCGTGGATTCTTCACTGTTAACTTACAACTGATTGTCGCGTGGAGGCCACGATGTCATCGTGGATGCCTTCAGTTGCTCAGAACTTATCGTGGCTGTCAATCCAATCGTGCCGCGAGGCCGCCTCTCTGCTGAAGCATAAGCGGGTGTGTAGATGTCAAGGATTGTCAAGCTCGCGACAATACCAGGTTCACGAAAAATCAAGAATGAGCATCGCTCGGATCAGTGGAAAGGCACAAAGCCGGAAGAAGGGACTTGCGGGCAGCTCTAATCCCCTGCGACATGTGGACATTACTTGCCGTCCCTGGTCTATGTTCGCCAACAAATCTATATGCAACGAAGGCCGCAGGGATGTGCGTTCGGGTCCAGTATGGTTAAAAAGAGCATAGAAAAATAGCTCATAGATCCTGCGATTCTGGTTACTTTTCGAAGACATTTGACGTTGAGGACGCGATCAACACTGATATGTCAAGATGGAAAAGTCACCGTAAGTTCTTGTTGAAACAAGTCAAGCGCAAACGCACACAAGGCTACGAGCTATGTCAAACAAATCAAGAGATGAAGGGGTGGACCGCTCTACATGTCATCGTCGAAGGCACCAAGGCGGACATGAAGGGGCAGTCAGAATGTGCAGTATGGCAGAACGGTGCCGAGCTGCGAAGCGTACAGCGCTTGAGAAATACATATGGACATGTTGAAAGAAAGGCACTCATCTGTTGAACATTGATCCTTGGGTCGGAGGATCTTTCCATGTCCAAGTCGGAATGTCGTCAGGCGGTGATCGGGCATGCCTTGGGAGAGATGCAGATATTGAGAGTAGAAGTTGTGAGTTTGTGAGCCCTCACGGTCGGATCTTCGGGTAGAGGCCACAAAAAAAGAAACAGATTTGCTTAGAATAGTCAGGCGGTGGGGGAATATTAGAAGCCTCTGTCATGGGTTCCAGAGGGTAAAATATGCGAGCTGGTGGATTCACATTCGCATGGGTCTAGAAGTCGAACGGTGGGCGCCGAGCACCGATCTGAGAGGGGATTACAAAGTGGCTGTTCATTGAGGAGAAGACAGTTGGATAAAATAAAGCCGTAGCCCCTCCAGTAGAAGAACTGCAGTAGGTATGCGACGTGGGACAACAAGAATGAGCAAGGACCCGAGTATGTTGAAATATCAGAGGTGGGCTTGAAAAAATATGGTCGGCGACTATGCTTACGTCAGCAGACTAAACTGGCAAAAGCGGGCAGTTCGCCTCGTTGCTGGTTGCTTCAAGGCCATAGGCCGCGCGGTGGACGAGGTATGCTGTTTTCTGCTTGCTTTTGGCGGTTTCGATAGAGACTTACGGGGAGGAAAAGGCAGAATCAGTGACCGGCATAACAAACAAAGCGCAGGTCGGGGTTGAAAATCGCCTCATCCACGAATCTCCTCCGCAAATTCTATCTTGACGGTAAGCCAACTTTAATAGCTGATGGAAAACTCTAATATCTAATCTGAACTCTCGCCTCCATCCACTCTTCTGACCGTGCTGCACCATGGCGACCTCATTCCTAGACCGTGCTCGCACTGGAGGATGTCTGCAGCACAGTCTAGCGCACAACCGACATCCACATGGACCGAACCCCCCTGGTCGGGCTGGATAGAGACCACTGGCGACGCCCTACTCATTCTTGAGGCCGCTCGCCGAGGTCTCATCCCCCGTGTTACTCGCAGGCTTGTTGATTCAGAGCGCAAGATGATCACGTCGGGGTCTGTCTTTGTGTTTGATGAGGACGAAAGCGGAATAAAGAGGTGGACGGATGGCTTCTTTTGGAGCCCTAGTCGTATCCTGGGCAACTTCTTACTCTATCGCGAGACGGACAAACGAGGTTCAGGCCATCGAGGAGGCAAATCTGATCCACCATCATCCGAGGTCATCGAACAGGAGCAATATGGCATGGATGGAGTCAAGGTCGAGGGACAGTCACTCAGTCGTCCTAAAGCCGATGACGGACACATAGGAGGAGTCGATAAGCAGCGCGAGAGGACGTTGATGGGGAGCTTGACCAACAGCTACAAGTTCAAGCCAGATGGGTTGATGAAAAAGGTCCGTAACGCCTGATGTGCACTCCAGCGCCAAGCTTAATGCCACTCTAGACCTTTTCCCTGACCATTGGTGGCGTCTCACAGCATCTCATATCATACTACAGAATTGAGGACGTTACGAACGGGCGCTTGCGGTCCCCATCATCTCTTCCCGAATTGGCTTCTTTGGACATAAGCCCCGAATACCTGGACAAGACTCATTTTCGCAACCCACCCAAAGTAGAAGTTGGTGTCGACGGAATTCCTCGATATCGCGGTGAAGCGGACGACATTGATGCCTCCCCACCCCTTCTACCTGCCTTGTCGACCGGCCTTCCCCTTCTCACCGATGCTCGTATCGCCGAAGCTTCAGGTGCAAACCGACGTGGAAAGCAGAGATTCGAGCCTTATGCTAGCTCTGGCCCTGGAGTAGCCAAACGCCCTCGTCGACTCACAAAGTCGAGCACGGGAGAACCTTCAACGCCGACAGAACAGCAGCAGCCGGCCCTCCTTCCGCAATCAACAGCCCCCACGAGCAGTTATGTTGACCCAAATGTTGCTATGGCCCCACCTCCGCCCCAGTACCCACCTCCCTACGGCACCGTCCCCAACTACTATCCGATGCCCGGGTACCACCCGCACGTGTACTATCCACCAGCAGGAAGCACCTCTCCGCACCCACCCCCGCCGGCGCCGCCACCACCCTCGCAGTACCAGTACGCATACCCGACCTCTGCCAGCCCAGACCCCCAGCAACAGCCGGGGCAGGATGCTCAGCAGCAACAGCAGCAGCAGCCATCGTACTACCAGTACCCACCTCAGCCACCACCAGCGCACTATACAGCCCCATGGCCGTCCTACACCCCTGGGTATCCCGCCCATCCGCCGCCGCCACCGCCGCCGCAGCAGTCCTCCATCGCAAGCCACAGTGACGACCAGCCAGTAGGTCATAATGCCAGCGGCCAGGGCGAAGGCTGAGTCAAGCCCCCACGTACCAGGCAGGCGGTTGTACTCTCGGGGTCTCTAACCTGTCTTTCATTCCTCCACCATCTGACACTGTTGCACCACGCTCCATCCTCCTCTCCCGAGTTCCTCCATCAATGCTTTTCTGCTGTGTGTTGTGTGTGTTTTGTAGTTGTTTCGTACCATGCATTCTTTCACTGTATATTAAGATAGCCCGGTCGCTGTACATCATTACCCTCGGATTCTTTCCTGTAGTCGCACCTCCTCCCCCATAACTATCACTGCTCCCTGTTCGTTGTCCGCTGCTTCTATGACGTGCCGTTCTTGTCCATATCGTGGTGCGCTGCGATGTGCAATGGGCAAATACGTATACCCATTGCACATTGCAGTGTGACCTACCTTACAACCATTACTATTTCGGATTATCTTAAATATGGGTTAGTCTAGTGGTGCGTCCGAGTGTGTGTCGCGCCATGTATTGTACTAAAGGTCTCAGGGTGTATTTTTTTCCGCGTGCAGATTGCCGCAATGAATTCTGGTCTTTGCAACTGTCAACTTGGCAGGGAGGATACCAAATGACCTCGATTTCAACCCATAACACTTGGTACGCGCCTGGTCCACACTTGGTTCATAAATTCCACAATCCTAACTACAGCTGTAGTCATTCCTTTCGCGGGTGTGCTATTTTAAGATATACGACTGTGGCTGTGCCACCCTCTTGTCGACCACGTGATGGCGTCGCGTCTCGACGCGTCCAAGTTGTCCCTCGCAGAACGCGGTAGGAGGTGGGAAGGGACAGTGGAGAGTGGAGAGTGCAAAAAAGTGCCCAATAAGAAGCCAGGACGCGTATAGGACATACGATATCAACAATACTGTTGTGTTTCGACCTAGTCTTCACGTAACGCGTAACGTAGGCCATGAGATGAAGAGATTTTCACCCTCGTAACGCATAACAAAACGCTTTGAAGAGCTTTACGGCCCAAAAAATTTCCGGTCGAAAATCGCAAAATTCTCCGCTATAAAATACATCCAATAGGTACTCTATTAATCGCTACTTAGCACCGGTTGTCCTCATGTGGCATGAAGAGATTTACCTGTTCGTAAGGCTGAAATCGGACCCATGAAGAGGTGAAGAGATCAAAAAATTCGTAACGCGTAACACCCCTCGGAGACTAGGTCGAAACACTACAGTACTCTGGCACGGGGTCGCACGCAGTCGAGCCATCTGCGAGGCGATTGGGTCCGACGATATTGATGAGGCAGAAATGACAAGGAAGATGTACAGCTCGTATGCATGTGTAAACTTGAATGTCTATACATTGTGTCTCACTGTGTCAACACTATGGACTATTGTGCCTTGGAGGTCGAGAGATCCAAGGAACCAGCATATGGTAGCATATGTCACGTCATCGGCGCCGATGGTATACATTTTCAAATTCTACGCCGTCGGGCTGTTGAGCTCTGATTGAACTTGCTTCAACTTGCTTCATTGTCTCCATGGCTCAAGTATTCCACGATTATGAAGTAGAAAAACGAGCGGGGCGAACTCGAATTCCAAGCAGATTTGTTGTACACAGGTAAAATAAATAGAAATAAGAATAAATGATGATATTATCGAGCAGGAGCCTGGAGGAGATGAGACTACCGGGCGATAACCGGTGACACGGCGGCCATCGAGACTGGGGCCCACCTCGAGCTCTGCAACGACGTTGAGGGCTGAGCTGCTGTGTATGTACGCGTCGAAGCAGGGGCCGTTGCCCATATAGAAGCGGTGAGCCCGACGGAAGGATGTGGCTTGCGGCTGGGCTGGGGGGCTGATGGGGCTGAGGTGGGCGCCCATGCGGACGGCGATGCGCCGCACGCTCTTGTTGATGCCATTGAGGTCATCTTCGACCCCTTCGAATCGTGTTGGTGGCGTTGTGACTGAGTACGGGCCTGGTGAGCTGGTTGAGGAGCCCATCGCGAGGCGCTTAATCCCGAGTCCCTCTCCTCGCATCGGAGGGGCGGGGATGGCGAAGGCGGGGGAGGGACAATAAGGGGAGCGGGTGTTACCGACGGGGCGTGCATCGATCTGTTGAGTCCGACAGCCCTCTCCTCGCATCGGAGGGGCGGCGATGGCGAGGTCAAGGGCAGGGCGAGAAGGAGAGTGGGTGATGTTGGTGGTGGGGCGTGAATTGATTCGTGGAGTCCTACATCCCTCTCCTCGCATTGGAGGGGCGGCGATGGTGGGGGCGGGGGCGGGGCGGGAAGGGGAGTGAATAGTGTTGGCGGGGCGTGTATCGATCTGTTGAGTCCTACAGCCCTCTCCTCGCATCGGAGGGGCGGCGATGGCGGGGGCGGGGGCGGGAAGGGAACGGGAGTGAATAGTGTTGGCGGGGCGTGAATTGATCCGTTGAGTCCTACAGCCCTCTCCTCGCATCGGAGGGGCGGCGATGGCGGGGACGGGGGCAGGGCAGGAAGGAGAGTGGGTGATGAGGATGGGGCGTAGATTGATCCGTTGAGTCCCACATCCTTCTCCTCGCGTCGGAGGGGCGACGATAGCGAGGTCGAGGGCATGGTAGGAAGGTGACTAGGTGATGCCGGCGGGGCATGCATTGACTTGCTAAGCCCAGAGGCTCTGTTCTCGCATTCGAAGACAAGCGAAGGTGCAGGCGCACTGGGAAGAGGCGATGTCGATGCGGCCGGACGAGCATGCATAGACTTGCTGATCCCTTCATCCCTCTCCTCACAACTGAACCTTGACTGTGTCGGGGCCATTTTCATTGTGGAGGCGGGTGTGGCTGATGAGGACGCTGCCAGTGAGGCCGAGGGGCTCGGTCTCGGAGACGAGATCAGTATGCTTTTGCCGCATTCTAGCAGCGGTGAGGGTGGCGCGTTGAGCTTCACCGTGACCGTCCTTTCAGGTCGCCGGGATTGTAGAGCCGCAGGGGCAGGGCCAGGGCCACTCGCCCACCTTGAGCTATGAATGCCCGCGTTCCTCGCCTCTACGCGGAGGAGCATGTCTTCGACTGGCCAGCTGGGTGTAGGCTGTGGGGTGGATATGGGCGTAGGTGAAGACGTGTGTATAGAGTGAAACCCGGCATTGACACCTGCGAAGCCACAGATGAACGGTCGGCGCGGGGTCGGCGCAACCACTGGCGGCATAGGCACAAAAACAGGTGCCCATATGTTGAGCCCATCGGCCAGCGACAAAGATGTTTTGAGGACAGGAAGGGAGAGTGACTTTGGTGTCGACTGATCTACGGCCTCCATCGACGAAATCGATGAGATCAGGGAAGTGGAGGCTGACGTGGAGCTGACGACCGCCGAAGAAGTGGGGTCGGCTGTATGAGCCAGAACTGAGTCCGACAAGCCGGTGTTGGGCGAGGGAGTCAGGGTATGGCCCGAGGGAGTGCAATGGTCGTTTCCAGGAGCGAGGTGGGCAGCCTCGGGAAATGTCGGTGTAACGAGCAATGAACGAGGGGCGGCCTGGACACGCGGAGTGTCCTATGAAGAAAGGCCGTGTTAGTATGAAGTGTCAGCCGCGAGGTAGTCGAAGTAAGCTCACCTTCTGCACACAGACACGCGCGATGTGGACTAACATAAGGGAGAGTGCAGCAGCTACCACCAACAGAAGCGAGAGGCCAGATATCCTCTCAAGGGCAGCTTGGAATGTGACATCATCGATCTCGCATGTCGACGGCGGGAAGGCAGGGGCGAAGGACTTCAGACCCGGCACCTCGAAGGAAGGAATGAGATGCCTGTTGACGCATGTCGGCGCGACAGGAGGAGGGAGGATCTGAAAGGGAGACATCTGGACGCGAGCAAGGCGGGGGATGTACGCCTTGCTGACGGGACCATTGACGCCGTAGATGTCGAACGGGACAGTTGCAAAGCGAGGACCAAAGACGACCTGCGTCCGGTACATGCTGTCGCTGGCAACAGAGCCAACATGAATAAGAACATACATCGACGGGAACGAGCCGATGCGGTCCATCCAAAAGGCGAACGAGGTGAGCGGGGAAGTAGATTGGTAGGTGTGCTCCTCGACGCACACCAACTTCCAGAAGGCGATAATGGCAAAATAATAGATATTCATCGTGGGCGGTGAGCTTTGGATGGTGATACTCGGCGTGCAGAGGCAAAATGTGACGAAGGCGATATGCCAGCCTCGTCCTCTATTTAAAGGCGGTGGCAATGCCAGACTGGTGTTGACCACGTGATGGCGTTTTGAATAGTGTCAGCCGCCCGTCAGCCTCACAGGTTCGATCGCGACGCGTTCAGAGCGCGGCAGAAACAGGGAGGAATAGGTGACGGAGTGAAGAAGGTAGGCCATAAATTGGGACGCGTATTTGCACGCGACAAGTAGCGCCGCCCAACGTAAAGCAGATAAGGACACTTTCTGTGAAGGAACAAATGATAAGGCAAACTTGTAAGAAGGCTTGTCCATTTCACGTCTACCCACTCGGAGAGCCGTTTGCATAGGAGAGAACAGAAGAACGACGCGTCCTACACCAACAACACCGATGGTAAAATTTCTTCAGTCGCTGAGGTAGACCAGGGTGGTAGGTCGCCGTTCCGTAGATAAGGGGGTTCGCTTGATCAGAGCGTCGGTGGATGGTCTCCCTATTGCCGGGATGCTCTAATGTTCATCTGAAATCTAAATTCTTTGGACTGAGGTTAGCTAGGTCGAAGGCACGATAGACGGTAACATACATACCTGTCCAGTCCCGAGGCATCGTGTACACTCAAGGGTCTGATAGCGTCATACATCTTCCTTGACACTCGTTCATCGATGTTATGAATCCCTAATCGTCGATGTCATGAATCCCTAAGAAGCAAGGGCTGTACATCAGAGGAAGTTAGCTACAGTATGAAAGATAGGAAATATAGCACACGTACTCCGACGTCCATAAACGAAAAAGCTGTTTGCTGTCCGGATCGGGAGGCGGCGTACGCAACAAACATTTTCACCATGGATGCGGTGGAACGTGTCTTTGACTTTCTGGGGCTTCGGAGAGCTGAACCATAAGATTAAGACTGGAATGCCTGGGTAACTGCTAAGCCTCACTTTTGATAACATACGTGATACGCATATATTGCGAGCCGTCCAGATACAAACGATAATCGAGGATTTGCTGGCAAGCCAAAGCGATGATGTTGGCAACCATTCCAGCGGCTCGTTACCAGGCCTCTAGCCATGGCATTCCACAAGAATCGATTTTCATGTCCACCGATGAGTTTGAGTTGCAGCCACCATTCGATAGTGCGAATATGGGCATCTGAGAGCGTGATTTCACGGTCGACGCGTCTTCCGCAAGCTTGCTAGTAGTAGAAGGCAGAGAAAAGCTGAGGCCAGGACTTTGGGACTCGATGATAGTGGGAATCTTAAAAACGGGTCGGGCACGTGCCATCCAGTATCCAAATCTGGAACGCGCCGGAACTTGGACCAGCCCCTCGCCCAAATGTCGCGTGGCGGCCAGCAAGCCAAACCCACGATAGCCTTCACAGTAGCCCAGTGCATAGTCATTCTCCTCTCAAGGCGCGACAATTTCCCATCCACGTAGATGCCAACAACGGCAAGTGCTTTGTTTAGTGCGAGTTCTGGGGCAAACTCTACGCGCTTAAGAATGGTTTTCTCTATCAGTTTTACGTGGTCTTCTGTCAATATGTTTTAAAAAGGGCCTACGGCTCCGTACATATCGCCACTGTATAGCATGTACACCCTACCAAAAGGCATCACACATTCTATGAACCTATCCCAATGTCATTCATAGATGGCAGGTGATGAGCTCACACATGCCCAGAACATCATACCAGCACTTCAAATCTAAAGGCACCCACATCGATATGCCCCCACAAACCTAGAACGCAGAACTTCATGCCATAAACGTAAACTGTAGCCCATCCCCATCCACCTCCATCACACCTGCCCCATCACCCCCCAGGTCCTTCCCGCGATGCGCCTTCCTCGCACGCTTCGCCTCCTTCTTCAAGTTCCGCCGGCTCAGCGGGTTACTCCTATCCATACGTTTAAGCACATGCTCATCCGGCGGCGCATCATACGCCGGCACGTCCCTGGTCTTACGCTGGCGCTTCGGTTGGCGTGCAGCATGCATCGGCACCGCCGCTGCCTCGGCGTCGACCATGGGCGCGTTGTTCGTGTCAGGAACTATGGATGGGGAACGTGGGCGTTTGCGCGAGTTGGTGGGAGTCGCCATGGGGTCGTCTGTCTTCATGAAGCTATTTTTGTGCATGGTTAGGTTTACACGACCAGCGATGTGCTTGGAATCGCACGCACCCATCCTCGTCCATGGCGTCGCCCTCAACCGCGTCAAAGAAGACATCCCCATCTTCGTCCACATCCGCATCCGCATCCATCGGGACATCTCCTGCGCCTCCACCAAACGCCCCCGCATCTGCGGCGCCAAAGAGGCCTTCGAGCTCGAAGGGCTTCGAGAAGGTGCTCAGGATCTGGGCCTGACCGACGTTCTCGGCACCTGGGGCGATCACAGGCGCGTCTGAGGAGCCTGGGTTCGTCGGGACTGTTTGTTATGATTGGGAATTAGTTTGCATAGAAAAAGATAGCAGAAATAAAGAGGCAGGCGTACCGATGGAGGGGATGAGGGAGGGATGGATAGCTGGAGGATTGGAGAAGTATGGGATCTTCTGGTGGTTCCAATCTTGCAGCACCTGGCGTGCAGCAGAATTAACGTCGGGCGTTCCACCCTAAATTAGGAAGTTCAGGGTTTTGCATATCACGACAGAAAAGTTCACGTACCTTGAGGAGCCTGCCACTGCTCATAGCCAGCATCGTCAGAAATTCGAGGGTGGAGGTCCATTCTGGAAGTTTGTAGATTTTCTGCATCGTGGCGGGGGCAGTGCGACCAAGTATGTCCTCGACTGAAAAAATCAAAGCAAGTCAGAAACACGGGCGAAGGCGCATGGGGGAAGGCGAATGACGCACCAACTGCTATTGGATCCTCCACATCCTCAACTTTGACGACATTCCGCAGCAACACGCTGGTTTTAGTCTGGCCCTTCCCATCATGGAAATCGTCCTCGTCAAAGACAACTCCTGGAGAATCCACTATCCGCATTCCACGCTCCAGTTGAATAGACTGCAGCTCCTTCGTGTGACCTGGCTGTGCTGCGACCGCGCATACCTGTGAAAAATTGTCAACGTTGAGTGGCATGCGTGGAGCCAGATGAAAATAACGTACTTTACTCCGCTTGAGACTGTTGATTAATGTGCTCTTGCCCACGTTTGGGTAGCCCACCACGCCAACTGTGATGCTGCCTGCCTTCGGCTTATAGGCCTTCAGCAGTTTGAGAAGAGAAGGTGCGGTCGTGGATGAAATATTCGTGCGCTGATGCTGGGAAGATGATGATGAAAGGAATGGGAGGGTCGGCGTTGAATGCCGTAGATGCTTAAGCCACTGCTGGGCATTCGCTCGAGGAATAAGATCTGTAATTCGTTATAGATAAACTGGGGAAGGATGGACGGCATATTGAGACGTACCAATTTTGTTGAGCACGAAGACCAACTTCTTCCCTTCCGACTCACGTCGCCTCACCTCCTCTTCCACCAAACGACTCCTGCAGCCCTCCGGATCTCGGGCATCGAGAACCAGAATAATGATGTCGCTCTGTTCTATCACCTTGTGTAGCGTCTTGAGATAGTACTTGCGCATCTGCTCCCTCGTTTTCTCAGTCGGATTTGTTGATGAAGATGGGTCCTCGGGATACGATCCGGATGCTGCTTCCGCAGCTCGAGCTTGGAATGCAAGTGTGGAGAGCGTAGGCTCTGAGGCCATCATGCTGTCTGGATCTAAGGTATGGCTGGTAAAAACCTAGACGTAGGTTGAGTTCGTGAGGCGATCATACTGATGCGACAAAACGTACCGGGGGCGCCCATTGCTTGCCATGATTTCGAACTCGTTCTTTCAGATCGGGTAGTCTAGGGATACCAGGATCCTTCTTAAGCTCTAATACCGTCGTTATCGTCAGTTTCGAAGAAAATGCAGTGGTGGCAGGTAACTGACTGGATTTGAGCGGTACAGTGGGCTTTTTAGACTCTGTGGGAAGATACAATCAGAAAGGTCAACACCGTGAGCAGCCAGAAGCCTTACTTGTTCTTCCCATCGTCATGGTGGGCTACAAAGGATAGGAAATTTGTTTAAATACGCGCGGAGGAGGCCAAATCGGCTCTTTTGTTCAGGGACAAAAATGAATTGTTGTGTCACGTGCGACTTTACTGAGGGGCCATCCGAGTCAGGTTCAAGTTGAGGCCGTGTTCGCGCTTCGAATTCGTACCGCTACAGGAATCTCTCCCCCCCCCCCTGCAATCGCCCAGCAAAAAAAAAATCGAGGCCAAGGAGTCTCACTTTCAAGGCCATAGGCGACAGGTTTTCGTGGTGGTTAACAGTATAGCTACCCCCACTCGGGTCCCTTGGGCGGTTGCGCAGCATAACGTCTTATGTCCCATCCATCAAAATAACAGAAGAAAACTCTACGTTCCACGCCACACTTATAGATTTGAACTCCTCGGACACTTTTTTGGAATGGCTAAGACCACACGGGCTTCACAGGGATCGAGCTCAACTCAAATTCACACTCGTTCGCAACATCTCGAAGCTCGAAATCAAGCCACCTAGTTTCTCCGTGCCAGTCAGGTGGCCGTCAGCGGCCACGGGTCAGACTATACCGAAATCCTTGATGGTCCGTAGCTAGCGAGAGCCTGACCTTTATGAACCCGAGCGTTTTTCCGACCATTAGGCGTAATGGTTCTTACCCACCGTGCTCTCGCATCATCAAAATCATCTTCAAACACTTTCCTTATTCTCAGCGGACCGTTGCACTCCTCCACGGGCCGCTTGCACACAACTGTAGTTCTCGACGGCTCTCATGGTCTTGGCGCATGTTGCAACCTCTCTCAACGCACATTGACACACTTCGTCCGACATCAGACACTGCAGGCAACCATGTCGAACGAACTCTGGACAATTATCCGCCCTCATCAGCCTTAACCGCTCCCGGGCCGTCGCTTTGGAGGATGGAGACGACGCCAAGCCTTTCACAGATTCTTGCGACGAACGAATGACAATGCCGAATTGTATAAAAGGTCGACGCCAAGCAGCCTTCTGACCCCAGAAATCTCAAACACTCGAAGATGTTCAACTTCCGTACCGCTGCATGCATCTCGCTCTTGCTCTCCCTCGCTGGCTCTGCCCTCGCTGCTGTGCCCCCACCCACTGTGACGAAGGCACCCATCGTCGTCGCAAGGGCTCTTAGCACAGTCCTACCAGCCTCTGCTGTCAGTTTCTATCCAGCCACAGTACTCAACTCTCTAATGACATATGCAACCAACAGGGATACACCGCACTCCCCACTGCAAGGGTCATCTCAGGATCTTTCAATGGAGGCATGGTGAAATTCGATCGCAAAGGCAGCAGTGCGTATACATTATCACTATGCGGGGCATGAGCTAATCCATTATCCTGGAGGTGGTGCATGCCAGGAGCAAACCGAGACCGGTGAAGCTGATGCTGTGTTCATTTTGGAATCTGGTGCTTCGATCTCCAATGTCATCATCGGAAAGGACCAAGCCGAGGGTGAGGACTGAGTTTCGCCAGGCTGCAATTGCCAGCCAACGATATTTCGCATAGGCATTCACTGCCGTGGCCCATGCACTGTCACCAATGTCTGGTGGGAGGATGTTTGCGAAGGTGTGTGTATCAGACCGTTATAATGTTCCTATTCTTGACTGACGCGTGCACAGATGCCATTACCGTGAGTTGCTTACACGCAAAAATCTGACCACGTTGCTCAATAGGCTATTAGCTTAAACAAACTGGCTCCGGCGATGTCACGACCATCACTGGCGGAGGTGCCTTCGGCGCCGCCGACAAGATTGGTACGTGTCGCTCGTGGTTGCGGAGAATTCTGGTCGTCTGATATATATTTAGTTCAACACAACGGTGCTGGCAAGGTCGTGATCAAGGACTTCTTTGCTTCCACCTTCGGTAACGTCTTGATCAACACCTTCCCCGAATTCCGCTAACCCCGTCTGTTAGGCAAACTCTATCGCTCATGTGGAAACTGTTCCAAGGCGTTTGCACGATCAGTCAGCGTTGACAACGTTCGTACTTCCTAGCAAACGGTGATCCTGTTCAACCGAGACTTACGAACACTATCCTATAGGTCTGTCTCAAGGGTGGCTCCGAGGGCGTGGGTATCAACTCGAACTTCGGCGACACCGCTACCCTCACGAACGTCAAGACGAACGGCAAGCCTTCCAGCACCAACGTCTGCTGCACTTATAAGGGTGTCGCCGCTGGTTCCGAACCCACTAAAATTGGATGGTACGTGCCCTTGTTTCTAGGGTTTTAAGATTATAGCTAAGCATACCTTTTATTCTACAGCGGAGACACCTTCGCTGCTTGTAAGTACACTGCGTCAGCTGTGGGAAGCTGTTAAAGAGTTCTTCCTTGCCGGCCTTAACTCTGGTTGAGTTCTGCTCCGTATCGGACTTTTCGTGGAAGACGCTCCAATATGTAGTATACGTATTCGATAGTATCAGAAAATTACTTACGCTCGCGTTCCCTCTCGTTAGTGAGTTGGCGTACTCAAGCGTCACCACTAGTAGAGTCCTTGGACGGAAATTTTAAGCGCCTGTATGATTACCTCAAGAACAGTACGGGCACGAAAAGTCATTTCAGTGTACTGTTGGAGAGTCTGATCCAGCAGAACTTTTCACAAAGAAAATACAAAGGAGCCAAGATATCGATATTCGATTGGCAAGATGCAAACAAGGTATGCCCGGCACGTTCAGAAAGGTGCGATCAACTCTAGATAAGATAACAAAACAAAGCGAAGGCGAAAAGGTGGCACGACATAAACTAACTGGCTGTTCCAATTGGGGACCGTGTCAGTATAATAAACTCCTCCTCCTCCTCCCTCCTCCACCCTTCTACCTGCCACCCTCAGGCTCCTCCTCCTCGTCCTCCTCGTTCTCCTCCTCCCCGTCCTCCTCGTCGGAAGCAAATACCAACCATCCATTCGGCATTCTCAGCTTCTCGAAGTCTATCCTCCTTTCGGTCTCAAGAGCCGCTCCCTGGCCGCTACGTTCCAGCGCATCCCGGACATTATCATGATGGCGCTCCTGTCGTCGTTGCCAATCCGGGTCTTGCTCGTAATCATAAGCCTCGAGCCCTCCGTCGAATGTTTCACGGAGGCGCTCAGTGGCCCGTGTCAATGCCCGAGGATTTCGGCGAGGGTTGGAAGGGCCAGCGGTGGGTTGGGTATGGGTGGGGATTGAGAAATGGAATGCTGAGGGCGCATTAGAGGTGGTCGCGGAAGGGCCAGCAGAAGGAGCGCCAAGATCGAAAGGGTTGGTGACTTGGTCCTCGCCCTCCTCCTCATCGCTGGAATAGTCGTACGCGCCAGGCGCAAGACCTAGATTCGAACGACTTCCGCCGGGCTCGAAGTTGTCATCGTCTGAGCCACTGCCACCGAAAAAAGTGAAACTCTTTTGGCGAGTAGCAGCGGGCCTTCTACGAGGTCGTGGTGAGCAGGATGGTGAAAGGATGTTGTTCCTGGAAGAACTAGGCTCTGCGACGTCAATGTTGTCGGATCGAGCCTTCTTGCGGCTGCCGCCTTGGCTGGCAGGGCTGCTGCTCCTGTCGGCTTCACTCCCTGTCAGCCTGACAGACAATTCGACCTCCAGTTCGCTGCTCCCGCCGTCGTCGTCATCCCTCGGACGTTTTAGCGATGGCGAAGGTGTTGCGCGATCAGGAAGGGTGGTCCTTGGAGGAGCAGTTTGACTAGCTTTACCGGACGATGGGCTAGGAGAAGATTTCGCGCGCTTATAAGAAGGGCCGGGCTGCCTATTGTATCCTTCCGAGTCATCGTCGTCGCGGTCGCGTTTATGATTTTGTGCGTCCTGGGAGGCACCGACTGCCTGCACTGGTGAAGCGAGTGGGCTTGCGGGATTTGCGGTTTCCGCTAAAGCATCTTTCCTGCTGGAGTACCATCCCGATGAAGAAGGTATCGAACTTGGGCTTCCACAGGAGTCGGCCGGCCTAAGAAAACAAAGAAGAAAAACGTCAGCGAGGAAATCAAACGGCCAGCAGGCGCAACGCACGATGATCTGCCTCTTCCATCGTCGTTATCCTCCTCATTTCCGGAGGAACCTTTGTCGTCGCCCGCTTCATGGCTTCCGCGCTGTGCGCCACCATTTCCGCCGCCGTCCTCACCTCCACTGTCATCTCCACCTTCGTCATCACCGGGGGGATCGACATCCGAGGCATCAGACCCTTCTTCCGCCGTCCGCGATGCTCTCTTGAGGATCTCGTCCGTCCACTCTGCGCTTGCGATTTGCTTTAGATAAGTGATGAACTCTTGAGTGGATTGCATCTCGGCCTTGAACTCGACATCGGCTCTTAGTACCTCCTCCAAGGCATCTTTGACTTCCCGCTTCACCTCCTCTAGGTCGTTATTAACGTCCCTTCTACCACGAACCATATCGGCATACATCTTCTCCACCCAGGATTCTCCAGGAGAGAAGGCTCGTACATAATCCTGTTCAGGATCTGCGGGCGAACGAGGAATCGGAGGATAAACAAATTTCATTCGTGGCTTGGGTGGGAAGGCTGGCAAGGAAGATGCTGCTGAATCATCATCAGAGCCTGAGCCACGCGGGCGACGAGGAGGGGAAGGTTCAAATTCGTCGATGGGGGTGGGGAAGCGCATTATGATCTCATGTTTGTGTTCCATATTAAATGGGTCTTTGGGAGCAGACGCATTGGGTGGTAGTGGTGCATTGTCGGTCGGCGTTTCTGGCGGTGGCGAGTCCTCTGAAGAGATCAATTCGGGTCCAGGCGAAGGGGGTTTGCGAGTCTCGGCTTCAACCATGGCTAGTGCAATACGTGAATGGCGTACAAGGCGCCTATATTCTGGCAAAGGGGGTCCCTTGCCCACTTGGGCTGTGGCTGGATGGCGGGTTTCCACCCCGGTGTCTCGTTCAATGAAGCGAATTTTGCCGCCATTGATGCGTTCGAAGGTGAGGTGGGGGAGGATAGGGATCGATGCGGTCGAACCGGGATGAAGCTGGCAGATTGTTTCTAGGGCTTCGCTTCGGGTGAGGTTCTTCGGCAGGTTGAAGTACTGTGGAAGCGTTCAGGAGATATGCGGGACGGGTGAAAGGGGAAGGTGTGACTCACGGCAGCGTATTCTTGGATATATTTATCCTCCTGGAAAATCAAGTCGCTGCCCGCTATGAGAGTCGTTTCAGGAGATTCTGCGTTCGACATCGAGATTCGTGACCCAGTTTCGTGTTCAAGATGATACCGTTCAAAGTCAAAGCTGCAGTAGGATCAAGATGATACCGTTCAAGTGAAGCTGCAGTAGGATCAAGAGTTGGGGTGTTCAGTCTCGAAGCGCAAACAAGCTTGTGGCCCATCTTATACGTCGCCGCTTTAGAACAACGTGGTCCAAGCTGGCCATATCTACATGGGAGAAACAATACGTTGGTGGATCGCCACACATACCATTTTGGGAAATATGGTATGACCATCAGGTTAGATCCACGTGGTGATCTAGTTGTAGCTTGACACCCATTGTTCTTGCTTTGTCCTCAGGTTTCCGATCTGAGTGATCAAGTTACCAGCCGATCAACATAATTAGCCCTTGGAGGAGGGTTGACCTCTGTTAAGAAGACCTGATAGACAGATCAACCGCAAACCAAGGACTATGCACACTCACCAGAACTTTCTTTTTGTCCTTGCTGGAACCTCGGTTTGGGGATGAACCTCTCAACTCTCAAGGCGGTGGACACTGGAGCCCCCGGATGCCATCTCCAATCGAAGTATGCGAGTGTGCAATGACTGGGATTCCTATCTGTTTCTGCAGCAGGCAAGGGTCTTCGTTAAGCAATGCGTCCAAGAAGTGGGAGCTGAGAGCACAAAAAATAAGAATATTGCTTCACTCAGGCAAAAGTGATTCAAATCGAGTACATAGTGACACGATTTGAAAGGCTGAATAGCTAATGATATTATAGTGATACATACTCCGTAGTATATACAAGTCCGAGAATGGACGTGGGTTTTAGATCTGAAAGCGACGGGTCAGAGCACGTCCAGGAAAGGACCGCATCGACGTTTCCAGATGACCGGCAGTGGAAAGCGCGCAGATCTGCTAAATTATCGTTATGGATAAGGGTGAGAGGTGTCTATAGCCTCTATGAGTGATGTTGACACAAAACAGTCCAGGTCTGCAAATGAACGCTTGTGTTCGATGAGGAGGAGAACGATCGTCGGATACATTGCCTGAATGTTCGTCTTATTCAATTGCCACTACAGCAAAAGAGAGGCCACGTACTGTCGTCTGGATATAGCCTTCCCAGATTATCAGGTCCAAAAAAAAGCCAGTTGTAGGGGGCGTGTCTGCCTTGCCCAGCGTGAACAGGACTGCGATCTGTGGACTGATGAGCTAACACAGTAGTGCTCATGGCTCCGCAACGTACCTGACACGCGCCGTAAAGCGCGCCCGACTCAATGATCATGAGCAGGATCCTTTGGGGCTGGGACCAGCGGCTGTTGGTGCGGAAATTCCAAGAAGTGCGAGAGGTCCTAACGGCCATCGAGTAGCGATGCATATTAGCGAACGGGGTATGGGATATGGAAATGAGACAGCATCTTACGCACCATAGTCTGTACGCAATGAGAAGCACGGAAAGTATATTCGTCGCCAGCGATAGAGCCCCGCTTGCGTAGAGCAATGGGTGCATTACGTTGTTATTGCTGGCATAGTACGCTTTTAATTTATCCTTGTCCAGCGTGATCCCCAAAAATGCGAAAGACGTGGCTGAAGAGGAAAAGGTCGTTATTAAGCATGTGGGCTGTCTCACAGACATCTCGACGTACCAAAGGTGCCGAGGAGAAGCGTCAATGGACCAAGGATGGCCCATTGGTACTCTGCACAGAGCACCCACGCTCTCCAAATCACTACGACGTCGTTGACGATCTGCTGCAAAGTGATATCAAGACTTCGTCTGTTCAGGGCAGCCGCTGAGGCGACTTACGAGGGCTTGTAACGTCCAATTCATGATTTGGTCGAGCGGAAGAAATCGTGGATCGCTTGAGACCACCCAACCCGAATCTGCAGCCCCATTAACGCCCTCGATCAGCGTCGCCGAGATGTAGATGACGAGATCCGCAACGTCGGCGGTCCAGTATAGGGTGGCGAGCAGAAAGCTGGTGACGGTCGCGCCGAACATTGCCCATGTCGCGCGAGACTTGTCCTCTCGTTGACTGCGTGTCACCGGTCAAAAAAATCGCCTATTTCGGAAGTGCACTCACAGGACAGCAGATGTGGATATGCAGAAAAGGAGCACGAAGATTCCTGGACGCCAGCGATGAATCAACACTGAGCGACTTTAGCGATATTGTGTCTACGCACCGTAAAAAAAAGTCGAAGCCGTGATCCCTGCTAAATCTCGAAGAAACCAGTACCCAAGGTCTTCGAGTTGCCTACGCTCCTTGGGCGTGAGCATAGATGGGGGGGTTGAACATGAAAGTTGCGCTCAGGCACAAGCTTAAGGCGACCCCTGTTCAACTACCACTAGCCGGATAAGGTGAAGGCTAATTGGCCGGTTACAGAATATCAGAAAACATGGGAAAAATTGAAAGAAATACTGCCTACGTCATCATCGGTTGCAGTAGAAGCCATATGGTTTTGATGCGCGTCAATCAGCGGCGCCGCACGAGGTTTAAAATTACAGAACAGATCACACCCGGCCAGTCAATTAAAGATCAATAAGCTGAGGTCTGACCTCCAATTATCGACCAATAGCCCCGTGTGGCACCTGTTATTCTGGTTAACATTGACCCGTAAGCAGTGGTAACGACAGTGAAAGCAGATTCATATGTAGAGGAGGATGAGGAAGTGTCCAAGTCAAATTGAAGTGAGAAATTTGTGTCCATCGCAGACCCAGGGTCCCATCAGGTTAGTCGGTACCGTCTCGGTCACTCGTCTTCCTGTTTCTACCTTATTAATAGAAGTTGACAGTCGAGACTAGAGCCGTTATTGAGTATCTGTGCTCCAATGTTCTAGTTGTAGAGCCGGACAAGTGGGATCTTCCTCGAATTCCGGGCGGTGGAGGGTGATGGTGCCAATGTGTTGGAAGCAGGAACGGAAGGGAGATCATGTTCGTGGAGACCCGCAGCTGCATCAGCAATAAAAAAGGTCGCGAGGGGGATGAAGTCAGTGGGACAGTCTGGAGAGCTTGAATTATCAGCGCTAGCGGCATCGGACTCTACAAATCGCCCTTGAGCTAGACTATGCTCTCAAAGAGTCGCGTTGAAGTGGCTCGCGCCGTCGCGAGTCGGCACCGAATACACGAACTAGGCAACCAGATCAGCTACTCGATGGCCTCCGTCTGGCTGAGTTTGGGGCATGGTCGAGAGCTGGTCGGAGGAGAGATCTGGAAGATATAGCATTCTTAGCCACACTCCCTATAGCAAGCAATTCGACTTTGGGTGGTGCCGCTCGCCGAGCCAAAGAGTGACGATATTCCTCCGACCATGCTTCCTCAAGCAGATCCAGTTTGACCAGTCTTTCCACTAGCTTCTGGCGGAGAGGGGAACCCTTTGTAGAGCATCGGCTTCGAACCCAAATTCTTTACCAGAAAGAAAGCAATAGGCGGGGTTTCAGAATCCGCGATTCCGATAACAGTAACTCCATCGTTGTTATCTGTCAAACGGTCACTGACGTGCCTCAGCAGCTGGGTTGGGGTCTGGTTACCTCCACCGGCGTTTTCCATATCAGCCGGCAGAAAGTCGTTGTTCGTTGAACCACCCGTGACATACGAGTCGAAGAGTTCCTTAGAGTCAAGGTTCTAAGATGTAGCCAGTAGAAACTACGTGTACATATAGGAAGGGCAAGGAGTCCGATCTTGCAAGTTCAATCAAAGACTTTTCCTTCCACTGCCCATACTGACCATCGAGGCACGGAGTTCTTCGCGGACAATGTCAGTGTGATCCTTCTGCTTGAACAGGATCGTGAGCATACGCCGCGCTTCACAGAGAGGAAAAGATGTGTAGCACCATCGGTGATGTTAGGGCGAAAGTGCAGAGATAGGAAGCTTGGATCTATCCACGAGGAACGACTTGGATAATGGAAATTGGCTCGCCGCTTGTCTGACCCTTGATATAAAGGACTGCGTTGAACAGTTCTCGATAGAAATTAACCAGAGACAGCCAGCCTGACCGTAGGAGTGCCTGTCTTCCCGTTGTCTACGGCACAAGACTCGGAGCAGTATCACTCACTCCAGGGTGACAGTGTGCAGAGGGAAGAGACATACCGAGGCGTACAGTTGCGGTGACCAAAGGGAAGGCAAGCCAGAAGAGAACCTCAACGATGACGACGACGACTGGCTTGGAAGATGCGGTCATGTGACAGGAAACCTCAGGAAACGCCTTAAGGTCGCGTCGCGCGGGGCGGATCGCGTCCTTGAATCCATAAATGTGGACACGCGCCGTCACTAAAGAACCTGCTACTTTTCTCCATATCTTACTGTTATTTACGACGCGTCATCAGGGCTTCATCGCTTGACCAATAACCAAGCCGCAAACAGATACTGAGCTCATCAGCAATGGGTAAGTATATTGTGTGTAGAATTTATGAATGCTTATACCGGTGAGCTGGTACTAGAAATGAAGTACGTACGAGAAATATAGTTGGTTAAGATATATCTACAATTCCATCCGATTCTAGGTCTTTGTCGAATGGTGTCGGGATTACGAGAAGTTGGCCAATGCATGGTATGATTACTGTGAGTGCCAAAATCCAATGTGTTGATGTTCCTTTAATCAAGAGTAACCAGGGATGGTGATGTGGACCTAGTGGCTCTGCTCAAACAACACGAGGACGCTTCTTGTCGGTGCCATTCCCGTTGACAGCGCCGTTCGTGGCAACAGACTGGAAGTATTCCAAGGATCCCTTAGGGTCGGGCTTCATGGTCTTCGATCCTTCAGTCCAGTTCGCTGGGCAGACTTCACCATGCTCATCCTGGGTAAAAGAGTTCAAGAATCAGCGGTGTGGAGTGGACACATGGAAGATATACCTACGGTGAACTGGAAGGCTTTGATGAGGCGGATAGTCTCCTCAACGGACCGACCAACAGGAAGATCGTTGATAGTGATTTGCCTGTAGCAACATTGGCTGCTTAGCGAAATATAAAGGGCTATCATCCATCATACGCACCTGAGAATGCCCTTGGGGTCAATCAAGAACAGACCACGAAGAGCGACACCCTCCTCCTCCAGAAGGACTCCATAGTCACGCGAAATGTTCATATTCCTGTCGGCAATGAGGGGAAGCTTCAAGTCTGGCCCAAGGCCACCTTCCCTGCGCGGCTGGGTAGCCCATGCAAAGTGAGAGAACTGAGAGTCGGTGGAGATTCCTTTGGTCTGCTCGTCAGAACGGCGAAGATGGTTACGACCATGGGAGCCTTACCAAACACAGCAGTATTGAGCGCCTTAAACTGGGGCAAAGCATCGTTGAAGGCAAGGATTTCACTGGTGACGGAGGCCTTTTTTAAGCCACATTAAGCAGTAAAGCAAGCGAGGCTTACGTGGGGCAAACGAACGTGAAGTCCCTAAGATGGCAAGTCAGTAAAATACGCGGAAGGCAAGGAATATAAGCAGCACATAGGATAAAACAGTAGAACAACCCTAGAGAAAACAGTTATCATTACGGCGACCTAAGTCACAGTTAGAGAAAATTGCTACGGACCATTGGCCGAGATAGCCGGATAGAGAAACGTCTGTGAAAAGGCCGTCAGCTACAGCTGCAGCTTTAAAAGTCGGAGCGGGGCGTTGAACAAGGGCAACCATTTTGAAATGCTATGAGGGAGGTTCGAGGGAGGCGGTGGGCTGATTTCCGGGGAGGTGGCAATTTATATTAGCAAATTTCCTCAAAGTCGCGTTCTTTGTCGCTATTTGCGCCGGACCCCTTTGAGTCTTGACAAAGCGAGGCCTGCCGATTCACGTGTCAATTACCCCATCAAGCCACCGCGTCGTTGTCGAGACTCGACGCGTATTCTTAACTCTCTCCTTGAACGCAGAGTTGCTGGCCGCCCAATAGACCACGTATGATACCTGTTCACATGGTCCATACCTAATCTACGGCTCCACCTGGTTTTTCCGGAACCAAGTACTCAATGTCAACGGTACACCACCGACCACCTTCATCCGACGACCACGGTTCAGAGATGGCCCCCAAGGCCTAGATTCTTTTAGGCCTAATATCACAGCACTTTGTCGGTTTTTAGCCTCCATCTTTCAGTGTGACCTCGGGAGGTTCGCATGTCATGCTAACGTGCTCCACTACATGTCTACCCATCTGTGGAGGGCCGGAGTTACTGCGATGACCTCACTGATCAGATACACACCGGCAGACATGTGTTCCTGGCACCCACCGAAACGTTTATAGGGTCACTTCAGATGGGGTCGGAACGCCAACCGCCTCGCCCAAGCCTCGCCCTCTCTCCAAATTGACCATAATGCTTTCCAGGTGACTCTCGGAATCTCACCCCTACTTTTGGATCATACGCACAGCCTCAGAAATACTAGCTCATACAATTGTCATACAAGCAACTTCCATTTCACTGGCCTTCACTCTTTCTCGATCATCTCTTCTTCGACCTTCGTTTGTATTTTGGATTGAACACTCCCGACGACGTATCACAACTTGATGGTATTCGTGCATTTCCATTCCCACTGGCCTAACCGATGAAGGTACTTGTGTTACCTTATCGATGTCCGCTGCGAAATCGATTGATTCAGTTGGCCTCAGAAAACGTCTCCAGGAATTCCCTATTACGTGCCTCAATTCGTCTGGAAATTTTGGCTTTCTACAACGTAAGTCTATCCCATTTGTCGACCAATCTGCGTTCATTTTGATCCTGACTTTTGTTTCTCAATCAAGCGGACCCAACGATCTTCCCCGGGATCCCCGAGTACATATCTACGATGTCTACGATAATGAACTCACCGAAACTTGCAATCCTCCTGTCACGAGATGCTCCGTATTTCAAGACTTTGTAACAAGCCTTTCAACACGACACCTGGTAGAAGCTGCAGAGCAAGCCTTCTATATCTTGGAATGCGAAGCCGAGCAGACACTCGACGCGCTGATGGAACGCACGTACTCAAGCGGCATTCCGACCAAGTCTACCTCTTTCACTTTTGACAAGGAGCGTATCACCAAGCTATGCAGGTTCCTGGCATTCCTACGATTTCGAAATAGCGACAAATATCGCGAGGTCTTGCTCTCTCTAGAAGAACCATTTGGAGATCGCGACGACCAAGGACGGTTTTTGCCGATCTTCCAACCAGCTTTTATGGAGCATCACCGGCGCTTCGTCCTGCGGGTTATGATAGCTTTTTTGCAGAACGTCTCGCAGGACGGCGTAAACTTGCTCCCTCGGGACCAGCCTTGGCCTCGCGTGGCTACAGTCCTGCTGGACAACTTTCGAAAGGCTATGGACACGTATTGTTGGCAGCTGTGCGATGCATATGTTTGCATTGGGATAGCATCCGGAGAGCAAGAGTTTCTCCTGACAGAATCTTGCTACGGCACCTTGGGCGAAGGGTTCGACGAGGATCCGTGAGTCTTAAATCAGATCAACAACCACTGTTATACTGACCACTGAAATAGCGAATGCTGTGACCTATTCTTCCCCATCCTCCCCACATTTGCTCTTTACATTCTCGGAAACCTTGACAAAGATGCGGATCCCGTTTCTGGGGTCCTGGATACTCCAAACATGAGGATCGATGTAGGCCTCGAATCCGCGTCAGATGTGCACCTTCGGAATGCGATGATCCTCCAAATCTACCCACAATATCTCTATTTCTCTGCACTCCGGTCGGTCGCCCTCTCGGTCTCGTCGTACGACGAATTTCGCTGGATCCAGGAACACCAGGACTACAGTCGTCTCAAGCAACGCTGTCGTCAGAAATTCTTGCAAGAGACTGTGACGAAGACGTTGGTTGTCAAAGGTTCGGTCATCTTAACTGACCTCACGGACGAGGTTGTGCAATATGGAACTTGTGCCGTCGGTCATGGGGCCTTTTCGGATGTTTGGAAAGCGGTCTGGCATGACCCCGTTGAGAAGCGATCACGGAATGTGAGATTCGAGTCCTCGTTCAGCCACCTGACGCTTATTGTTTGATAGGTTGCCTTGAAGGTCCTCAGACAAATCATGGTAAAGAACGTCAAAGAGAAGTTGATGAAGGTCATCATACCTCATGTTATGCGTTATACCTCGATCGCTCATCGTCTTTATACGCAGCGCCTTCAAGCTGAAGTCATCGCGTGGCATAGGCTCTGCCACCGAAATATCAGTCAACTTTTCGGAATCGTTCAGTTCAAGAATAGCATTGGCATGGTTTCGCCCTGGTGCGAGAATGGTACGATGTACGAGTATCTAAAAGGCAACACTACGGCGAACAGACTGGATTTGGTACGGTACGATAGCTTGAGTGCCAGAAGCATTGCTTACCGTGTCTCTCGGATGACTCCAGCTTGTTCAAATCGCATCCGGGGTTTCATACTTGCACTCTGCGGCACCTACGATTGTCCATGGAGATCTCAAAGGGGTGAGTAATATCTCGTTCCTTTGCGTTGTTTCACGCCAATATGGTGACTATTCCAGGGGAACATCCTTATCGACGGGCGCGGCTGTCCCATTATCACTGATTTCGGGCTATCCAAGGTTATCGGAGACATGTCAGACTCTATCAACATCGGCTCTTCCTTCTTCGCTGGGTCTACGAGGTGGATGGCGCCAGAGCTGATCATGGTCCTTATTGAAGACGATGGATGTGTACCGCCGATCACGACGCAGAGTGATGTTTATGCATTTGCCTCGGTTTGTCTGGAGGTACGCACGTTAGGTTCAGCTGAAACGTTTCTTTTGCTTATGTTATACCTGTTACTTGGAGGTTGCGACAGGAAGTCTGCCGTATCCTAACCGTACGAACGATCATGCAGTGACGGTAGATATCTTGCGAGGGGTCAAACCCTCTAGAGGTGCACACTGTCATATACAACTCAAGGACGTGGATGCTTTCTGGAAGACACTGGATCGCTGCTGGAATGAAGCCCCTTTTCTTCGCCCTGCGATGAATGAACTCGTCCAGATCCTGGAAAGCATGGCCCTTCGCTCATGATCAGGCTGCTTCCACCACTGGCTCGTATAAAGCCTCAAGGTAAGGGCATCACTTTTACCTTCCGTAGATTTGACCTCTTCCTTGTACATGTCTTCATGCATCTCATGAATTATGACCACAAAGCTTTGTGACTGCTACCAAAACGCTACAAAAATATCAAGCAACGCGAAACCCATGTGTTGTTCAATTAAAGGCAGTGGTCGTTTTTCTTGGTGAGGTACTGTATCATATCATTCTTGGTTTGCAGTGTCCAGACTCGTTCCGTGTCGTTTCCTGTATCGCAGAGCATGCCAGCCTACATATAAAATGACTGATAAATCCGCTAGCTCTCGAAGTAAGAAGCTCCTCAGAGTACGCGTTGATCTTGATGGAAGAAATGACGATAAGATCGGCTGTATGAAACCTCTTGGGCCATACAGACATGGTCCGACCCTATAACAACTTCTTGAGCTACAAACAGCATGAGCCCCCAAGCGGCACCCTATGGTACATGGTCGTCTCCCATAACTGCAGAGGCGATTACCAAAGGCGTCAGTCGATCCTCCCTTAGCCTATACAAAATAGAACGTAAACTGATCTATGTGGTATCCTTAGGCCATTTCCTTTCCCGAGGTTATCGTCGATCCTATCACTTCGAACATCTATCACATAGAGAGCCGGCCATCTGAAGACGGCCGTAACGTGCTGCTAGATACCAAGACTGGCAAGGAGCTGACTCCCGGAAAAGACTGGAATGTGCGTACCGCGGTACACGAGTACGGAGGCGCCGCTGCCATCGTCCACAATAAGATCGCGTACTTCTCTCGCTTTACGGATGGAAGAGTATATCGGTTGAAGGAAGGTGGCGAACCAGAGGCCGTTACTCCTGGTGCGCTATCTGCTCAGTGATATTCTTGATGGACGCTGATAAGTGTTGGAATTTCAACAGAGAGCAAAGTGCATCGTTTCGCGAACTTCGAGGTTCATCCAGTGCATACCCATCTGTTGGTCTCAGTATTGGAAGATCACACTATCGACGAACCCGCAGCCATCTTGAATACCCTGTGCATCATCAACACGAAGACCAACGCTGTTCACCCACTGGTGTCAGGTGCCGACTTCTACGCCTCTCCAAAGTTCTCTCCGGATGGCACACGGCTCGCATGGGAACAATGGTTCCACCCAGACATGCCCTGGGAAGGAGGACAGATCCACGTCGGAGACGTCGTTATTGATTCTGATACCCTCTCCGTGAAGAACACTATCCACGTCGCAGGCGAGGCCAGAAAGGTCAGCGCTGCGTTTCCATCGTGGGCGTCCAACGATACCCTTATCTTCACTTCCGATGAGTCTGGGTACATCAACCCTTGGAAATACCAGAACGGAAAAGCCACCCCGCTGTTCCCTGCACCTGTGGAACAGGAGTTCGGATCCCCGATGTGGACCTTTACAATATTCCCATATGCTATCCTGGATAAGCAGGGAAGATACGCGCTATTTATCACGTTGAAAGATGGCCGCAATGGCTTACACATCGTCGACCTCACCGGCGGCTCCGCGCCTCGGTCCCTCGACACCCCGTATGTCGTCATACACAACATCCGTCCTGTGAACCGCGAGAACCAGGAGGTTGTCTTCACTGGTGCGAAAGTCGACGAGGAGGCGAGCATCATCAAATGCACAATTGCGGACCTGTCTGGTCCCCCGACCTTTGAAGTCCTCAAGTCTGCCAATGCACCACCGTTCTCAAGTGATTTTGTCTCAATCCCCCAGCCAATGACGTTCAAGGCGTCCAACGGCGATCCCATTCATGTAGTCTACTACGCGCCGAAGAACCCCGACTACTCAGGATCAAGCATCGCTAGCGAGCGGCCCCCGTGCGCGCTATACGTCCACGGGGGTCCCACTGGCATTACCCTACAAAGTCTAAATTGGAAGGTCCAGTATTTCACATCGCGAGGATGGGCATGGCAAGTGTTCGGCGGTCTACCTCGTCAATACAACACTGATAATGAGGTTGTGGGACAGGCTCGATGTGAATTACGGTGGGTCCGCAGGATACGGCCGTGAATACATCCACCGTCTTGTGGGCAACTGGGGTGTGGTTGACGTCGATGACTGCATTCAGGCCGCACGGATAATTTCAAGCCCGCCATACAATCTTGTAGACCCGAAGCGCATTGTAATCCGCGGAGGATCTGCGGGCGGGTACACCGTCCTCGCTGCCTTGGCCAACGCGCCTGATGTGACGACGTTTGCTGCCGGCACTTCATCATATGGGATTTCCGGTTTGCAGCCGCTCGGGGAGCACACCCATAAATTTGAGTCCCGATACTTGGAGAAGCTTATTGGGGGTACACTCGAGGAGGTTCCGGACGTGTATAAGGAGAGATCGCCCTTGAACAATGCTGATAGGATCGTGTCACCGCTATTGGTAACGGAGCTCAAAATCTCTACGCTTTATGGGGTTTGCTCATAGACTTCGGTAGATATTGCAAGGTGAGATCGACAAAGTGGTGCCAAAGGAACAAGCGGAGGTCATCTACAATAGCGTCAAGTCTCGAGGAGGCATCGTGGAGTACAAGATGTATCCTGGAGAAGGGCATGGCTGGCGTCAAGAGAAGAATATCAGGGACGCACTCGAGCGGGAACTGGGTTTTTATGAGAACGTGTTGAAACTCAAGAATTGACGAATTGTAGTATATCTGTAGGTGACTTCAAGTGGATGTACCATGACTGTCGAGCACAAGCTGTGTCATAGAGGAGAAGGGCATGGCTTGCATCAAAACGCACTTGAGCGGGAACTGAAGTTCTAAAGGGTGTCTTGGGGCCCAAGAACAGATAAAATGTAGTTCGTGTATTAGGTGGTAGTTTTGAATCCAACATCACATATGTAAGAAAGGAGGTAGCAGTGACTAGACCTCAGAGTGCATCTGCCGCGACGGATCTCAACATCTGTTCGATGTGGTTGACTTCCTCCTAAAGAAAACTTGAGTTGGGCGGTGCGCGACAATCAGGGCATACACCTACTGGCGTAAGGTCGCTTGCGAGATGTGTCTCCTGCAGAACGGGGAAATCACTCGGGCCCATTGGGCGGCCGTTTTGTACCACGTCATTTGGCTGAGGGACCGTTGCTTCTCCTTCAGCCACCACCTCGTCCGTAACCACCTCTCCTTCGGCATCTACATCAACGTCCTCACCCGCCACCTGTACCACCGTGATTATCTGAACTGTGCTTTCGGGAACTGAAGCTCATGAGCAATTGGTCGCGGATCGTGGTAGGAACGTATGTACCACGTGTCGAAGGGCCATCCCCCGTGTTGTCTAGAGTGCGAGGTAGTGAATGGAGATTCGGTCAAGAGAACTTGGATGTTGGACTTACTCTCTACAGGTTCTCCGCTATTTTGATGGGCAGATTCGTCAGAGCCCGATACTGATTCATTTTCTGAGACGCGTGAGAGGAGTAATAGTGATGAGGGGAGGATCATCACCTTTATTAGACCCAGCGAGAGAAGATTCTACTCGCGAGATACGACCGTCATCTTGTTCCTCAACGTGGTCCATGTCAATGTCGCCGTCCGCATCTTCGTCCCCCATCTCTTCCTGCGCCTTCGCCTTCCCTTTCGACGCGCCAAAGTTCACGGTAGGCACCACTACGCCGTCGAAAATTTCGCGTCGTGCAGAGATAGGGGCAGAGGGTGATGAAACCTCCTCTTTGCGACTCTTCGTTTTGGCAGTGGGCCTTGGGGTTGTCTGACTCTTAGGCGGACGTCCCCGGCGCTTGGGCGTAGGTTTGTCGGTGCTGGCAGTCGTGCCGTTCTGTACTGCGCGGGTGGAGGTCTTGCGAGAAGTTCCTGGGCCAGGATCCGATAACCTCGCCCGTTTGTGTCGCGTATCATAGTCTGACACAGTTTTGCCTGCCCTGCGCTCGGACGGCGTTATTGGCAAAGCTGGGGCGGCCTTCCTTTTCAAGGGTGTCTGGGATGATTCGATAGCGATAGCCTTCTCAACTGGGTAAAGGAGTTAGAGACAGAAGAATTTCCCTGCAAAAATGAGTATGAATACGCACGGCCTTGTTCTTTTACTTGTGTTAAGAAACCTATCATGGCGCCTCTTGTTGACGGCCTCGACATTCCTAAATCACGACATAGGGAGCGTAGAGTCTCTGCTTTCAGAGAATCCCAGGGAAACTCAGGCATGTTTTCGTGGTTGGGGAGTGTGATGTCGAGAATTGAAGTAGAGTGAAGTCAAACTTCCGAACACCGACCGTGACTTCTTCCGTTGCGCGTGGAGCTTACCATGAGCTCAAGCGCTTAAACTTCAAGGATTCATCCTTGCTAGAGAAATCTGTTCGCATCTCTTTCGCTATACAAATTACATAGACATAAGCCTACAACTGTGGCCCGACTTCATGCATACATCGTTGTATGTGGAACGGAGGAAGAAACCAATATCTGCGCCCTCCTCGAACTTCCTGACATGTTAGGCGCCAATCGCGGTGTGTATGTGCATTAGGACGAAGGGGCAATGCTACCCTCCGAGTCTCTGAACCTAGCTCTTACCAGATCAGTCAAGCACCTTTCGCCACCAGGTTTATAGTTAGGTTGTATATTAGGTAGCTAGTCGACCACGAAGAGTCCCGAAGCCAGAGGGGTATCAGCTCTATAAACCGAGATGAAATCCAAATCACATCGAAAGTATCCTCCTCAGTCTACACCCTCATCCCATGCTCTCAAGCACTCATCATCTCCTCGCGTGGTCCCTCTCTCTGCTGGGCGCCCGGTTCTTGGGCGGGACAGTAAACGACGCAGCAACGGGACTCCACCCGTCCTCCGCGCTCCGCTCCTCGCCCCTGATGAGGCTCGCGATACTCGCAGTATGTCGATGGCTCTTCTTGCCTTGCCCTTCATTCCTCGGGATCGGAACGGCTGCTGCGGTGGGCGCACCTGGGTTGGGTGACCGATACGTAATATCCATTTCTTCTTCGTCGGAGTCAGCGTCGCTCAAATCGAAGGCGGAAGCATCCAGGGCAGATAGCCTGGAGGAACTATCGAGGTCATAGATTTCGTATTTCGACCTTTGAGTGCGGCTGGATAGGTTGTTGGGTGGTGCGAGGGCGGCTTCGCCCCGCATGTCATCGGGGAGGAAGAGGTAGAAGAAGGCGATGGCAAGGCAGGAGCCACCCACGACGTCGATGAGATAATGATGGGTGAGGTACATCGTCGCCCAATAAAGGACACCGGTGTACAGCCAGACGTAGCGAGTGGTTTGTGGGAAGAAGTGGGACATGAAGAGGGCCTCTATCGTGGCGCAAGCAGAGTGGAGTGACGGGAAGGCACCGAAAACAACAGGCGCGTTGGAAAAGCCAACGGTGTAAGTGGAGGAGTGGAGTAGGGCATCGATACGTGCCAAGCCGCCGGGGGACCCTTTCATCGAATAGTCTGCTGGGGTTAGTCCGTGGATGAGCTCGTACCATGGGGCGGAGCATGGAAAGAAGATCTGGATGACAACTCCGAAGAGATTGAGATACCCAAAGACGCGCGCCCAGAGGTGTAGGGATTCCTTAGCTCTAAAGAGCCAGAGGAAGGCGGCAACGAAGAAGGGAATGGCAAAGTGGCCGACGCCATATGGCAGCCACGCGATGATGTCGAGCATGGGATGCGTGAAGCGTGTCAGGATGTCCGAAATGTTAGCGCCGTAGAGTACCGACTCGAGGGTCGGAAGGAGTGACACCGATATTTCAGGCCTCCACGATGTTGGAATGAAACGGGAGGTATAATACGTGATCAGCCACATGAAGACGGGCGTGGCTGGCAGGAAAAACTGGGAGGTGAAGGGAATGAGGAGTGCCAGCGTCCATAGCACTGGTATGGCAAGTTTGAGCGGGAAGCCGGGCACCTGCATGAGAATCAACCAAAAGAAAGCATTGGCTATATGGAATATGTGGATGCTGTCCGCCAGGGTAAAGTGGTGCTTCCGCAGTCTGTTCAAGGTGACAGCGGGAGAAAACGACTTGTCCAGGCGACCGACTCCGGCTACGAGCGCCTGCAACAGGTTGTGCACCGTCCGGGATAGCCCGCTCCTATGGTGAGTGGCTGACATCTATAACATGGGTGGTATAGTCTTGAGTACAGCTAGACGCGAGACTTGCCAAGGCAAACACACCGTTGAAATGACCACGTTCCCACCTGAAAACACCTTCTAGTTTTCCAACCTTCCTCCAAGTTACCTACACCAAGAAAAGTCGGTTCAGGTTGCTGAGCTGGGAGCCGGGAACGCGATGGAGGTTGGGGACTTCGAAGCAGGCAGTGATGAAGAGAACCTCCACCGATCGGAGGCAAGAAAATCAGAGTTCGCCGCGTGGGCATGACAAAGCAATGCTCGGCCCGAATTTCAATCATTTTCAAATCATTTTGCCGTTATCACCGTTTTGCCGCCATCCTACCTTGCAGGCTGCCATGCTTTGGGGGCCCCTAATATCCTATGCCAGGACAGTACAAAGCTCAGGATTGGGCTTGACGGCCCCTTTATATACTTTCCTATCATGAAACTTTTCGCCGCTTTCACTATTCTCCGTCTCGCCGTCCAACAGGGATTTATGCTAACTGTGTTCGTGTCCTGGGAGTGCAAAAGAGCTGAGCTTCTCGCTGGAATCTGCCGGGAAGCCTGGAGTCGCTAGGATGCTGGAACTTTCTAGCCGAGCAGTCACTAAAACTCTCTGTGGTTTTCTTGTCGCATTGTTTTTGTCTGTTGCTGTCGCTTATACCTTCAATGTCTGGGGTGGGACGAGTTACAAGGCCAACGAAATTTCTGGGAATCACAGTCTCGACTAGCACCAGACATTGGTCATAGAGGCGTCGCGATTGAAACATCAACTTAATATTCTTATCACCACCAGCGCAATGCCTTCTCCGCCATCCAAGTCGGCCCCCCCTCCGAGAACTGATCCTTATGCAGCCCTTCCACTACAGTTTATCAAAGAACCCCTTCCTGTCCCACAGACTTGCGAAGACGTCCACATCCTTCCCGCTATGCAGCGGTTCATTCGTCAACCCAGCAATCCTAACGAACAACGACCCATCAAGTTTTTCCGCGTCCGGCAGCTCCGAACTCGCAAAATCAGGCTGCCCAGGCGCCCTCGTCCCATAAAGCGCCGCAAAGTGAGCAAGTGCACGTTGGAGCTTCGGGAGATGCTCGTCAGGAATAACAAGGGACGCCTGGATGATGGTGAACCATGGGTTTGGCGTGCTGGCCTTTGGGGAGGTGGCTGAAGGAATGGATTTCGGGTGGGGGGTAGGGAAGGGCCCATGGGACACTGGAAAGGCAGTGGTGTGAGCGAAGAAACCTGCGATGTCGAATCTGGGGCGGCCGCGAGCGATCCACCAGGCGAGGGAAGAGACGAAGTAGCTGCGGAGTAAGAGTTCCTGCGATGCGGGTTTGAGGTTCGCGACGATCGAGGAGAGGAAGAGGGATGACGTGACGAGGTGCATACTTAAAAAGTGATTTCTCATCAGACTCTTGCAGGTAGGGGATTTAGACATGTGGCTCACAAGAAAAAGTCGCCCTTGAACTCTTCTCCCTTGGTCCATCCTCCGATCCCATATATCAACACATTGGTCCACACGAGTTCTTCAATCTTGCGTTCGACCTCCTTCGGGTCAGAGCGGTCAAAGGTCCACCCATTGGCATACTTATTCAAAGCCTCGCTATGATTATCCACAACGGTCGTATACATCGCCATTCCGGTGTTCTGGATGGCGTTGAACTGGGGATCCTGGAGCATACGAGCTACTATGGTAAAGGCATGGACATTCTTTGAAGGAGATGAAGGTGCGTGGCTCCCTAAGCTCAAGGCTAAGGGGAGGCGTGCCGTGACAGACTCGAGGGGAGAGACTTGGGTGGACGTCCATAGGGATGGCGGAATGATTGCACTCGCATCGGTTTTGTGGATTGCAGTGGAGGCAAGACCTTTTCAGCTGTCCATCAGTGCATGCCGTCATATAACCGACTCGCATCATGCGTACCTTCTACAACCATGCCAGGTAGGCCAAACTCCAGACCATAGCCGACATGGATCATAGGATGCAGGAGCGCGTCGAGGAAGCGGTTTAGCATTTCGGGCTGTACCCCACCTGAACCGTCAAAATTGGCTTTCTGGTCGAAGACGTGCTCCTCCAATACGGCCAAAGCACCCTTGCTTTGAATGGCATCAGTATAGAACTTGAGGTACGCATTGTAGAACCTGTAAAATTCCAGTATATGAGCATGATGGTCATCGGAAACAACTCCCAAAAATAAATTGACTTCTCATCCCCAAGGTGGTCTTTGAAGTTTTCAGCAGTTATCGGCTCTGGAGATTCGTAGGCTGGTAGTTGATACGAACTCTCATGCTTGTGAGCAGCGGTAATGATTTCAGTATCAGCACCCAGAGCCCAAAGGGCGAGAAGATAATGGGTAAGATGGCTGTCGGCACTCAGTAAAAGACAGAAACCTGCCAGACAGTGATATACATACTTGTGGAAGCCTTGCGAATTGAAAAAGACATGGAACTTCTCGTGGTTTTCCTTCAGAGAGGCGCGTAACGCCTCGGTCGATTCATAGCTAAGTCCTGGCCAGTGGGAGGGTGAGAATTGGGAAGGCGGCAGAGAGGGAGCAGGAAAGAGATCTTGGGGAATATGGGTCATTTTTGCTGTGTCCTAGAGACCGATGCTCCCTTGTTTTTATATTGATACCAAAGTCTTTACATTGTGGTGGAGTCTTAGTGGGGAGCTTGCTTCGATGTGTCAAGAGAAATGACTAAGATGGATACACGGATGGACACCCCTAGAAAGAACAGTCAGATGGGTGCTTCGCCGGTCTGACGCGCATCCTATGCCTTAGATCCGTGCTGCGGGGATGTCAGAGAATCGTATCATCTGATCGAGTTCTATTCAGTAGGCCTACAAGGTGCTGGGTGGAGGTCACGGCCTAAGTCGGCGATGTGAGAACTGTTACAGCTTTGTATGATGATGGCGCTGGTTATATTTAGAACCCAACACATCAAGGGTGCAACCACGAGAGTCGGTGACGTTCAACGCGTCTCGCCATGTGGTCACATGCCCCTCCAAATGCATCACATGACAAGGCGCGTAGCCGCCGCAGCGGCTGCATGCGGCAAGCCAACTTCCTCTGTACTACTCCAGTCCATCGCTCCACTGACTTCCATGCCCAGTGTGCGACAGAATCGACAAATAAGCACCTAGAGCGCTCCGGAGTTACGTTCTCGTGGGAGCACACACACTTTGATGCTGTGCACGAGCCAAGATGGGCCGTGATTAGCGCCCAAGGAAGCCCGGAGGACAGTCCGATAGAATGCTGATGAGCGTATTTTGCCTTCTCTTGTCGTTGCTATGATCATCTTTGGATGAATGCTGGATGAATGTCAAGGTCTGTCTGCACTATTCTCTGTATCTAGTATACGTCAGTGACGAGTCGCGCAGACAATCCTTCTCCCCAGGTTCTCCCTCATGAAATTTCCAGGACGCAATTCCCAGGCGTTATCACGGCCTGAAAAGGACAAAGCGCGATACACACATTTCGAAACTCAGCGGAACAATGCCTTCCAGGATAGCTTATACGAGTTCCAGCGTGAATTTTCCGAGGAGCAGAACACTCAGGCAGCTGGAGAGCAGGCGCGGGCGAAGGAGTTTGATGAGATAATGGCCGAGGACAACGACCGTTTCGAGAGAAACCAGAAACGCCGGGAACGATCGTTTCTAGAAGCCGATACGCAACAAGAGGAAGTTTTCCAGGATAATGAAGCTGGAAGAGAGAAGCTTTTCTTAGACGGGCAACGTAGTCGAGCAACTGCATTCGAAAACCAGCAGAATGCCCTCGCCAAAGGCTCGGAATGGCATACTTCGGCTCGAGAGACGCTCCTCTCACAAGGCCGTCAGGAGAGAAAGGATGCCTGCGCAGCGATAGACGCAGCGTTACTGGATCAGTTTAACAAGCTGATGGCCAGCCAAGAGAATTGTTTTGTTATCGAAGAGCGTCGACGGGACGACGTCGTCGAAAAGCTGGTAAGTTAGTTATGGGCTTACTATCTGATGTAATTTCAATGTCATGAGCTTGCAGTGCGACAGCAGAACGATGTCCAAGTCCAGCTCATCCATGCCCAATGACGGAGTAGACATCTCTCCAAGTATCCAAGTACCAGTGGTTACCGAACCAACTGAATGGCGTCCATCCGCACTTCCTGTAACTGTGATCGCTGAAGTCGAGTCAGATAGACCGTCGATTCGCGGGCGTCGGAGCCGCTCGAGGTCACTCCACACACCTGCCCGCCCTCCAACGATTGTGTCTTTGAGGTCACTCCACACACCTCCCCCTCCAACGATTGTGCCTTTCGAATTTACGCGTCGATCCCGGAAGTATTCGTCGCGTTCCTCGAGCTATAGTCGCTCACGATCTCCTTCCATCTATCGAAATGTGCCTCCTGTAGTGGATATGCCATCACGATCTGCGTCACGTTCCCGGAGTCGGAGTCGCCCGCGGTCTCCTTCCGTCGTATCCGTCCCACCATCAAAGGCGCCTCCCGTAGTAGAGATGCCACCATCATGGGTATCACGTCCCCGGAGTCGGAGTCGCTCGTGGTCTCCTCCCACCGCTGTTGACCCGCTCAGTGCGGCCTCAGATGACAGCAACATGGGAGATCCGCTTCACAAGCGTTTTACCAATGCGCAGCAGGAGCGTCTACAGGCCTTTTTAGGTGACGAGAGGCAGAGGGAGAGCCGCTTCCAGGCAGCAGAGGACCGGCGAGAGGGGGCTGAGCATGAACGGACTATGTCTTTCGAACATCTAGAAGGGAAGCGCTCATCGAAGGACCGGGCTTTGCAGAATGCACAAGAAGAACACTTCTGCAGTGCGGAGGCGGTCCGCACTGAAGGAAACATTCGCAGGGAAGAAGTGTTTAGTGCTGCGGAGGAACGCCGGTCCCAGGCGTTCGACATGTCGCTCTTGCTTATCGGGAAGCAGGCGGAGGCTGAGGACAGTCTTGAAAACGAGTTCATGAAGCATTCGATGGATGTTACCGAGTCGTTGAGCAAGCGACAGATCATCAAGTTGGTGGCGGCGAGGGACGACCAATGGGTCCGCTTCAGAGAGGCCCAGCGGCGCCGTGATGCGCAAATGGCGTCAGCGTTTCCTAGAATCCCAAGCCCCAGCCCTGAACAGTCAAGCATCCCAATTGATGATCATTCAATACTCAGGCCCCAAATTATTATTCAACGGCCCGTGGCAAGTGAAGTGAGTACATCGTCAAACTTCGCTATAACACGTTGGTGAAGTTACCTGTTTTCAGTATCATACATACTACTATCCTAGGCGCCCTGTTACCCCTGAAGCTCTTGCTAGTCGTGATTCACGCATAGTGGACGACTCTCGCGTTCGTCCGTTCTCGCCTCCGACAGGCTTCGTGAGTGTCTTTTGATATAGAGCGTCTCCTCAGATTACTCACTATTTCAAGGCCCCTACTGCGTTGTTCAGGGGTCCCAATGTGCAAGATTCACTCCCAGTGCCTCATACCACAAATATCGTCCACCACGAGTTACAACAGGATATAGCGGCTCAGGATCTCCAGCGGGGGCACCAGTATATTTTCGAGCGCTGTCAAGCTTGGAGAGAAGAGGCATTCCAGAGGGGTATCAGGAGACGTCGCCATATCTTCAGCACCAACGAAGCGAGACGTCAAGCCGAATTTGAGGCACAGCAGCGAGTGCGAAAAGCGGTCTATGAGGAGAAAGAAACAGCCCGGGGAGATGACTTCAAGATGGCCCAACAGCGGCGGGAGACGTTGTTTCGGGCCGCAGAACGAGGCAGGGCGATTGAATTTCATCGCAAAGAGAAGGAGAGGGATAAGACATTCGGATCCTCGCAGCAACAAAGGGCCGAGAAGTTCTATCGGAAGCAGCAGGAGTTGCAGACGAAATGCTTTGAGGCGGAGAAGAGGCGGTTTTCGGAGCTTGAGACTTGGAGTACCCGTTTACTGCAGGAAAGGGAGAGCGAGCAGATGGAAGAATACACGAGAGAGGAAGCGTGGCGGGAGGATGAGTTCGAGAAATTACTCGAGGCATATGGATCAAAGCGAGGGAGTGATTATTGAACGTTGGAAGCCTGGATCCTTGGATAATGATACGTTATTCTCCGAAACAGGGATGAAAAGCGTGATGAGATATGAGGACGTTTGTTTGACGCGGCCTTAGGCTTGGTCAACAAATTTGGTTGATCCTCCGAGCACCCACCGCCGGCAGCGTTCAATTACGCCTAGGTATTCGGCGTTTTTGCTCCCTCCAGCGTTCTAGTGTTTTTGCTTGCAGCATTTACCGTATACTAACCCAAGCTGTGGCCCTTCCGCCCCGAATGCTGTTACCCTCGCCGGTTATGCCCAACGACATGTCGGCGCCGTCACAGCCATCACATCGTGATTAGAATTTAGCGCCCATGGATAAAGGTTCGGACACTGGCAGGCAGCTCTTCACACCAACACCTGTGTACGAGTATGTCAAGGTCTGTCCCTAGAATTACCTGTCCTTCTGAGGGCATCGACTCACCTACGAATGATACAGAAACTCCTTCTACTTCTTCCCGTTCCGAGGTCGTAATTCTCAGAAATCGGCAGACACCAACGACGCCAGATATGCATTGTCCGAGGTTCAGCGCGATGACACGTTCCGCCAAAGCCTCTACGAGTTCCAGCAGGAGTTTTCAGAGGAGGAGAGGGGTCAGGCAGCTGGAGAGCAAGGGCGAGGGAAGGAGTTTGACGAGATGATGGTTCAACACCACGACGCATTTGAGACGAACAAAAAACGCCGGGAAGGTTTGTTTCGGGAGGCTGACGCACGGCAGGAGGAGAATTTCCAGAACAACGAGGCTGATCGGGAGATAGTATTTTACGAAGGACAAAGTAGTCGCGCTGCTGCATTCGAGAACGGTCAGGCTGGCCGCGCCAAGCGTTCAGAATGGTATAGTGCTGCTCGGCAGACGCTGCTCCTGCAAGGTCGTCAGGCAAGGAAAGATGCTTGTTCTGCAATCGAGGATGCCTTCACAGATCAGCTCAACAAATTACTGGGGACTCAAGAAGATTGCTTTGTTCTCGACGAGCTTCGACGAGCCAGCATTGTCAAAAAGCTGGTCAGCCAGTCCTGATTGTCTCTCCCGTTTATTCACCGCCATCTTTTGCGTCAGCTGGACGATGAAAGTGGGCTCAAGGCCAGTTCATTCGAAGCCAATGGCGCAGCAACAACTAGTCCACCGTTCTATCAAGCTGCAAGGAAAAGGACACCCTACTCCTACCAAGCCCCGGCAATTGTTGGATTTTCAACAGGACGGTTGGCGGGGAGTCCCTCGAGGATACCTCTCATCACCGAACACCGCCAGCACAGTCCAAATATAACACCAACCCATACACAAATATACAGGTCTCCAATGTCAATATCCAGGGAGGTAGGGGTCTTGCAGCCTACCGCCCCTACCGCTAGGATATCACGGACCTCGGAGTCTAGCAAAATTATGGACAGTGATGCCGCGGGCCTCTCACTGACCATCAATGACCCGTTTGAAAAGCGATTCAAGGGCGCGCAGCAGGGGCGCCTGGAAGCCTTTTTGAAAGAGGAAAAGTGCAGAGAGAGCCGTTTCCAGGCAGTGGAGGCTGCACGAGAGGACGCAGAGGCTGAGAGGATTAAGGATTTCGATCAGAAGGAAAAGACTCGCTCGATGAAGTTTCAGGACATGCTGGGGTCGCACGAAGAACACTACCACGGCCGGGAAGTCATGCGCAGTAACGGAGACGTCCGAAGGGAAGAGGTGTTCAACGCTGCTAACGAACGCCGGTCCCATATGTTTGCCATGATGTTGTCGGAAATAGAAAAGCAGGCAGAGGCAGGGGATAGTCTTGAAGAGAGTCTCATGAACCACATGAAGAGTACGACAGAGTCCCTCAGTACCAGGCACCTTGCACAACTCGACGTGATGCGGAGCTTGGTGTGCCTGTGGCCACATTGACATTACCCACATTCCCTCGCTCTCGTCGTACCCCGTCAGCATCTCCACCTGAAGGGCATCACACCGTCCCCGCCCCGACGATCATACACCCGGAAAGTAGAGGGTCTTCAGGAAGTAGGTCTTCGAGACCTGTGGCAGTGAGTGTATCATTGATCTTTAACGCGTTACCCTCTGATCCAGCTGCATCCAGTATGATCGCAACCACCACCATCGTAGTTACTCTCGTGGGGGCCGCTCATTCTCGCCTCCGATTGGCTTCGTGAGTGTTTCTCGTTCTACAACATCCTTCGAGAGCTTAACTTCTATCATAGTCTGCGGGAGCCTTGTTCAGAGGCCCGGGGGTGCAGGATCCACTTCCAACTTTTGGGTCGGAAAGTGTTATAAAGGAAGAGTCACGTCAGGACATGACGTTCCAGAAATTCCAACGCAGGTGTCAACACATATTTGAGAGCTCTCAAACACGCAGAGTAGATGCCTTTGAGAAGGGCAGCCTGAGGCGGCGACATGTATTCAGCGTCAATGAAGCTAGGCGCCAAGCCGATTTCGAGAGGAAGCAGCGAGCGCGTAGAGCAACGTTCCAAGAGAAAGAAGGCGCCCGGGAAGACGACTTCAAAAAGGCTCAGGGACAGCGGGAGACATTATTCCGAGAGGCTGAACGAGTGCGGGAAGTCGCCTTCCATCGCAGAGAGCGTGCTAGAGATAAGGCATTCAGACAGGCGCAGGACGGCAGGGCCGAGATATTCCACAAGAAGCAGGAGCAGCTGCAAGTGAAGTGTTTTGAAGCTGAGCAGAGGCGGTCCTCAGAGCTGGAGACTTGGGGAGCGCGATTGCTGCATCGGAGTGAACGCGAGCAGAAGGAAATATACACGGCTCAAGAGGAGGCACGCGAGGATGCGTTTAAACGATCGCTCGGTGCATATGTGTTAAAGCGTCAACGTGGCCACTGATCATGGTCTAATCATGGTGTATACATTGTTGCAAACACGAGCCTGGGGTGCTGGAGTTCGGCATTGAAGCTTCAATGGTTTTCTGGTTCAGAAAGCTCAGCACTATGTCAATGTCAGGGAGAAGCGATGCGCCTGATTATCTGCGTGCGGGCGTTTATTTCGCAGGCGCACAGGCCATCTTGATTGACGCCCGAAGGTAAACGGGGCAACGTGGGCTATGTTATCAGTTTAACATCTATGCAACTGCATCCATTGCAAGATCATCGATGTCAAGGTATGTCTCTAGTGTGCCGTCGTGATATTGTTCTGTTGTAAATGCTGGTATTGACGATACATGCAGGCCCTACCTGTCGTCCGAATCTGGGCATCATTCCCAGGAGTCCCTGAATGCACCTTCATATGCACTGTCCCAACTACAAGACGACTACACTTCCCAGAAAACCCTCTATGAGTTTCTCCAGGAGTTCGCAGAGGAGGAGAAGGCTCAAGACGTTGGAGAGCAGGCGCGAAGTACAGAGTTCGATGAGATGATGGCCGGGTTTAACGAGGTATTTGAAACGAATCAGCAACGTCAGGAGCGCTTATTCCTGGAGGCCGATGCACGTCAAGAAGAGACCTTCCAGAAAAAGGAGCCTCTGCGGGAGGCGGTATTCTCAGAAGGACAGATCAGCCGCGCAGCTGCTTTCGAAGTGGAACAAGCCAGCCGCGCCAAGCGCTCCGAATGGCACAGTGCAGCTCGGGAGATGCTCCTCGTGCAAGGCCGTCAAGGAAGGAAGGATGCTTGCGCTGCGGTTGATGCGGCCTTAGTCCAGCAGTTTGGTAAGTTGCTGAAGGCGCAGGAAGATTCTTTCAGTTCGGCAGAAAGTCGAAGAGATGGTATTGTCCAGAAGCTAGTAAGCAGGCCGCAATGACCTTAAGCGCTCTCACTAACACCGGACACCTTAGTTGGACGACAGCAAAGATCCCAATTCCGATTCATCAGCGAACATTAGTTTCCCTGTTGGCATACCTCCCGTACCTGTCGGTTCACCCATGATACACGTTAGACCGTTAAGCCGTTCTTCGCGTTCTTGGAGTCCTCCGGCGTCTGGACGAACTTCACGATCTCCACGATCTCCAGAATCTCCACTGCCTATTGTTATCAGGCCAATTTCTACGCCTTTAGGATCCACAGAGGAGGCGTCGCTGCCCACTGTTCTTGATTCCCTTGAGGCTCAATCCATCTTGCAGCGTTACATGGAGGACCGTTTTCAGGCAGCGGAGGCCGCGCGAGACCAGGCCGAAGTTGAGAGGACTGATGTTTTCGAACAAAAACAACAAGATCGCTCAAGAAAGTCTCGGGCTATGTTGGACTCACATACAGAGCACTTTCGGAGCAGAGAGGCTGCGCGCACCGAAGGACACATTCGGCGCGAAGGACTATTCAACGTTGCACAAGGACGCCGGTCTCAGACATTTGATATGTCCCTGTCGCAGACAGAGACCCAAGTGGAAGCGGAGAATAGCCTTGAGGATAATCTCACGAAGCACATGAAAAACATGACGGAATCACTCAACAAAAGGCAAATAGCACAACTCGAGGCCGAGAGAGAAGACCAGCTGACTCGCTTCCACGAAGCGCAGCAGCGTCGCTCTACAGTACTTGAGGCCTTGTCGCCACCGACCACAGGACTGCAGAGGAGCCAGAGACTGAGCCCAAGCCCAAGTTCTCAACATTACCCGCCGTACGTCTCAACGACGCCACCCCCTTCAGTTATCTACCCATCGACGCCAACTCTTGTCCACCGACCCAGCTGGAGGGGCAGAAGCAGAAGCAGAAGCAGAAGCAGGACGCCCGTGACCCTGATCAGGAGCCCTAGTCCCAGGTTGATAGATGTGAGCCTATCATCGCTCTTCAAAATATCACACTCAAGTGATCGCCGTTAGCACCGCCCTCCTGTCATTATCCAGGGCCCACCCCCTCAGACCGCATTTGCTCGAGTCCCATCTGCTCAAGTTCCACCTGCTCGCGTTCGTCAGCCTCGTGCTCATCGTCCACCTTCACCACCAGTTGGTTTTGTGAGTCCGATGTCATTTCTTTCCTTCAAAGTCGTTTATTCCTTTGAAGGCTGCTACTGCATTGTTCAGAGGCGCCAATGTACACCTGCTTCCAGTTCCTGGCTCGGATTATGCTTCTACCATAGACTTGCGTCAGCAAATCTTTGAGATGTCGGAAATCAACCTCGAGGCTATCTTCAAGAAAGATGCCCAGAGGCGACATCATATATTCAGCGTGAACGAAACGAGGCGCCAATCCGAATTTCAGAAGAAGCAGCGAGCGCGCAAGACCGTGTTTACGGAAACAGAGGACGGCCACAACGATCAACATAAGGAGGATCAGCGACGGCGTGAGATATCCTTCCAAGTTGCGGAACAAAAACGCGAGGTCGACTTTCATCACAATGAGAGCGCGAGAGATCTGGCATTCAAACTTGCACAAGACCAGAGGGCCGAGAAGTTTCATGCGACGCAGGAGGCGTTGCAGAAGAAATGTTTTGAATCCGAGCAGAGACGTCTTGCGGATCTGGATTCCTGGGGTGACCAGTTACTGCGAGGAAGGAAGCGCGAGCAGGTAGAGATTTACAAGAGCGAAGAGGAAGCGCGCGAGGATGCATTCCAGCGATTGTTCACGACCGAGACGCAGAAGGGCAAAAATAGCCCAATAGGGGATGATCAAAGCTCCACTGGTTCAATTGGCAGTTCGATCCCGGGAAGCTTTCGACGTGGGCGATCGTTTTTCTCAAAGAAGAAGGGATTGTAAACAAATTTCCATACCGCTTGGTCTTACTCATTACGATCTCAGTTTGACTTCCGATATCTGATATACGATCAACTTATGTTGCCCATTTGAAAGCTGTGAGTTGTACCTGCAGACATCGCGGATACTGGAGTAAAAGAAGGTAACTGAGAGGAGGTAATTAGTAAGGAGGAGTTGTGAATGAAATCATGTAGGCAGAGTATCCTGAGACGGGTCGATTCATACGTATTCCCATACCGAAATCTATGTCCGTGGTTAGACAAACATCAAGGACTTGAAAGTACTCTATACTTACCGCGTTGAGCTAGTTCAAGAACGGGTTAGAATTTCCTGCGCCATCTAGCAGGACTACTCCCAAAACTCACTCCCCGCCTCCCGCTCCTCCCCCTTGACATACATGAACCACTGCGGCGCGGCCCTTACCGTATCTAGTCGTCCCTGTCCCTCCATAGTGAGCCCCACATGGCCCGCTAACATCGTACAATCCAGCTCCTCCCCCGTTTGCACGTCCACCACAAGCACGTCCACCTCGGCGTATCCCTCTGGCGCCTCCCATACCCTTGGAAAACACACGCCATCAAACTTAAGCTTCCTCACCCACCCTGGTGGCTGCGGGCCAAAGCTCGAGCCTGAGTGCTTCCTAGCCGCAAAGAACACACCGTTAGGTTCCCATGCGCAGAATGCGGTGATCCACCCGCTGACGAAAGGCGTGAAGGAACCACCGGGCTGTTCATGTACCATACGCGCCCAGAACTCCTTGTCCGCACGCGTTGGCCCGCTAGTGTCAAAGGCGCGCACGAACCGCTTCAGGACCACTCGAAGCATCTGTGCCCACTCCTTGGGCTCCTCGCCGAACTCGGGGATCTTGTCAATCCGGGTAAGGATGGACTGCCAGTCGGCTTGCGTGCCTTCGAGGGTAATGAAGGGGATACCGCAGCCGAGCATCATTACGTAGCGGAAATATCTGGTAACGACCACGGTCAGAGACAGTAACAAAATAAGAATACTAAAGGAACGGCCTACTGTTTCAATGTTGACATAATGAGAGCGGAGCAAACAACAATGTCCCTTGGTGTAGTAGTGGAGAAATTGGGCAGCACCCAAGAGCTAAGTGATTTGTCCTTGACCTGTTATCCCAATCAGTGAGGTATCCATGAACATGGCGCGATAGTGCATCTGGATCTACTCACATTCACGTCGATCTGTCCAGTCATCTGAACAGCTAGATCCCCAAAGTCGACCTGGTCAAGAGTGGAAACCATTGTCGTGACGATGATATCTTTCTTCCCGCTGTGGTCCACAAACTTGTCACGCAGTTCCTCTGCGTGTGCATTTATGCTGCGCAATGAGACCTGGATGTCCAGCCACGAGCAGACATAAAAAGAACGAGGTTTCTTACTAGAAATTCAGCTGCGATATGATCGCTATCCAGACATCGTCAGGCCTGGCGACCGAACAGCATAAGTGAATAAGGTCGAGGTATTTGCGCAAGAATCACTCACCGAATTACCAGATTATGGTGGTTATTGTATGCCGACACCACACCCAAAACAAAGCCATTCTTCTTGACGATCACTTGCTGTGTTCCATCCACAGAGCTCTGCAGCACCTTGGCGGGGTGGTGGGTCGTAGGAAGGTTAGAGAGCACCTTCTCCGGAACGCTGGACGGGCCTTGCCCGCCCCACCGTGGAGGAGCGTACTCTTCGGCAGGACGGTCGGCGACAGGGAAAGTGACGGGCATGTTGTCGGGGGAGGGGGGGGAAAGATGTGGCAAACGTTCCAGCGCAGCTCAGGTTAAATACCAAACATAGAACGCCTTGTGGAGTCACGCCATGGCAGCCGGCGCTCGATTCAAAGAAGATCGATCTATATCCCTCAGTGGCAGCTGACACCGCATTGCCAGTGCGCTATCATTGACACGGAGACACGAGCCATACATTGAAGAAGAGACAGAATCTGTTCAGAATTGGAGTTCAATTGAGACAATCGAACGGAACGTGAAGCACGTAATCTAGTCATCGTGACAGGCTACCTGCCTCCATTCGTATAATGTATATCGCATTTAGACTTGAACATGACGCTTGGCGATTCTCCTGAAAGCATCATCGAATATGAGCAGCACATCCCAAAATACCACCGACTTGTAATAGAAGCAGCACACCTTTCCTCCCCGCAATGGCCGCAGGGGGCACTGCCCATGAAAAATATGAACACGACGGCCGGAGGAACAAAACAGAAACACATAACGAACATCAAAACAGCCGCTACGGGCATCGACTCCGACAACCACAAGTTGATGCTAATATGGAGGAACACGCAGATGACGCCGCCGATGAAGCACGCCATGCAGTGGTTGAGTAGGAATACCCATCCTCGGGCGATCCCGAAGGCGCGCAAGATGTACGTCTCGCTATGCCCCTGGACAAGGCACTTGTTGAACTCCTCGAGGTGCCCTGGGTGGCCTTGGGCTGCCATGCGTGGGAGCCGGTGGCTGCAGGATACGTATACTTTGCGGGCGGCGGTGGGGAGCGATGCAGTCGCGAGGAGGAGAACGACGGTCGTTATCGTCCCGCCGAGGTTGAGCAGGAGTCCTGCGTTGGCGAAAGCGCGGAGGGCGATGTCGGCTTTAGGGTAGCTGTCGGCCCTGTCTGGGAGGGAAGAGATGAGTTGTGCCTCCGTGCCGGCGAGGAGTGCTGTCTGTAATGGTGAAGTGTGTGAGGGTGAGTTGCAAATCGGTCAATCTGTAGAAGACTTTCCACTACGGCAACTGCCTGTAGTCTGGGTATCCATGCCTGCTTGATTTGTTTCACGGTCTTCGGGAGTGTATCTGATTCGTGTTAGTGGAATCGTGGCTAAGATGCTCACTCGTCGGCCTTACATTCGAATGGGGACAAAGGGACGTTCAGTGTTGCTGGCGCATCATTATGGCTTGCATTAGTGCGATGATGGTCACTGTACTCGTCGCACTCACAAGTCAGTGAGTCGAGGCAAGTGAAGGGGATGCTTGGTGTTGACGCCATGCGAGTGCGATGTAACGAAGTGTGTATAGGGGGGATGTTCATGGCAAGATATGCCATCACTGGACTTCTGAAATAAGGAGAGAGCTCTTAAGTAGATTAGCGGGCCCATACCGGTGGCAACACGTTGTAACTTCGTGTTTATGAACTCATCGGGTGTTGTTTCACCATACAAACTTTATACTGACACTGGGCCTGAACCGTATACCTAAAAGCAGGCGAGCCATCAGTTTAAACAATCAAAGTCCTTGGATCGCACACCTTACCTCCTGATGTGGAAAAGGGCGACGCGGCCCGAGGAGCGGGTTCATGTCCATCGGGAAATCTGGATGCTGGGGATCCGCTATTACACCCGAAGTATTCCTGGGAGCAGGAGGGTGATCAATATGTGTAGACGACCAAGGTTGTAAGATAACACACCTTTCTTCCTGATGTGAAAGCGGACGATGCGGAGGGATCCGGAGTGCATATGTGTGTCCCTTAGGAAAGTTTGGATGGCAGCTGACGCTGCGACAATTCTAGGTTGTAATGTGACGAGAAAACTCATTAACGAGCGGTAAATTGATGTCAAACATTCATTCAATTCAGACCGGAACAACGTTCCGCGACCGGAAAACAGAGGCAATTGGAAGCAGACCTAAATAATAATTGACAATTCCGAGTGGCTGCCCTCGTACGTGTACATTGTTCATACCTTGGCATACGCAACTTTCCTGGGAACACCGAAATCATGTCAGGACACTTCAAATCATGTCATCATGAGGGAGGAGCTCTACCTCTCTATTCAATTCGAACCGGAACAGACTTCCACGACCGGAAAACAGAGGCAATTGGAAGCAGACCTAGATTGACAATTTCGAGTGGCTGTACTCGTACGCATACATTGCTTATACCTCGGCATACGCAACTTTCCTGGGAACACCGAAATTATGTCAGGACACTTCAAATTATGTCATTACGAGGGAGGAACCTTACGATCGGGGCTCGACACGCCACCAGTGAAAAATATGAAAGCAATGACCGGTGGCACGATGTCGAAGACAACAACGGGGATCACCGCCGCCGCCACGATCCTCGACTCGGATAACCAGATATCCATGGTATTGTGGAGAATCATGCAGACGACCCCGCCCATGAAACACGCATTGAAGTGGCGGGGCGGTAAGCTCTGGCGCGTCGCGTGAAGAAAGCGTTGATTAAGAGCACCGCAGAGAGCGTCGCGCTGACGTCAAGAAGGAGGCCAGAGGAGGCAAAGAAACGGAGATATCGGCCGCAGAATGGTCGGGGCCATGGTCGACCAGGCTGCTCATGAGCTTGGCTTCTGTTCCCGCGAGAATTATTGTCTGTGTGATGCGTGAGAGCTATGACTCGGTCACGGAGTAGCGAGCTCACCACTACCGCCGCTGCCGATAATGGGGTACACATGCATCCCTTACCTCTTTTTCAGCTTTTGAAAATTCATCTGTTCGACATCAATGTGATGAAGTCCGATTTGCTCATTATGCTCACCATCTAATAGCGCCAGAGTGACCTTTGGTGCCATTTTCTCGCTACGCTGGGGAGAAGCATCCTCGCCGTCGGGAGGTCTCATCGTAAAGGGCAGCCGCGCGAAGGCGGGCAGTATCTCCCTCGTGGTTTTGTAAAAATCAACCTTTGCTTATGGGCGCTGGGCGTCGACCAAACATAACCACCACTGCGAACGACGGATTTCGCTAGATGCACACCCTCTTTCCTGATAAGGATGAGGTCCTTGAAAAGTTTGGATGGTAGGTTGGGGCTGTCACGATAGCAGTTCTGATGATGTGCATGGCTAGAGCCGTAGCCTGAATGCGGAGAACCATCAACATCGATAATAGAATTCGAGAGATTGCGCACCTTTCTTCTCGATTTGAAAACGGATGACGGCGCCCGGGGAACGTGCAATGGATACCTCGGGAAATTCTTGGCACTAACAGTAGCTAGAGCGATATACCTTGGACCGGGACTCGGACAAGAATTCGACAAACAGTACAGCTTTCTTCCTGAGTTAAAAGCGGACGACAGCGTGCGCGAAGAGAGGACTGGATCCCCAGGGTTCTTGCAAAAGAGCACGGTGATGTTGATGTTAGTGTGGAGGTTAGCACTGATCATACAAAGTGGTCAATTCGAGCCCATACATTGGGTTCGGGCCGGTTTGCCGCAATGACAGGTTCGAAGTTCGAACGAATGCCATTGGAAGCAGAACACGAATTGAGAATCGATGGGTGGCTGTACTCAGTACGTATAAGTACACTGAACACCTTTTCCTTTTCTACGCCAGGGTTCATACCCCAGCATAGGCCGCTTTCCTGGAAACACCACGAAATTCGTGTTAGAATATCCAAACCACGTCATTTCCACGAACTCACCTTTCTTCCTTACAATCGCGGCACGACGGACTACCCATGTAAAAGATAAACGCAACGATCGGTGGTACAATGCTGAACACAACAGCAGGCATCACCACCGCTGCCACAACCGTCCTCTCCGACAACCAAAGGTTGATCGTAATATGCACGAACGTGCAGATCACCCCGCCCATAAAGCACGCAATACAATGGCGCAGCATGAATCCCCATCCTTTCGCGATCCCAAACGCACGCAGTAGGTACGTCTCCCCATGTCCCTCCACCAGGCGCTTGTTCAGCTCGGACACATGCGAGGGCTGGCCGTTGTGGATCTTGCGCGGGTAGCCGTGGCTGCAGGCGATGTAGATCTGGCGCGCAGCGATGGGGAGGGAGGCGACGGCGATGAGGAGGAGGATGGTGGAGAGCGTGGCGCCGATGTTGAGGAGGAGGCCGGAGTAGGCGAAGAAGCGGACGGCGGCGTCGGCTGCGGCGTGCTCGGGGCCGTGGTCGGACAGGGAGCCGATGAGCTGGGCTTCTGTGCCGGCGAGGAGCGCGGTCTGTGCGGTGTGAGCTGGGAACGGGTGGGGAAGGGGCAGGGAACGCACTACTATTGCTACTGCCTGTAATCGGGGCATCCACGCATCCATGACCTCTTTTGGGGTTTTTGGGAGTTCATCTGTTCACGATCAGCACGATGAAGGGCGGGTTGGTGGTTGTGCTTACAATCCAAAGGCGTCAGAGTGACTTTTGGTGCCATTTTATCGTTAGGATGGGAGAAGCGTTGAGTAAGTCGTGAGGAGTTGCTGCGAGGGGCAGTGAGAGCTGCAGGCGTTTACTGTCATGGTTCTGTCAAGGCTGGTCAACATCGTTCGGCGCTAATCAAACATTGTCCTCGTTACCCCACAATTTCCCCGGGCCCCCGCAAATGGGATCGTGCGAAGAAATCACGTCGGCAATTCACGAGGTCCTGCCATAATTGTAACGCGCTAATCGTGTGTCCGTGCTTCGCGACATGATAAGCTTTATCCAGAAGTGGGCAAGCTGGGTTATGAGCTACGTATAGAACTACAAGTGGAGAGCTGGGAGGCACTGCCTTGCCGAGGTGTTGGTGACATAGTTGACAGAACGCGTGATTGGAGGATAAGAGCCGCGGAATTTATAGACTCCGGTCCGCGCAGCAAGAAAAGGGAGACTCGGAGGTCCCGCCTGCCTGCGAATTCTGCTTCTATCCACGTACAAATACCTCAGAGTCCAAGTAGCGCTGCGCAGGAGCGAGGCGTGTAGTGGGGTTCTGGTGACGCGGCCCCCGTGTGAACGAGTATTGGGGTAACAGCGCAAATATTGAGGGCGGTCTCCTGTATGTTTTTACCTTGTGCAACCTGGCAACGTGACCGAGGCGACTGTCAATGTCATTTCAAGGTCGCGTGATAGTAGTCGAAGTGAAGCCTTCGAGCATTGCAGGTCGCATTGAAGCTGACCCCAGAAATGTAGGCCAGCTATGGGATGTAGTTAAAGCCGCACCACGCGTGAAAGTCGTTTGGGGGTGTGATAGAGATAGTGACGCAACAAGTCCGAGTCAGGCGTCGCCACCCACAACAAACACGACCACACACTGTTTCCTTAAGTAGGCCAGCATTAGAGCGCTAGAAACCCATTCCGGAGCTGCGCATACGCAACTCCTTGTCTCCACCTAACTACCACCGTCTCTATATCCCTCCGCTCCCTAGACCTCTCTATCAGGGACTGCCTGAATCTCTCCTTATCGATGCGCTGTTTACTCACCGCGTCCCTCGTCGCAGCTGGCCTCGCCGGCAGTGCCCTGAGCCACCGTGTCAAGAACCACTCCCCGGTTAAGCGTCGCAAGACCCTTGGCTTTGGCCCTGAACATCCCCATGCCGTGTTCCACTCGAGCATCTATCAGATTCAAACCAATGGGTTCATGCCCATGGGTGAGGACGTAGACCCGCTCGAGGTCGCGCACCGCTTCGTCAAGGACAACCTTGGGACCAAGCTTACCGAATCGATGTCGTATAAGATTCGCAAGGACTCTTATACTGACTCCAACACTGGTGTCACCCACGTCTATGTCCGCCAAGTAGTCAACGGACTTGAGGTTGCGGATGGTGACATGAACATCAACATCAAGGATGGTATGGTCCTGTCGTATGGAAGCTCGGTACGTTGGTAACAACTAGACTTCTCTGTGTCTTACTCAACCGTCCCGCAGTTCTACAATGGAGATGTCCCCAAGTTCGTTGCCAAGCTCGACACCGAACTGATGGTCGACCCCCATCGTGAATACTGTGATACTCTGGCAGATGAGCTCCGCAGCCAGACCCAGCAGGGCTCTTACGGGTCTCAAGTTACTCTCACCGAGCCCCAATCTCCTCACGTCGAGGAGCTCAGACACGTTCACTCGTCCAACTGTCAATTCCAGAGCCTAGCACACGAGCTTCCAAGCTCTTTCCATTCTGACGACGACATGGTCGACTTCCGTCCGGCGCTTCTTCAGTTCATGGTTGCGGCTACACCAGAGCCCGATGTCGCGCAGGACATCCTCAGCAAGTTCGACGAGCACCTGGACAAGATGGTCATCGATGCTCCCACAGGCCATTTCGCACCCAACGATGGGCTTCCCGAATTTTCCGTCGGCAACGTCCCCGACACCGTCAACCCTGTCAAGGCCAAGCTCGCGTACATCCAGGTGCCCAACAAGCAGGGCGACGCAACTCATCTTGCCGCTGTCTGGAAGGTTCGAAACCTCGTTTCTCCTATGTGACGTCATGCTTATCTTTGTCGCGTAACAGTTCGAAGTTGAGATGAAGGACAACTGGTATGAAGCTGCCGTCGCCGCTAACGCGCCGCATCGCATCATCTCCGTCGTCGATTGGGCTTCCGATGCTCCTGTCCCCGAGGACCCGCCATCCGACCCGGCAACATACAACGTCTTCGCTTGGGGCGTCAATGATCCTGCGGAGGGCAATCGCACCATTGTCAAGGAAAACTTCGATGCTGCCGCCTCCCCTGCCGGATGGCATGCGGTCCCTTACATCAACGATCCCTCGCTGCAGGGCGTGCGCTTCAACAAGAAGAAGGGCTTCTGGAGGAACACTACCACCACCTGGGGTAACAACGTTAGTATTCCCGTCTACCTTCGTATTTGACGTGCTCTAACGCCGTCCGCCAGGTCTTCGCGCAGGAGAATTGGGAAGGCCAGAATGCTTACATCAACAACTACCGTCCGGATGCTGGCAAGGCCAAGGCCTTTGACTTCAACTACAAACCCAAGCTCACCAACAACACTGATGCTCAGGAGGAAGCCCAGAAGTACATCAACACCACTGTTGCCCAATTGTTCTACACCACCAACATGGTCCATGATCTCTACTATCGGTATATTCTTTTCCCCTTGTCATCATCGCAGCCAAAACTAATAGTTACTCCGCTATCTCAGCTACGGCTTCGACGAAGTCTCCGGCAACTTCCAGCAGTACAACTTCGGCCGTGGCGGAAAGGAGAACGACGCCGTCATTGCCAACGCCCAGGACGGTTCTGGATACAACAATGCTAACTTCATGACCCCACCCGACGGTCAGAACGGCCGCATGCGCATGTACCTGTGGAACACCGCTATTCCTTACAGAGATGGTGATCTCGAAGCTGGTATCGTTATCCACGAGCTGACCCACGGTATGAGCACCCGCTTGACTGGTGGACCGGCCAACTCTGGGTGTCTTGGATGGGGTGAGAGTGGAGGAATGGGTGAAGGCTGGGGAGGTATGTCTTTCTTTTGGTAGGATTTCGGGGAGTGGATGCTGACGATGTTCATTTTGAAGACTTCCTGGCCACTACCATCCGTAGCACCAGTAACTACTCCGACTACGCCATGGGTGCCTGGGCCGCCAACCAAGAACGCGGTATCCGTAACTACGTCTACTCCTTGGTACGTCTCCATCCACTTGCCTTCTCCGAACGTTTCATTCTAACATCGTCGGGTATCGGCAGAACGAGACCATCAACCCGTCGACCTACAAGACCCTCGACAAGCCCGGCTACTGGGGCGTCCACGCCATCGGCGAAGTCTGGGCTGAGATCCTCTGGGTCGTTTCCCAGGGCCTCATCAAGAAGCACGGTTACTCAGAAGGCCTCTTCCCGCCCAAGCCCCTCGCCGACGGCACCGTCCCCGCCGGCGACTTCTACCGCGCTTCCAGCGGTGGCAACAAGCCCCTCGTCCCCAAGCACGGTAATACCCTCATCTTCCAGTGAGTCCCTCCCACTCCTACCGTCTATCCTTATCCTTGTGGATGGAAGCTGATGTGGGTTGTGTGTAAAGACTTGTGATTAATGGCATGAAGCTGCAGACGTGCCGCCCGTCGTTCTTTGATGCGCGGGACGCTATTATTCAGGCTGATCAGATTCTTACCGGTGGCGAGAACTTCTGCACGCTGTGGGAGGGCTTCGCGGCGCGGGGGTTGGGCCCTGATGCGAAGGTTGAGGGACGCACGCCGTGGGGTGGAGGAATCCGGACTAATGTGGGTGTTCCCTTTTTTTTCTTGCGTTTCTTTTCGTGCTGACAAGTAATTCGCGGCTGTAGGGATTCACGCTCCCCCTGGCGTGTAGGGAAGCTTAGTGGGGTGTTTGTTGGGAACTTGGATAATTGCTTTGATGGATTTGTTTAAGGTTGAGCCCCCCATAGAGATTATCTACATGATCTATTGCTGCGTGCTGCTGCTGCTACCTTGCGTTTGAGGTTGTACTATATCGTTTGTTATGCGTGTGTCAATAGGTTATTTAGGTAGTATAAACTCGTTTTATTAGACTTGGGTGTGATGGGGGTGGTTTGAGTGCTTTGGTGGTTTCGTCTCGGTCGTTCACCCCGCCCCGTATTTTTCCTTGGTTCTGACTCGGTTCTGACATCGTCAACGACAAGTACTGCGCCCGAGAAAAGATAGAGTCTGAACTGGACGCCCGACATCGCCATCACTGTGAGTCTCGTCGGATTTCGGATCGCTCTTCTTGCGGCAACCCCACGCTGATACCGCCTCCATCTCCTCCTCCTCGCTCGGTGCATACGAATGTTTGAATTTCCTTGGACTGTCAACAGAGCTGTTGCTTTTATACGCCTGCGATTCTGTACGTGCGTGACGATAAGATGAAACTTGGATAAAACCTAAAACATCGACTCCTGACCTTCAGGAGAACTCACGACCCTGATATATAGCTCGCAACTGTGACAGGCAACCTCTTGATCGATATCTTTATTATGGTGTGCGACTTCTCCAGGTTTTCTGCTCCTAGCCCTCCCAAGCAAAGACAAGCGAAGTCCAGTCTAAAGCATGCCTAAAGTTTTGCACGAGCCTCAAAGTGCTATGTCCCACTCTGTCCCTTCCCTCCAGTGACAAGTGCTGTGCGGATCCCGCACTAGCATGCCATCATGATAGCCCACGATCTAATCTCGATCGGGAAGTCTGCACAGATATTTAATCTAGCCTGAGCACTGCATCCAAGTGACTACTTGCCTGGATACCCCCTGATACGATGCCTATCACTTTCCCCATCGCCGACCGTCCTGCGGAGACTTATGTGCCAAGGGCGTGGAACGAGAAGGAGTCTTCTAAGAATCCGAGCATTGTGCTTTCTCGTCTCCCGACCACTCATGAACCTGTGAGGCTCCTGCAGAGCTCAGTCGATGGGACTCGGGATGTGACGGTGAAGAAGAACGGTTTCGTCTTGGGTGTGGTGCTGGCGTATAATGGGCATCATAACCTGGTGATACGGTGCGCTTGTCTCCGAATAGGACCTTGGATCAACCATAATTCGTTGTTGTGTTTCCAGGCCGGACGATGTCTGGATGGCGATCCTATCACAATTGAACTTCTAGTATGTACCACCTCGGAGCTTTTCATGGGCAAACGTGTGGGCTAATAATCTCTCAACGGCTAGCATAAACGCCCATGCAGAGGAATTGCGTGGAAAGTTTGTAGATCATACGGGACGGAAAACGCTCGTCGTTACGTCTTCCGCCCCGACGATCGAGGAGGTCGACTTTGGCGAATTAGCCATGCAAATGAGCGGGCAGATCAACGAAAACGTTCGCAACCTTTGAATCACGTCAATGATTCCCGTTTGCACTTACACACCCACTTATTAGGTGAAGGATAAGTCGCTTGTTGACTGGGTGCTACCCAACTTCTCTACCACCACACCAAACGACACTGTCATCTGCTCCGCCCTCGTCATGTCCACCCTGAAGGAGTAAGTCCACGTGTCAACACGGTGCATTCTCTAAGGTTTGACCCGTATATTCTCAGATATTTCCGATACGTTATGATGTTCGGATGCGGCATCCCCTCCATCACAATCGAGGGAACGCAATCCGACTGGCAATCCATCCTCGACCGCATCGACAAGATCCCCGAATTCGGCCCGGAACCCACCGAGTGGGCGGGCATGCTGCGCGCGATCCTGAAGCGGTTCGTGCGTGCATTCGAGGAGGGCGGGCCAGCGGCTGATAAGGACTTCTGGGAACGGATGGTCCACGAGGTACCGGGGGGCTCCCAGGTGCCGTTTATTAGCGGGTGGATTAGCGCGTTCTGTGCATGGGACAACAAGGGTCTGTTCTTTGAGGCCAAGAAGCAACAAGGAGCTGACGTGCGCCGGGCGAGGGGCAACGTGCCGGAGTGGGTGACGGGCCTCACTTTTGATGGGGTCTGGTTCCCGCGAGTATGGGCACCCCCTGAGGGGTATGCCGAAGTCGATATGTTGGTACAGGATGTTTCGACGGGGGTTCAATCGCAGTGCACGATGCTTGCTGGCCATGTTGGTACTACGATCCATGGTGATAGGAATGATACCGTGCGTATGGCACCGCAATGGTTTATGTATGTCAAAGGAGAACAGCGGACAACGGGGAGCGCATTTTGGGCTCGTTGATTCCATTTCCATCTCCCTATTACCATGTACAAGAAGTACTGTATACCTATACTGTGACTCTCATGTAGCTTGCTTTCGCAATCCATCATCCTCTATTTAATCCTCTCATCACTGGCTCGATTCCTATCGTAAACTAGTGCTCACGAAGAGACAGCGCAATGATGATGAATACATGATCGTGATTGTTTTGTTTACAGACAGGTACATGTGGGATGCGCAACTCAGGCCTTCTTTACTACTGCTATTCTTAACGCTGCCATATTGTCACCGCAACCTCTCCTTTAGGCGTTGTGAGCCAAGTCGTTGATGGTGCCAGAGGCTGGCAAGAAGGATTAGACGGCTCGTCGATTGCCCATGATTCACTAAAGACTTACGAATACCGCTGAGGACACCCTTCAAGCTCAAGGTCTTGATGTTGGCGGACATGGTAGCAGGGCTGACGTTTCCGCTGCGGCCAATGAAGTAGGCGATCAAACCGGCAATGTGGGGGGTGGCCTGTGAAGTCGCACACGAAATCAGCAAAGTTCTTTTACCAGACGAGAACGGAGGATCGTACCATGGAAGTGCCAGAGATGTTGTTGGTGGCCTTGAGGAAAAGCAGAATATTGAGATAATAGACGACGTGGACCCGACCGGACTACTTACGGTGCTGCTGCCGATCCAGGAGCTGATGACGTTCTGGCCGGGGGCGAAGATGTCGACGACTGAGCCGTAGTTGGAGAAAGAGGCCCTGGCGTCGGCGATCGTGCTAGCACCAACGGTGACGGCGCTGGGGGCACGGGCGGGGGAGGTTGTTCCAGCATCAACGTTAGAGTTTCCGGCCGCGACCTAAGTTAATGATCAGGCGGCTTGAAGGGTGAAAGAGTGGAAGCGAGGAATTGGTACTAACAGCGACGTGGACACCACCGGCGGTGAGCTAAATTTAGATCATGAGAATTCTGGATCATTATTTACGACATTAGAAGACTTACGGAGGCCACAGCGTTGTCCATGGCAGTTGAGGCGCTACCACCGAGGGACATGGAGACGATCGAGGGACGACCAGAGCTCTGGGCAGAGGAGAGGACCCAGTTCAAGCCAGAGACGCTGTACCAAAGCGTTCAGAATGACAAACAAAGATCGACATAGTAGTCAACGTACATATCAGAGACTGCGCCGGAGCTGTTCAGAATGAAAAATGTTGAGTTCTCGAGCTCCGTGTGCGTTACCCTATCCACTCACCCAGAGTCGCTGAGAACCTTGACGGCAATGATGCTAGCCGACTTGGCAACACCGTATTGACTTCCTGCGGCGGTACCACTAATACGAATTAGGTCAGTCGCGAGAAGTCACGGGCGACCGGTAGGTAACATACGCGCAGTGAGTGCCGTGGCCGTTGCCATCGGCTGATGCGTAACCGCCGAAAGTGGCGCCCCATCGTGCACGACCACCGAATGTCGACTATAGCCAATATGAGGCAAGGTAGAGATAATAGAAGCGGATAGACTTACGTGGCCGGTGTAAACACCTTCGGAAGACTGTCAGACATCGCTCATGAAGCAATCATAATTACTCTAGCGACTTACCAGTGTCTGTGGTGGGTAGAAGAGAAATTAGCTTCCATACGAACATCTCTGGACAATCACGTACCGACAACGTAGATATCAACACCGTTACCCGCGGACGGATCGTAGGTGTAGCTGAAGGTAAGGGCACTGTACCATTTCGGTCAGCTAAGTGAGAAATATCAAGAAGTAGGAACCAACCTGGTGTCCTGGTTGGCGAGCTTGGTGCTCGAGCTCAACCTGGAAAGACCCCAAGGTGCGTTGGTCCTAATGATGGAATAAGTGACTGAGCTCATAGATAGAGCAACACACGAACTGGGTTGTCATAGTATGCATGATACCATCCTCGGAGATGTACTCGACGTCAGGGTTGGCGCGGAGAGCGGCGAGAGACTCGTCATCGAGTTCGCCTTGTAATACACGGTTAGCGATAAGTAAACTAGTATATTAGCCCACTTACTGGCGAATCCATTGATGACTTCCCATTCGTGGGTGGTCTTCGCTTTCAGCTTTCCGATAACGGACGCCTTCGCAACACCGTCCTTCAGCTTGACGATGTATCTGCCGGTGGTCTGACCGTCAAACTTTTGCACGGCATGGATCGTGGCGGGGGAGGCAAAGGCTGGGACAGCCAGAGCAACGGCGGCGAGGACAGCGGTGAAGAAGCGCATGGTGGACGAGGAAGTGAACGGGATTGTTGGGCACTCGAGAAAGTGTGAGGGATGTGAATTGTGTGGAGCTTGCCTTTATACTTTCAATCCATGTCGCGCCGGGTGTAGTCACCAAAAGCAGACACAATATCCACGCGTCCATAATCGGACACATGAACAGGTTGTAATACATGCTCCGGCTAGGTTGTTGAAGCAAGGCGGAGAAGACAATCCTTATCAAAATCAACCATATGTCGCATGAGGATGGGTTCTTCTGGCAACAAACAGATAGACACCAAAACAGATGCCCAGGAAAAGAGTCGACATGGCGGTCGAGCTGAATGACATCGTCCCGCGATCACGTTTCGCCTTGGAAAGTTTCGGCGTGTTTACATGGCAGCATTGGCAGCATGATCGAGGGGAAATGGCCACCACAATGAGCAACTGCATAAGGCCTAGGGGTAGTTGCCATCGCGTGTTCCGATTAGCACGAGGCTGTCCGTTATTAAAACCTGTGGACATTCGATTGAGGAGCATGCGGGGAGACATACATCGAAGCACTCACTCGCTGATTTGACTATGCACCTTGTGGAACTGCTTATCTGTATATCTTAGGAGAGGATCTCGGTAGATGGCGTGATCAACAAGTCAGTGGTGCATTGTGGGTTAGAAGTGTCTAGGATGTGTAACGGAGGACGTTTCGTAGACGAGTCCAAGTTCCGAATAACGGCGGAATAGACCAACACCCTGCTCTGTATCACAGGATGCTGAATCCTGCTACAACAAGTACCGACAGTTATGATCGATCGCATGGATTGCCGTTGAAGCTGTGTTTCGGCTAGACAGATGTATCCTTTTCTGGACGGCCTCATGATACCTTCCCCATGTGCCCAGATCACCGCCAGAATGCGAAATCATGATATTCTTTGACCGTGGCTGTATAGTCCGATACCGATAAATCATATTATGCTGCAGCGAGGTTTTCGTGTCAACAAACGTGTGCCCCTTGATTCGCCTTGATGCACAGATCTTCCATTCGGAACCGCGTGGGCGCACCCAACTTTGGGATAAAGCCAGGATTTGAGATGGTTTGCAAATCAGAAAACCAAACAGATGACGTAGATAGAGCATGTCGGAGCCCCCATATAGCCCCATATCCTCCAAGAGCCAGGTTGACCTGGGAGCAGTTCCACATAAACGGAGGAGAAACACGATGTAGAGAAGACATTCAAGTAGATGGCTTGTACTCGTATTCTTTGGTTCGCCCTTCCCACAGGGCACGACAGAAGTGCGATTGCGTTGTGAACAAAGCAGAATGCGAAGCTTTGAATCAGTGGTTATGCAAGAGCGGAGGAGGCTCCGAGGAACCTCGGCCAATGCCATCGAACACGAGCTCTATTTGCTATGTACCAACCCCAGAAGCAAACATTGTCGGCAAAGGTCGGCAAGCGAAAGTTGCAACTCGGGATTGTTCTCCTTGCCCCCTTCGCTGCTTCACTCTCAAGGCTCAAGCCTCTCAATCTCAAGTCTAGCTGTTCTGGGACACTTTCTTCAAGGGTGCTTTTAGCGTATATGCGGCTGTTGCCTGGGGGCAGCTTGTAGTCAGTCGCAGTCGGTCGTCTCAAACATTCCAATCACCAATGCTGTGTCTATGAATGGTTCATCACGGTGATCATCATAATTCGTCGCGGACGAGGGCGATGCTGCCTACAGCTTACGATTTAAATACCCAAAGCCTCTAAAAGTCGACGACGACGAACACAGACAACCCCACAACCTCACACCAAAAACACAAAATGACCAGGACAGGTAAATCACTCGTTCAATGTTTCGATATCACGTCCTCTGAATGGTAGATTGTCGTATCACAGTGGCACACATCACAGATGAACTAAAAACGGCTACATCTGCTGGCGATCTTGCAAAGATAAAGGAACTGCTGGAGGAATGGGCATCATCAGGGAGCGCATCTTCCCCTCCCTTGAACGAACTCCTTTCAACCGCCTCCCAAAACGGCTATGCCCACCTCGTTTCGTACCTTCTTGAGCGCGGCGCCTCAGTTGATGTAGACGTGATTGTCTCAGCATTTGCCACCGCCAACATCGATGTCTTCCAGGCCTTCGTGGATGGAGGGTTCGACGTTAATACAAATCTCGGACACATCGGCGATTTGCTCATCCTCAGCCTTCGAAATCCCGACCTCCTAAAATGGGTTCTCGCACAGGGTGCAAACCCGAATCTCCATCACACCGGGATGCGCTCTGCGCTCGATCTAGCGGTGATTAATTCGTCGACGGAAGCTGCGCAGCTGTTGATTCAGCACGGGGCAAAGGTGAAGAACACCAACGCCCTCAAAGCTGCTGCGTGGTACGGTAACCTCGAGATGATCACGTTGCTCCTTGAGGCAGGAGCGGACGTCAATGAGATCCCGGACTACGAGCAGATGTTGAGATCCGAGCGTGAGGACGGGTTAGGGACCGCGCTTCATGAGGCCGCTGAGGGTGGCCAGAAGGAGGCGGTAGAAATGTTGTTGGAGCGGGGCGCTGATCCTACTCGAAGAAATTCTTTGGGGAAGACTGCACTCGACATTGCGAAGGAGAAGCAGCAAGTTGCTGTTATAGAGGTATTGGAGAAGTAGGCTGGACAGGGCTGCTCACGAGCAGCGAAGCATGAAATGTACAATTTCCTTGTAAAGTATGCAGTACTAGTATCGTATCAGAGTCACGACTCGTAATCTCTTTTCGACACCCTAGCCATCGCGAACGTCATCGCCCGGACCGACCCAAACATGTGTCTTACCTTGATTCAAACGCATCCTGACCTTGTACCACGATGAACGTCGCCGTTCGCTATATCGAGCCCTCACATATCCAACATCTCCAGCCCCGAAGTGGAACTGTCAAGGAAGTGGTTGAGGCCGCGGAGAGGGAAATCGCGAAAAAGATCGAGTCAACATTCGGGGTCGGCGTCGAGATCGATTCCTCTGCAACAGACATTCACATCGATGGACACTTTAAAAATCGTATGTACTAGGTTGCTTCACCGCTTGATGGCTATATGTCCTTCTATAATTCCGCTCAATCTTCGCAGATCATGACCCAAAGTTCGCCGCTCAGCCTTGGGCGCGAATTACGGAGAGTTCCTTCGTGATCGACGCGTACCCAACCGCGGGGGGCGACGGCTCAACTTCCAACCCTTTGCTGGATTCTATTGAGAAGCGCAATGGTCGGGAACATACAAGTAGTAGTCCGATCATTCAAACACTAATCTTATCTTATCGCAGATAAACGCCAGGAGAAGTTGCCAGCTACGGGTGAAGTACAGAAGAAATCCGTAGGTGAAGACAGGCCAACCCGCGACCCATCTATTGATTCCACCGACAAAATCAACGGTGCGGAACATCTCCTGACTCCTCTTCGCCTCGCCTGATAATTCGGGCCCACTATCCGCAGCGCAACGTTTGCAAAAGTTACTCCCTGTTGACATACCAGTTGTACCCTCAGATACAGCGCAGCTCATTATTCTCGGTGGCGCTCTTCAAGCTGCTCAGATCCAGATTAACAATCTTATCGACGAGAATATCGCGCTAAAGGGAACTGTCCAAGAACTCACCGCTGAGATGAAGAGCTTGAGGACCGAGACGCAAAGCTTGAAGAATGCGGTGAATATCATCAAAGACGCCTTGAAGGGCGATAAGAAAGCGGACGTCAATGCCCTATCTGCCCCCCTGGAGAGCTTAAGGGTTTCCGTAGATGCGAAGCGTATGTCTCGTCTCTATTCAAGTTACCGGGTACCTAGTTATTCAATTCACAAACAATTCACAGCTCGATAACTGACTAGCGCCTTCGACTTCTCCCTACTGCTCCGGCAAGCTCTACTCAGGCAAGTAGGGGGGTCAAGGACGTAGAATAGTCAGACACCAGGGAGTCAAGGTCATCACCACAACATGCATCCGCGTCACCCACGGGTCCCTTCATAGGATGCGCGTTTCATTTCTGTCAATTTTTTATAATACTAAACTTGACTTGATATTTACCTACAATACTCTCTCTTTTCGTGCGTGACCTTGGGTTCTTCTCTCCTAACAGATAACCTATAGCTATGCTAGAAGGCTTCTAATCCCACTCGCGTCGCCGATCACATTATCTTCTCATATAGTTATCTTATCCGAGTCTACCCCGGGCTTCCTCGCCCTATCTTTGGCACCAGTCAAAGTCCGATTGAAACCGTCTTCAAGCTTGGCATGATATATACTGTATATTTCCTTTATCCACCATTGGTATTACAAATTCCTTGTCACTCCACCATAAATATATAGGTCATAGCTAACGCATCGCCACTATTGTCCTTGGCCCTGGGCAACAATCTTCAACGCCGCATCGAAGTCTGCAATGATATCACTAATCGCCTCAATGCCCACAGACACCTATGCAGGTTAGGATCAGCACCCATGACCACCTCCCAGTCCAGTGAGCGGCGAAAACGTACCCGAATGAGATCGGGAGTCACACCAGACAACCTTTGTTCCTCCTCGGTCAATTGTGCGTGGGTGGTCGTTGCTGGGTGGATGACGAGGGTCTTGGCATCACCTGGGACACACAATCGAGTCAACACAACAGCAATCTTTACAATCGAGTCTCATTCAACGCACCGACGTTAGCCAGGTTACTGGCCAGCTTTAGGCTGTCAACGAGTTTGCTAGCGTCTTTCAGGTCGCCCTTAAGACCGAAGCTGAGTACGCCTCCGAATGCGTTCGGGCGAAGTATCTTCTTCGCGAGAGCGTTCGATTGGTGGGACGCCAAACCCAGATAGGAGACCCAAGCGATCTGGGGGTGTCTCTCCAACCACCTGGCGAATGTTTAGTATGGAGGAACGTCGTAGAAAAGGTAAGACGCACTGAGCGAAGGCAAGGGCATTCTCGCTGTGCCTTTGAGCTCGTAGGCTGAGCGTCTCGAGACCCTGGAGCAGGAGGAAAGCACCGAAGGGGTTGAGAGCCGGGCCAAGGTCACGAAGAAGCTAAGGTTCAAGCGTGAATGACGACGATTAGATACAATTAGCCTCTGCTGACCTCGGTGCGCAGCTTAATGGCATACGCGATTGACCCGAATGTATCCGAGAAGACGAGGCCGTGGTAGCCCTCAGCTGGGGTAGTGAAGCTTGGGAACTTCCCTGACTTTGCCCAGTCGAATTTGCCTGACATAGCGGCACCAATCGTTCCTGTCATACGAGGCTGAAAAAGGGAGGGACTTACCAGAATCAACCACAATACCCGCAATCGTGGTTCCGTGTCCTCCAATCCATTTCGTCGCACTATGAACTATGCAATTGTAAGACCAGAGTATGCTTGAACGCATCGATCGAGCTAGCACCAACCGACGATATCGGCACCATGCTCAATGGGTCGGATCAGGTACCCTAGGAATACCTTAGTTGCGGGAACAAACTTGAAATTTTGTTGGCTTCATACCTCCCATTCCGAAGGTATTGTCCACGATAAGTGGGATGCCGGCGTCATGCGCAACCTAAAATCTGTCGGACACGACCAATGGTGTAGCCACGTGGAATTGAATACCTTAGAAACTGCGGCGATGTCAATCAGATTGTACTTGGGGTTACCGATAGTTTCCACATAGATAGCCTTCGTATTCTCGTCAATTGCCGCTGCGAAGGCTTCCGGCTTGTTCTCGGTGACCCAGTTCACGCCGATCCCGAACTTCTTGAAGGTGACTTATGCGAGAAACATCAGATGCCAGGGATACAAACAACGAGAAAGAAAGCGACCTTTGAATTGGTTGAATGTCTGAGAGATGTATATGAATGTCGGAATTAGCTTATACTCTTTAGGAAGATATGAGACGTCGACGCACGCCACCGTAAAGGAAAGACCTGCACGACAACGTCAGAACACACGCGGTGCGTGAATAAATGTTCCTCACGTGGAAACAATGTTGTCCCCTGAGCTTGCAATGTTCAGAATGGCAAGCAGCTGAGCAGACTGTCCGGAAGAAGTGGCAACGGCAGCAGCGCCACCTTCGAGGGCGGCGATGCGCTTCTCAAAAACGTCCTGAACTACGGTTCAGCAAAGAGGAGAATATAATGATTGAACGCGGTACCCACAGAAGTGGGATTCCCAATACGAGAATAGATATGGCCCGGCGCTCTGCGAAGAATTTGAGTATCTATGAATGTGAGAAAGGGAAATAGAAGCAAGGCTGGCGGACCTCAGACCAAACAGGTCAGCGCCGTGCTGTGAGACAAATAACGCGTTAATGGGATATACGACGCGAGAGAACGCAATCCCACCTCTGAACTGTTGAACACAAAACTGGTGGAGGCGTAGATGGGGACAGCCCTGGCATTTGTCGCGGTATCTGGCGTTTGACCAGCGTGGAGCTGGAGGGTATCGAATTCGGGTTCTCTAGAACACATCCTTCAATAAATGGGGCTGTAGCGTGAAGGCAAAGACATACTTGTAGAATGGGCTTGCCATGGCTCAGGTGGGTGGTAAAAGATGGTGGAATATCACTCGTGGGTTTGGTGTCATTTATCATACATACAAGGCTGGATGACGTGCTTTACAATGATCACGCCATCCGTCAGTATAGATCCCAATTCAGACGGCCATGGGACCTTGATAATGATGCGACGACTCCGATTTCCCATGTACATGCGTACGCCACGAACTGTGGGGATGATAGCCTTCTATGTAAGATGGATTTTGGTCGACTTGGACGAAGGGAGGAGGTGACCCTGTCACCAATCGGCCCGAATTGATCAATTACGGTTTCGATCACATGCTCGAATTCGGCGTCTTCTGCTGCTGCCAGTGCCAGTGCAACCACTGACCAGAGTGCGACCACCACCCCATCGTCCGACGCCAAACCTCCACGTCCTCGCAGAGCATTCGCTAACAATGATACTATCTATGGACAAGCGCTAGGGAACAATACCCTGTTTCTAGGGAATCACAGCGTGGACTATACCTCACATCAGCTCCCAGAGGCCAAAGCGGGTCAATGCATAGCCTGAGGTCAAAGCTGGTCAAAGCTTCCTCATGACTACAATGTAGGGTGATAGTCCCGTCAAAGCTGGGGCAAAGCGTCGCCAACAGCGGCCCTCTGCTCTTGTTCTGACTCAGGATCGCAGGGCAAAGCGGGCAACGTCGTTTAGGTATTTAAGACCCTCTTCGTTTAGAGGAAAAGCCGCAACCAAGACATCCTCTCTATCACCACAGTCTATCATCTGTCCAAACCCTTCTGCGATGTCCTCCACCGCCGATCATAACACCACTGCTTCCCGCGGGATGCACCCGACTGCCTCAGGCCTAGCGGCTTTCATGAAAGCCCAAATGGCTATCTACTTCGAACTACATGGCGTGCCAGAAGACTCTGAGCGCCATATTCTGATGTCAGACGCTTCAAATCTTGTTTTAGAAGGGTAAGTGCTTCCTCACACTTCGTCGTTAAGCCGAGGTATCCTAACAGGCTACCACCAGGTTGTCTGACGAAGCTCCCGCATCCACAAGGTTAGTCTCCTCACTCTTTGGCTTATAACTAATGCTCACCGTGGTTTGACTTGTAGTGACGAAATATCACCTCTTGAGAATACGGAAGACTCCTCCATCGCCGTTCTTGCGGGAGACGTCCTTTCTGCCGCGATTTCCTCCGACGACTCCTCCGCTGAAGCCATATCACCTTCGGAGTTGCGCCGCAGGTCTGCTCGTATTGTTTCTGCGCACCAGGCCGCTGTAGCAGTCGCGGACGACTCGGCGACCATCGTCGTGACAGCCTCCGACACTGGGGAGGGTGTCCATACTCGATGGGGCTATCCTGATGACCCCGCTATTCCGGAGCTCCATTCAGATCCCGTAGAGGAAGCCCTCGAAGAAACCTCAGCGGCCGACTCATCTAGTCAAGACACCTTGGTTGGCTCCAGCGACAATGAATCTGTCACACCAGGCGGCGAGAAGGGAGCCAAAGTCGGAGCCCCGGCCGCTGATTCGTCTGAAGCCAAACTAGTCATCGTCATACCGCCCTCGAAGAAGCGCGTTCGAGTCGAGGACCCTTCGGAGGAAGAAGGCGCTTACCGTCGCACCCGCAGTAGGGTTCCGACCCCAGGCCCGGCTCCGAAACCCCGCAGTGGCGTCCGCTTCTACACTCTCCCCGCCGGCTCGAGCACCCCCATCCCTTCCTCATCCTCCCACCGCCTCCCCTCGCGCCCTTTCAACCACTACCCCACACCCCCTCGCAGTCGTCCCCAGGGATTGCGCCGCGAGCCTGCGTTCTACCACAAGAGCCATTACGAAGTCGGATGGGTTCCTGAATTCGGCGCTTACGAAAGACCGCCGCAGACTGTCGCTGAGGCTACGCCCGAGTGGGTGAAGGACGAGCCCATCCCTGCCTTTGCTCAGACCCCGCCTCCGCCTCGTGCCCCTCTCCGTCCTCGTGCGACTAATGTAAACACCACGCCCGAGTCCCGTTCAAATCCCGCAGAGGAAGCCGTCCCAGAAACTTCAGCGGCCGATGTATCCAGCCAAGACACTTTGGCTGGCTCCGGCGATGATGAAGGCGTCACGAAAGCCGCCGAGAGGGGAGCTGAAGTTGGAGTCGAGGGCCCTTCGGAGGCAGGAGGCGTTTATCGTAGCACCCGCAGTAGGGCCCCGACCCCGGGCCCGAGCACGAGACCCCGCAGTGGCGTCCGCTTCTACACTCTCCCCGCCGGCTCGAGGACCCCCCTCCCTTCCTCATCCTCCCACCGCCTCGCCTCGCGCCCTTTCAACCACTACCCCACACCCCCTCGTAGTCGTCCCCAGGGCTTGCGTCGCGAGCCTGCGTTCTACCACAAGAGCCATTACGAAGTCGGATGGGTTCCTGAATTCGGCGCCTTCGACAGACCGCCGAGGACTGTCGCTGAGGCTACGCCTGAGTGGGTGAAGGACGAGCCTATCCCTGCCTTTGCTCAGACCCCGCCGCCGCCTCGTGCCCCTCTCCCTCCTCGTGCGAGTAGCAGCACTACGTCGGAGTCCCGTTCAAATCCTGCAGAGGAAGCTCAGCCTATCCAGGCCCAGGCCGTCCAGGTCCAGCCCATCCAGGCCCCGACTCCGGCTCCTTCCCCTCCCCCTTCTTCTGCCACTGGCAGCAAGCGGGCTCGTGATGAAGAAGATGATCAGGAGGAGAAGGAGAAGGCAGAGAAGCGCGTCAAACGCAGCTCTCTTCGCTCCAGCGAGTAAATCCTCCTCTCCACTCCTCCAATCAAGAGCTACCTATTTTCTTTCCTCTCCTCTCCTCTCCTCAAGCTAATGTATTTCTATCTTATCTTCCTTTGGATTCTTCCGACCTGCTACTGTTTATTTATTTCTGGACACTTCCATAGTTTAGATCGGTCCCTTGTGATCGCATTCCAAGTTCAACCTTGGATCTTTTCAGCTACCTGCTTTTTCCCCCTTTCTTTCTTTATTCTGTTTCCGTCTGTCATCGTTGTACAAGTATAATAGTCCAGTCGCCTGCTGCTCATGTAATAATGCGATCTCCATTGGTTTGAACTCGAACAACATCCGTGCAGCCAAGCCTAAGACTTGTTCAGTATTTGACTTCTCTATTGGTCAGGTGTTTCTGTCTGGAAACATTCCATTGGGCGCCAATGACCAGCTGACGCTAATGGTGAGAAGCACAGGCACTGACAGGAACAGAAGTCTTGATGTCGGACTTGACGCTCGCCAGCAGTCGCCAGCCTTGGCGCCACGATCATGATCGCGCAATGTCCGTGATCATGATCGCGCAATGTCCATGATCATGATCGCGCAATGTGATCAAGTATACCCTAGCATACCACGGGACACAAGGTAGATTTTCTTTTCACGCGTCATAATCCGCCACAGTCGTCCCCACCCCCATGGCCTCGGCTTTCGCCACCACCGCACACGCCATCGCGACATCCTGCAGGCCCACGCCGACCGACTTGAATATGGTGATCGGCCCATACGCGTCCTCTTGGTCAGCAGACTGCGTCGTGGCAACAACGCCAGTGTCAATATGTCCACGTACCGCATGCTGTGCGACTGTTTCTTTGTTTTGAGAAGCAGCAGGTTCCGGTATCGTTTTTAAGACCAGGGCCCCGGACGGGTCAAGCACAACGAGTTCCCCGATCTCTACGATCTGGGAATCATCCACGTCTGCATCAATCAGCTCGCCCGCTTCCATCGCGCAGGCTTTGCGAGAATCAACGAGAAGGACCTGGCGCGTGCGGCCTTTTTGTGTCTGCCATGAAGTATTGATCGCACGTCGAATGAGGACATGATCGACTTCGCGCATGGCTGGGGTGTAGCTTCCGATCAGGATCACATGTGTTCCAGGGCGCACCCAGGAGGATGGAAAGAGGGGGGACGTGGCAGATGTTGCACAGATGATGAGAGAAGCTGAGATGAGGGTGCTTCGCAGGTCTTCAGGGGGAGGCGAATCTGATGGATTGTTGCTTGTTGAGTTGGAGGTGGCGAAGAACTTGAAGGAGACAAGGGGGAAACGCGGGGTGAGGAGCTTCTTGAGGGCTGAGACGCGTGCGTTGAGCGTGCGGTTGACGATGGTGCATGAGGTGATGGATGGGAAGGAGCGGAGGTGAAGATCCAAGTGGGCCTCGATTTGTTTGCCTGCTCCGAATGCCACTACAGACGTTGGGTTGTTCATTCCAACAAGCCTGGTGGACAGAAGGGAACCTGAGGAACCGCGTTTAGAAAAACAAATGTATTCCGATCGTATGGTTCATTCTACCAGCAGCATTTCGTAGGGCCGTCAGGCTTCGCGCATTGATGATTGCCTTGACCGCACCAGTCGCTTCGTCCATGACGATCGTCGACGCAGGAAGACCGCGGATGTCGTCCGAGCCGCGTGGGATGCACACGGCTTTCATCGTAGTCCCATGCAAAGCTGCGTGTGACACGCGGGCCGGCATAAAAAGAGCTGTATGGTTTTGCATTGCGATGGATGTCCTATGAGGAGATGCTATCAGCGGTGGGGACTGAGGGGGCGACGAGACCAGATGGAAGACCAGGGCCATGAGATCCTGCAGTTCTGTGGGGGTAAATTTCGATGCTACTTGGTCGACATCTGAGCTAGAGAGGACGAGGAGCGACATCTTGGAAGAGTCAAGAAGGGTTCGAGTGGTTTAGATGATAGAGCTTCCCGCTGGGGCCGGACCGTCTCGAGCCGTTTTGAGCACCTGAGCCGCGTCTACAAGAACATAAAGTCGTAGGTTGATGATGCGCCGGGTTAGATGCGATATAGAAGTCTCTAGCCTTACAACTCAGCTATCCATGAAGTAGCTGTTGTATTGCAAACGGCGAAGTAGGATCATGGTGCTTGGTTGGTGCGCAAACTTGGGTTGTGTGGTGTTATTGGTTAGCGGCCTTCACTCGGCAAGTTGCAACCAATCGGCGCCTTCGAGATTTTATTCCCACTGAAATATCTGCGCCTTCTTCAACGCCGTACTTAAGACGTCCAAACATCTTCCCAGGTCGCATATAGGTCGCGGAGGAAGTTCATCGCGGGCGTCGATTTCATGAGTGTAACGTCTTGCTCGTGCTTGTCTGGATAGCTCCATCGATGCACGTGCACTCGCGACTGATGCGGTTCTCGAGTCTAATTAATCGGGCGAGGCGTCTCCTCTTCCAGTGCGACAGCATACGTCTCCCTCCACCGATCCTCCTAGCATCGAACGTTGATCGTCGGAATGCCCACAATTATCAGTGAAGGGAGCGCACTCTCCTCCTATGGCGATGCCAGCTCGGATTTGTCACACCTAAGGTTGGGGCCCATGTTCGGAATTCTGTTCATTTCGCTGTTCGGTACGTGGCATTATCCATGTATGTTGTATAGGATGATGGAGGTTCTCACATATCGTGGGTAGCTGTCTCTTTTCCGGGAGTCTCAAAACAGGTCCCGTTTCTCAAGATACCACACCTAATGTTCTTCATCGGCAAGCACTTCGGAACAGGTGACTTCCAGCTCTAAGTGTTTGACTCACAGGCTCTGCTCATTCTGTGGCTTAGGTGCAATTTTGGCGACTGCATTCTGCCATCTTTTACCAGACGCTTTTGATGCCCTTAAAGATCGCAATGTCAACGAGAGATACCATGACATTGGGAAGTGGGCGGGGGTGATCATGTGCGTCAATTCAGACTTCTCGGTAGTGGAGACTCTAATCTGAGTGGTCTTCAGTCTGGGCTCTTTATTGTCGATCTTTCTCGTCGAATGTAGGTACACATTGACTAGACCCACGAATTTTATCTCAACTGATGGTATCCTTGACCAGATGTCTCGACGTCATATGTCGACCAACTGCACGCTAAACCCTCCGCTCCTCCTTCACCATCGTCATCACAAACTCCCTCTCGACCAAAGACACCACCGATAAATATAATACCCCCGACGCCGCAGGCGACAGCATCAAGTGGTTCACCCTACTTCACTTCGCCTCCTCAATCTCCAGAATCCTCTTCTCAAAGCATCAATCAGTGCTCCTGTCCACTCCCTGCCACCGAGCGCACACCTCTGATAAAAGCCCCGAAGCGTACCAAGTCCCTTTCAAGTGTCGATATCCATCGGGACGATGCGATGCTGTCTTTGATCCTCCTCAACTCCCCTCGGCTTTCCCGTGGTTGCCTTTCTCACTCTGGTGCGATATTGGGACGGGATGTTGTTTGCGCTTGTCATTTAGGTCGGGTTACGCTATCCCCGCCAATTGAGGGAAGCAGTTCGATTTTTAAGGATGATGATGAAGATGAAAGAGAGGTCGTGAAGCCTATGATCGGAAGAAAACGACAGGTCGTTGGAATCTTGGTGCGTCTCCATAGTATTTGAAGGTCTCTATAAATGACTAGACGATTAATCCAGGTTCTCCAACTCGGTATCATGATACACTCTCTCGTAATCGGCCTGACTCTAGCCGTAACCTCTGGAAGTGATTTCAGTAAGCCATATCTCAGAATACCTCATACAGCATGCTGAAGCAGATCAATTAGCATCGCTCGTGACGGCAATCATATTTCACCAACTTTTTGAAGGCCTTTCCCTTGGTATCCGGATAGCCAGTCTCCCTCCCGCGCACCCCTCAACGCACGAAACTCCTCATCCTTCTCGATCTCCCTCCCTTCTCGGCGTGAGTCCGGAAGAGCCATCGCAAACGCGTCGTCGTAGAAAGTCATGGTCGCAACACTGGCTCAGCCCAACCCTGTCTACTCTTTTTGCCATTACGACGCCCTTTGGCATGGTGCTAGGCGCGCTTGTGTTCACGCCATCTAAAGCGCTAACAAGTCCTGCGGAGTCTGGTAAAGCCCTTCCAATATATTCCGCTGCTGGGACACCAAGTTGACTTAATACTACGTATAGCTCGTATGCACTTGACGCAGGGCCTGATGTCGGCCATCTCCGCTGGCATGCTTATCTATGCGGCGACGGTCGAGATGCTCGCTGGCGACTTTGTCTTCGGTGACGTGAGTGGCGATCATGGGCATGGACATGGGCACGGGCATGGTCATGAGCCAAATCACGAACATGAACATGAGCATGACAAGTCGCCGCTTAGTGCCAATGGCTTGAAGATATTGGCCGTGTGTAGTCTCCTGAGTGGATCTACCGCAATGGCGCTGGTGGGGATGGGAGAGTAAGGTCCGGTTCGCTTTGATTACTTTCCTGACGGTGCTTGGATGGTTGCTTTCTTGCTTTCGGACATTTAACGTACGTTAACTATAATTGTACATCTCTGCGATTCCCGCTATCGGTACTCACTCATTATACTCATCTCATCATGTACACTATGATACAATGCAACAGACCGATATTGATACATTCGCTCTCGTCACGCTCAGATCCGAGGCACGCCTACTACAAACTCTTTCTTCAATTCTTCACTCTACCGCTCGGCCATCCAAAGCCACTCGAAATGTCTCTTCTTTCTCGCACCCTCACCACCGTCCACATCGCTTCAGTTCCGCGTTGAACGCGGAGTAGTCTGATCTAATAAAGGTCGGGCTACGCCATTCGTAACGCCCACCCGGGCCGAAGCTGGTGTAGTGTGCCCTGCGGGTGGCAGTGAACTTCGTTGGAGGAATCAAGGTGGCGTACGTCTCCTCTTGAGGAATATTTGCACCGGACGTGGGGGAAGGAGTTGGGCTTGGTGGAGAGGCCGAGGAGGGAGTGCCAGAGGGAGTGGTGGTGGTCTCGTGAGGAAATAGATTGGGCTTGGGCGCTTTATAGCTCAGCGTGAGGATAACGCCCGGGGAGACGCGTGCACTGGGTCCTAAGCGGCCATTACTCGCGGGGCAGTCGAAATCATCCACTACAGCTGGACCGTGATCGCTAGAAATGACAATGCGTGTCAGTCATTCTGTACATCATCTCAGGAGTGTCTGAGAAGAAACGTACAAGTCAGCCGTGGAAATCTGGATCATCAACGACCTGGGGCCGAATGACGCGAGGGTCCAAGCGGGAATGTCGGCCTGCTTGCCACCGGTGGTGAGCGGTTCCATGGGGGTGAGGGATAGACGGAAGGGCATCCTTAGACTCTGACGAAGAAGTATTTGGGTGGGCTCGTGTCCATCTCTTCTTGACTTTTATGAGATTCGGTGCGCCGCTTTGCAAGGATGCTCGAACGAGCTGCAGAGGGCGTGCACTGGCCTCCCCGCTGAGCGCTGGTCGTGGCTGCCCGTGGCCGTGATGAACGATTTTGATCCGCTTGGGCAGTTCGTTGAACTTGAAGGTGTTTAGCGACTGTGACCGCTTTGACAATAACACCCACCACTAGTACTTGCAACCCAAGAATGGAAGCTTTTGGCGGGCTCTATATCATCCGCGTACCCGTTTGGTATTCTAGGCATGCTTTAGTAGTTACCTTACTTAAGTTTTAGCATGGTAGGACCTGAACATTTTTGCTAGGCACGAATGTCACTCATTTTTCGTCCTGGAGGGGTGTTGCGGTGATAAAAAATTGGCATACAAGTCATCCCATTGCTTTTATGAGCAGGCATGGGCTGGGTTCATCGTCATTCGAAGTTTGGAAGCGGGAACGCGTCTGGACGCGTAATGACTCCGATGATGAACGGTCACGCCACGCATACTCGTAGTTGTGACGAGACGTGTCATTGACTGCTGACAGTGACAGTGAAAATGTCACCCAGACGCGTTCAGCTGCTCGGTCGGCTGTAATTCTACTCTTGTGGCCGCGACACTCGGCTCATGCGATTCTTAACGTATCAAGATGGATCTTGGACTTCTCAAGGATGACTGAGAGGCATGTCTTCTTCCATAAAAATTTCGCCCTATAATCCCCCCAGTGGCATCAACGTTGGACACGACTCCTGTTTGAACGCAAAACATCAGGAATTATCATTAGGCTTTTGTAAAAATGTCAGATGGAGTGTAGCTTGGATAGGAAGCCGCTGCGGGCTGACTTAGACCAATGGCCAAATTTGGTGCGTCGTACAAGCCATGTAATCTTGTATGTATGCCATTCCCGCTTCTGATATACGTGAGCAGCTTTAACGATATAATTGAAGAGTCTTAGACCTGCAAGCACTTCGGAACAAGTAGCTCACAGCCAAGAGCTGTTGTTTGTGGGGTTAGGCTTGACTCTTGGAGGTACGACTCTGTCAACGATTTTCTGCTACACGGCCGTATTGACTGCGAGATCAGCAAGAAATGTGATGTATCGTAAACGGGCGAGGATACGCATGTGCATTCATGTAATATAATGTACGTCAATCCACCCTTCTCCACAACCGAACTCTTATTCGATTACATTTAGTTTGCGCTCCTGAACATTGTTTTTTTTGTCGAACGTACCGTGTTCCTCGTCATAAACCATCGTTTATACGTCTTAACTGATTGCGATCTTTCAATACACTCGCGTCTCCTTCCCAATACGGTGCTGCCACCACGACTAAATGTCTTGGAAGCCCCATTGAGCGTGTCCCAAATTCTTCGCCTTGCGATCACCTCCGCGTCATACCTCTTTTGAAATAAAGCACCGGTGACCGCTCCTGCCATCACCCCCAGTGCATGCACCTGAAATTGGAACAAAAACTAAGAGTCTTCCGATTTCTGTGCGTCTTATTGATCAAGATTGAGGTGAGTACGCTCGACCCTCGGGTATCTGAATGGAGAATTGAAAGGCGTTACTTAACGAGACCCTTGATTGCAGATGGGCAAGTAGATGCCATCATATGTCATTGTGTGATTCGGCTTTCGTTGTGATGAATCATGTCTACTGCAACCTACCCTCCTGGTACTGCTGGCAGTGCAAGCGTTCCGATCCTCGCGCCAAAGAGGACAAGGAAAAGGCATGTGCACTCGAATGCTGTAGAACTGCCTGCAACTTACAAGTTACCAACTTACTAGTCTCTCCTTGACAGACAGATCAGTTGAACCTCCGGCTTACCCATTCGATGGCTCAGTTATACTTAGATGTTAACGTGCGATTGACAAGACTCTCGTTGATCACAATGCCGGCCCGGAGCACCTGCGAGCTTCGTATACTCAGACTTTTACCCACTGTCCTTCCCAGATTGTGACAACTCAGTCATGACCGTCTCTGCTCAGGTTCTCAATCTTGGTGTGGTCGGGTTTTCCATGGTGGCCGCTCTTGTGGTGAGCATAACACTTCTTGACCAAAGGAATACGAGGAATCTAAGCAGTGCCCGAAAAAGAGGTTGTTCGCCATGAAGGTGGTGCTCAACTCTACCCCCAACCTCCCGGCCCTCTTCATGTTCTTCCAAAGCGCCATAAAGGTCCTTCTTCTCACCTTCACCGCGCTCTTTACGTCGCAAGTCAAGCTTCCTTCCTTCGACATAGTCACTGCCATAATCCTCACACCTTTGATACTTGTGGATGCTTCCGGTATCATGTTCAGCGCCCTTTGTCTGCGGGACGTCGAAGCCGCGTTCTACCAGATCGCACGTGGGCTCGACCTACCCTTGACTATCATCGTCTTAGCCTTACTACTCATGACCCGCCCATCGATACCCGCCATGGGGTGCGCTGCACTCGTCACCCTCGGTTTTCTTCTCGGGATCTCCTTCTCTGAGGGCCTTCCCTCCAAAGCACTCCCGGCACCGCTCGCCCTCTTTTACGGCGTCCTTTCCTCATTGACGCACGCCCTTCATCCCATTCTCGTTATCGGCTCACTCCCATCCGTCGTGCCCCGTAGCAGTACAACGCTGTACTATTGGTCCAGCCTTGGATCAGCCATCCTCCTCGGTGTGCTCGCCTACCTCAAGGGCGAGGTATGGGAGTTCTATGTCATGGTGACCAACGGCAACTGGGACTGGTCGACCTTCCTCTGGGGCAACATCGTCACCGGCGTGTGCGGGTTCCTGGTCGCTATCGCCGGGAGCCTGGTCATCAATGTGACGAGCCCCGCAACACGCATGTTCTTAAGTGTCGGTTCTGTCCTCTGTTACCGCTGCCACCCACTGACATTTGTCGATGTCCGTAGACTGCCCGAATAGGCCTCCAGTTTTTCCTTAGCATCAAGATATTTGGGGATGTGTTCACAATGTAAGTTCTCTTATCAGGGATAGCCTTCAGTGTTTCATCTGGTGACGAGTTCCTAATCCTACTTTTCTATCTCAGTCCACGTGCTATTTCTATCGCAACCATCCTTACTGGGACGGTCCTGCGCACATATGTCAAGTGCGGAGAACAATCGACGCCGCCTGCGCCTCCGACGGCCGCAGACGTTGAGGCACAAGCACCTCTCATGGATAATTCAGATATTCAAATGGACTCAAAGTAACTATACCAGTCCACCTCGGACGAATCTGCGATATTGCCTCCACTCTAGCTTAAGCAGAGCTGAGCTCCCACCACTAAGTAAAAGACTTGTCAGTTTGGCGGAGAAATTTACATTTCTCCCAACAGATCGAGATGTCGTTGTCGACACACTCCCTTGTGTCAAGACGATATCTGTATAACCTCTGTATCGCTAACTGCTCCTGGCAACCATATACCAATTTTATTGTCCCAGGTATGAAAACGGCGCAAGGATACGAGCGGCTTGCGTACCATAACAAGAGCCAGCATGGATACATGCACACGATACATAGCTCGCGAGGACTGTGATGGGGCGATTTACATCTTAGTCCCGTGTCTCGCTCGAAACAGCCAGAAATCACAACGCTCGTATTTCCATAAATCCAGCCATAAAAATTGAAGTTCCATTCCACGAATATAAGATTAATTAGTTCACCATTGATCAATCCTCTGAAAAGGTAAGGAAATCTCGACGGAGAAGCTCTACAGCACACCCCGCAGCATCGCTCACCATCTCCACAGACGAAAACGCCAATCCCCTCGTCTTCAACTCCTGCACCAGAAGCTGATGAAACTCCGGTATCTGCCCTAACGCACCACCCAGAACAAGTGTACTTCTCTCCGGGCTAAGCGTCGCCTGGTCACGAAGCAGTGGCGCTAAGGTGTCCACTGCCGATACCGCAGCCTGGCGCACAATTTCAAGCGCTTCTGGATCTGGGGTAGTCGGGCCGTCGGGGAAGGCGGCCTTGAATACGACGCGGCATAAGGATGCGATTCGCAATTTAGGATCAGGGTCCATAGCCACTGCGTCAGCCTTCTCGCTGAACTGACCAGGGGTATAGACAGCTGATATAACGGCGGCGATTGTGTTGCAGCCAAAGTGGGCTACGACGGCAGTGTGGAAGTCTGTTGGCGGCAACCCGAAGTCGCGCTGGCGCAGGACACGCCTTACAGCCTCACGCCCGATCCAGTAGGCAGAGCCTTCGTCTCCGAGGAGATATCCCCATCCACCGGTGCGCTCAAGAGGGACGGAAACGAGCTTGCGTTCTGCTGAGGTTAGGCTGAAGCTGTAAGCGATGCTGCCAGTCCCTGTGATCAGGACTACGCCAGTCTTCGCTTCTGTGTCCGTGTTCCTTTCTCCTCCGCGCTTTATGATAGCAGAAGAGAGTAGGGCAGCATCATTGGTGACCAGAAGCGTTGATGGGTCTGTGAGGGCCAATAACTTCATGACGCGGGCGTGGACAGATTCCAGGTCAGCAGGCCGATCCAAGCCCGCCCCACCAATCCACGCTGCTGCAAAGGCGGGGCTGGCTGGCGGTAGAGTAATGTGAGAGCTCATGGGAAGAAGGGATTCGGGAAGTAAGGCGATGGCGCGGGTGATTGCGGTCGCGATCGTTGAGAGGGCAGCGTCGTGTCCGCGGGTCACACTGCCAAGTAAAATACGTTTCTCCATCGTCAGAAAGGACCCGGAAACACAATAGAGAAGGAACAGTACAAATTGCATGGGCCTGCTTCAGCTCGGGCCTGTATCCCATCTTTGTTCGCGATGATAACTGCACATTTCGTGCCTCCGGCATCGATGGCAAGAACAAGTTGAGGCGGTGGGGATGAAGATGGAGGGATGGGCAAGTTGTCTGGTATGCTTTCCCATGCTTTTCGCAATATGCCGCCAGCGGCTTCAAGTTTGGTGCCAGCATCTTCAATGGAACATCCTAGTTTTTCGACAACAAGTGCCCACTTAACGCTACCATCACAGGACTCAATGAGCGCGTCTATTTCTAGATCGGAAAGCTTCGTGTTGGGCTGGAGAGTCCGGAAAATTCGACGCGCCCGGTCGATAAGTTTATTGTTAGACGATTTGACGTCGACCATCTATTGCTCAACTTCAGTACGGGAGTGAGAGGACTGTATATATATCACGCACCAGATTCCCATGTATCTTCCCAATGCGAATCATGACTCCACTGGAAATCATATTCAGAATCTAAGAATCCAGATCAGCCTATACGCCTAATGATAAATGTAAATGGAACTCAACTCACCATCTTAGTCGCAGTTCCAGCCTTCATCCTAGTACTTCCAGTGACAACCTCCGCACCCGTAACGCATTCAATTAAGCACTCTGCGCGGCCTCTCATCTCACTTGGCTGCACACATGAAACCCCAACAGTCAGCATTCCAAGAGAATCCCGACAGTAGGAGAGTCCTGCCAGGACGTAGGGCGTTCGACCAGACGCGGCAATGCCTATTACCGAGTCAACAGCGCTGAGAGGCGGTACGAGAGCGTCTAGATCGGTGATGGGAAGCGTGGTCGAATCCTCAGCCCCTTCAGAGGCGTTACGGATAGCAGATTCGCCTCCGGCCATAATCCTGATCGCGTTCAACAAGTGGCAGACCATGCCCAGTCAAAGGACCACTCACCCTATGAACTTATCGTATGAGGCAGAGAACGTCGGTGGGCTAAAAGCATGCAATTCAAGTCGTCAGGGGCTGTACTAGCCAAAAGAAAATTGGGAGTGGGATTCTTACATTTCTGACGCATCCAGAACACCCAGCCTAGAGCAATATGTTTAGTCAGTGAGAGATGAGAGCCCTTGACAGTTATCGAAGTAGAAGTGTTCTGACCTGCCACTCGTTCCGGCTCCGATGTACAGCACTCTCCCGCCCTTCTTCACCCGCTCGGCGACAAGGTCAATAGCCCGTGCGATCTCAGGTATACATTTCTGCACTGCAGGGGCCACCGTTGTGTCCGCAGCATTGATGATGTCTGATTCGTTACGCCGGGTTCATTTCAGTAGAGAAAGCGGAGGAGATCGGCATTAACCACGTACGGCACATTTCCAGGGTCGACACGACATCGATTTCTGTCGAGCTGTCATTCCGCGACTCTGTCTGCAGCGACCCAGTGCGAGGAATAGCAGACATCGTTTCCACTGGTCAAGGGGTGGTTGTGGTTTGCAAGGTGAATTTGCCGACGCGGACCACCCTCTTGTCGATACATACCTTGATACACATCTGATATGATAAAGTATTAACCGCTGCAGAGATGGGCCCCAAGGAGAGGGGCTCTGTGCCTCTCTGTCCATGGGCCGGTTGCATGGGGTGGCATATGGAGGGGAAATATTCCGATCAACCCCTAAAACGATCAATGCCGCCCGGGCCAGCTAGCTGAGCTAAATATAGTACATGCCTTAGAAAAGCAAATTTGAGGTCCATAACGAGAGTAAGTAACCTCCATAGTAGCACAGATATAGTCATACAGAGAGAATGAAATCAGGGCAACGCATAGTACAAGACATCACATATCTACCACCTCCACCGTCTTCGTAACTGTCGGCATGTTCAATGACTTTTGTCCGACATCGTTCTCCTGGAAGTAAAGACAGGGGTCATCATGATGTGTTCTGAGCGCCAGATCGATCGAAACAGGAAAGATAGCAGAAAGCGTCGTTTACCTGTATATCCATTGCGCGGAGGTCATAATGCTCATTGCGGAAGCCGATCTTCTGTGTGCTTTGGATGCTGGCCCCGAAGCCTGAGCTAGGCGTCAACGCAGACCGCGTATGCCAATTGTCTCTCAAGTGATTTCGTGCATTGAGCCTGTTGTGGAAAGAAGAGAATCAGGAGTCCATGCTGCTAGCAAAACAAGATTCCGCTCACATCGCGACTGCATAAGAGGGAGCGACGTTAGAAGATGTTGTATACAAGAAGTAGTTCAAGTTGTGAATGGGACTGAAGACTTACAGAAGGTGTTGGCATAGAGTTTCGTGACATTGATGTGGAAGGCGAGCCTATGAAATGATCGACATTGTTATGAACTCGGCGGTGAGCGAGAATGGCAAGAAACTCTTTACCAATACAATTTTCGAGGCGCAGCGTAGAACGTTATCAGAAGCAGACTTTGAATGAGGGTCACGAGCGCCCCACGATGAATTACGAATCGTATGAGCTTGTTCAGAAGAGTATTCGTCCTATCTTGACAGTTAATAAGATGGACTCTAGCGAAATGAAGACCCACAGACTCGGTGATCCCTGTCTTCGAAGAAGTGAGATACATGCACATCGCAATGGTTGCCAACACATCGGTGGCCGCTCCAAATCCCTTGGCCACACCGAAGAAAATCTACATAACGGTCTAATTTAGCCGGGCGCAGGTGTATAGGAGATTGCGACTTACGGCAAAGACTCCGTTCCTGTTGGAAAGCACACCGTGGTGAAAGATGTACATAGTTGTTACACATGCTGTTGGTCGGACATTAGACATGTCGACGTGGTCGGCGAGTGAAACTTACCAATTCCACCAGCTACATTCGCGTTACGGCGATTAAGTGGGCTGCAAATGCTGGGGAGATGTAATACGTACCAAATGCCATGACCGCACAGCCAGTCTACCCATTACCAGGTGAGATACCGCTTAAGGCATACGGAAACACGCGCTTACGATAGACCCAAGAACGAGCCACCTGCTTCGACCCAACCGTTTGACTAGAAGAGGTTCCCATTAGTAGAGAAAATAGATATGAGGAGGATCTAAGCATACCGTTATACAGCTGATACACAAAATACATTTGAGAGCTAGTACAGGAATAATTAATTCATTCATAGACTCCTAAGCAGAAAGAATGAGAACTTACTTGAAAGTAATAAGCGTCGAGAGAAGGCATTCAGCCGATAATTCTCTGTTGTGTATGGATTGAATATTTTCGTTGCGGGATGAGGAAGACACACATACGGTGTCACGGAACGAAGAGGTAGCAACGACCCAAAATGCGGTATCTGATGACGTCACTCGTCTAATGAGCATCTCTCGAGGCTGGACTCGGAGTCGTAAGAGCACGGACTTACGAGGTAGTAGTAAACAGACTGGGCTATAAGAGCTGAAGAAGCGAGATCGAAAATTCTGAAGGAAATTCTCATTCAATTCCTCGTCCAGGGGGACACGGAAGGTTACGCACAGCATGGCAGCAGCCTGTAGTTGCAGCAAAGTATGGGAGTTAGGAATGGAGAGCGCATAGAAAATCTTATACGTACCGTGACCCTCACGAGCATCCTATCCCTCTGAGAGACTGGAAAATAAATGTACGCCTGCACGATCGTGATCCCGCCTAAACTGCGAAACTCGGGTTCAAGGGGCACTTCTGAGTCGATAGAGGGACATCCGGCTCACAACAAAGAAACGACGAAACCTAGTGCGCAATTCAGTATGGAAGGAAGCAGGAAGTAGCTCAAAGAGCGTACATACCCCAGTAGATAGGCGCAAAGGTCTCGGAGAGATCAATGCCCTGCAAGCTCTCAATGTCCGACATGCTTGTAGTCCTACGGTTTCGCGGGCAGAGTGGGCAGTGGGCGGCGACTGGCGAGATGGCGACTGTTATAGGTGTCCAAGTTACGGCTGGGATGCACAGATGGGAAACTGTCAGAGAGGTGCAGTAACAACAGCCTTCAATTCAGCGCATCATCAGGATCCCATCAAACATGCTTCGGGGACTTCGTTTTTAGTCCTCCAGGCCTTCTGCCGCTTCCATTTAAGGGTCGGCCCGTGCCTGTGTTGGGGCATGCATCCGTCATTACTGGATCGAGGACCCTTACCACGACAGTCCTCATGCCCGTATAGAACCATGCAGGTTTACCGGCAAGAAGTCTTTATACGCAGATCACGGAGTAGGGCGAGGACGTTCTAACATCGAAAGGACAATGACTCTCTTAGTGACGTAGCCACCAACAAGGACCCTAGCGTCAACGTCCCAATGTATGGGTAACTTGCCTCGCTTGTGAGTACGAGGCTAGGGCTGCCTGGCGCTTTTGCTGTAGTCACATGCTGTGCAAACAAGCGTTCATTCGATGGACAATCAACAGAACAAGTTACGTCGGCTCTAGAATGGTGGTCAATTCATGAATGGCACCACCTGACGACAAGTACACTTCGACTGATGAACAGTACGTAAGTACATAACAGGCAGGAATTGGACAAGGAACATAACTGATGGTGGGTCATCTGGACGTGAAGTGAAATTAGCCCCCTACAGACATTTTCGTTACGCTCTCGTTTAACAGTGGTCAGACTGGTCTCGACGGGGATGGAGGTCGAGCAAGCATTCAAGTGAGTTTCAGATTAATGGTGAGCATATCTTTGGACTGTTATTTTTGAGCAATGTGCACAACCGTAGCCCTGGGTTCGATCTTGATGATCATGCTGGAACATTGAATGTGGGTGAGTACCACGGTCGATCTCCAGCTGCGTACTCACGAGAATAAGAAGGATCTGTTTCATGACGGCGTAACAATCACAAGGCATGACACCAGTAAAAATATCTCGTTGGCGAGATACGACGACCGAGGACCGAAAAGGCAATGGTCGGCGCTGTCCAACGGTGAAAAGCATGACGTTCGAGAAAATGAGCCCGAAGAGTAGCCAAGGCGTCGGGTTAATGGACTGAGCATTAATGGTTCCATAGTCAAGTCTTATTCGGAGATGACGAGCCCCAGCGAGGGACGCATCCATTATTCCTTGACGACGGACGGAAGGCGGTAACATGTAGTTGGTATGGGCTTCCTAATATCAAATGCCAGTGGTGCAAGGAATGTCTGGCGGCATAAGACGCTGAAGGGTCTGATGTAGTACATTCTCGTGGACTCTCATACCCTGTCCCAGAACGGTATGAACGCCAGACTGTATCCATGTCGACGTCTTTCCTCGACTTTCCAATTAAATGGTGTTAAATGGTGCCACCATCACAGTAATGCACGACGACATACGACAGTCTATGCCGCTGCTTCAGCGCCAACTGGCGTAAGCTCCCATGACGAGTAGGCACTAGAAGAGGCTACTCCAGGGATTTGTGCAAGGAGGCGTGATGGATGATGTCGACGAAGGAGTAGATGATGTCGATGAAGGAGTAGTAGCATGCCAGCCATAACAGGCAATAACATGACGATGGTGTGCGGCACTTTGTAAACCTGACCTCGACCGCCATTGTAGCCCAACTCGCTCGCCGTTCTTCTCTCCTGCCACCCCATCTACAGCCAATGGCCCCGACCTCAAACAATAGGCCAGCATCGGCAGCACCCATCAACTGCAAGCTACTGCTCATCGGCAACTCGTCTGTTGGCAAGAGCAGCCTGCTCCTCCGGTTCTCCGACGAACAATGGCTACCAGAGGACGAGAGCAGTGCCACCATCGGGGTCGACTTTCGGGTGAGTTGGAATATAGGCCCTCGTGCTTATCTGTTCCTCCCTTCTCATTGTTGAGACACGGGGATGGGTATGACCCAATACAACTCGAGACTAATTCGAAATCACAATCTTCTTAGGTGCACAAGATGGAAGTCAAGGGAAAGAAGGTTAAACTGAGCATATGGGTACCTTTCTTTCTCACATATATCATATGGTCGATGCTGACCGTCTCACCTCGTTGGTGACAGGATACTGCAGGCCAGGAGCGCTTCCGAACCATTACATCATCATATTATAGAGGCGCACAGGGCATTATATTAGGTATGGACACTCGTTCTACTCCTTGACCTAACCATCTAATCTTCTCATATGTCAGTTTACGACGTCTCCAACCGTGAATCCTTCGACGCTCTACCACGGTGGTACAGTGAGCTAGAAACATACGTCTCTAGCTCGGTGGTCAAGATCCTTGTTGGGAACAAAGTCGACAAGGCAAGTCATCTCTCGTCCCTCGTAAGGTCCCCTACCAACGCGTCTCATCTTCCGTCCGATGTCCTCAGGAATTCTCGCGCCAGGTATCTACAGCTGAAGGGGAGGCGTTCGCCAAACGCATGTCCTCCTTGTTCATCGAAGCGTCAGCCAAGACCTCTGTGAATGTGAACGAAGCGTTCCAAGAGGTCGTCGAGCAGATCCTCGATACGCCCGAACTGTGGGAGGGTACGAAAGGTACCGGAAGCGGGCAGAATACGAGCAGCGGGCGGGGCGGGGTACCTGGAGGAGTGCAGGTCGTGGGGCTTTCGGACCGCCAGGGAAATGCGCAAGATGGGAGCTGTTCGTGTTAATGCGAGGTTCCTTGTAGCAGGGCCCAAGAGAACGCCATTGGAGGGAGGGAGTGGATGTTTCCTGGCCATGACAATTGACGATCTTTAACGTGAAGCTGATGCTTGCCTATTCTTGAATTGTTTTATACATGTGAGTCTTCAGCTCTGTAATCGTATTAGTTTTGACACGGTTTCGCAGATATGATACCATACTTTAGATGATGTGTTAATTTGCGCCGCATTCTCTATCTCCTATTTGCTAAGTAGGGCTTGGCCCCGAACGACGCGGCGTCTAGCTCGACAGTATGGTGATTTGGCTTACTTGTATGGAAGGCCATATGTACCCTGACGCTAGCCGCAGGAAATCCAGGCTGCGGATCTCGAAGTGCGCTTCGTTTGCTTAGCATTCCAGTGCATACTCAATCGTAGCCATTCCGTCTATCACTGGCCTTCCCAATGCGTTTCAGCTTCCACATATAGAGTATTGACCCCTAAAGGCTTGCCTACATCCTCTTGGACGGAGTTTGCTTTGACTTTTGGCTTCGATTTTCAGAGAGTCCTTATTCCTATTGGTTCCCTCCGTCTGACTGGTACTCAAGGATGTCCATTGCTTCAGTCCACGGGATTGATCTATCCTGAGAGGGAATACCCAACATCGGCCGCCTGCTTCTGCACAGCGATAAGGCGGTCAAGCATTGCCTTTCCCTTTTCATTCAGCCCTTCACGAAACGTGTCTTCTTTCATCCAATTCAGCCCATGCTGAAGCACATTCCTCGCCCGCATGGACCCCCCTTTGACATTGCCGATAGTACCATGTAAGGTCGCCCGGCGTTCAGCAGCACTGTATGTTGCACAGTGGAGAATGTTCGAATTGTAGAAGACGGTCTCTCCGGCTGAGTTGGTCATGAGGATGTGTTCTGCTTGTGATTATGAATAGGGGGCGCTTACGCTGTAGTGTTAGCTGCACCGATCCAGGCATCTCGAGAGGGTCGGTGGGCGGCTCCATGGTCTCGCTGTGTTTGCGTTGTTCGGCTGTCCTCGGGGTAAGGTGTGAACTCGGCACTATGTAGAGGCAGGAGTCGCGGTATAATGCGCTAGCCAGAGAGATAGGTAAACCAGAAATAGAACTAGGAACATGCACGTACGTGTTCCATTGAACCTACGGAAATGATTCCTATTAACAAGAGTTTATGGCTAGAATATTGGACATACGCCAAAATGCCATTTCTGGAGGGCCTCGCGCTCCTCGTCTTCATTTGCCTTCTCGCTGACATCGTCCCGATGCCAGCGTAACGCAAAATTATGGCCCAGCGGGTTGATAAGGAGATTAAACAACTCTGGAAAGTCACCGGTAAGTTGATGTCGCGATGTCGTGAACTCAAAAGCGATTTCTCCCCACCCATCTCTAGGTCATCCTCTCCACACTCAAGTAGCTCCTTCACTACTTCAGAAAGCGGCTGCGAAGTGTACCATCTCGCGAACGCCGGTTCACCCAGACTCGGATGCATCAGGTGTTGTACGCCCCAGGAGTCGGGGTTGTCGTCACCAAAGGGTGGAAACTGCTTCCCTACTGTTCTGCGATGCGGCCATCTCCCGTCGCGGGTTTGGGATATGGCACGATCACAGGCGTCTTTTAGCTCCTGTTGTTCCTGGTCGGTGATGAGGGCTGGCACCACCACGAAGCCGTGCTCGTCGTATCGCGCTTTGAGCTCGGAGACCATTCTACGGTGCGTTGATGGGAGTTGCGGAGTCGCCTAGAGTTTCCAGGGGACTCAGATACTTATACGTAGCCCCTGATGATCATGAGGTCCATTATTTCCAAGAGCCTGAGTTTTGATCACGCGACGACCGTATCTACTATCGGCGACGAGGATGATAAGGGATGATACCACTGCACAGAGTGTTTACCTTCCTCCCTTCACATGCAAAGAATCTTCGTATTATTTAACCAAAGCCTAGACTCAAAGATCAAGACTTGGAAATGAAATTGCAGACAGACCTGGAGACATCTTGGAAGTTGGAACGTGGTAAAGGATGAACAGCTTTGGCAAGCGCCGGGCTCGGGACTGTGGAACTGGCCGCTCCGGTCGGAAGTCGCGGAGAGAATTAAGGCACATTTCGAGTAGATTTTATCTACATAGAGATTTTGGGTGGGGGTTTTCTTTTCATCTTTCCTGGCGGTGAATACTAGTAAATTATAATCTTGGCACGCACTGTTACTGGGAATCACCAAGCTGCCTGGCGGTGTCTGGCGATGTGCAGCTCCCTAAGCTGGTTATCAGTGAACTAGGTACATTAATTACTTAACATTTGAGTGATTACGTCAGCGATAACTCACAATTCTGAATCTGACTTGAGCTTTGCTAGAAACACTGGCCACCACCATGCCTCTGCTTCATACCGGGCGCAGTAAATCTCGCTCACCATTACCTCCTTCAACTTATAAAGTCTCATTATCTCCTCGCCCATTTCTTCCGCCGTCTCACTACGCGGCAGCAGCAGGGATCATGTATGGCCAAGGGACAGAACCTTGCGAGGACGACGACTCCAAGCACTCTAGGCGTCCAAACGACCAGTATTCCAGCGAATTTATGCCTGTAACGTACCCTTCAGATGCTGAATCCACGTCTGATTCGTCATTTGAGTCCAAACCCAAGTCACCCGGCGAAGCGCGACACACTGCACCGACTAAAGCGAGCCGACGCGGACGACGCCAAAGTCTTATCAATGACCTGCCTCAACTTGAGGCGAACCTTCTCCCGTCTCTCAGAGATACTATACACCGTATGACACGATCGCCGTCTCATGGAGGAGCAACCCCGAATCCAGGCAATACATCCTATCTTGGGGTGCCTGGATTATCAGGCGGCGCCCGCTCTTCCAGGTCTCCTTCACCCTCAGGTGTCTCGAACCATACTTCTTCCGTCACATCCTACTTTGAGGAGTATCCGACGTCCGGCCCCGCCACCCCTAATCCTGAACCCTTATACATCAATGAATCCGTCGTGACGAGTGCCAACATTTTGACGCCAAGAAAGAATATCCCGACGAAGCAAGCCCTCAAGAGTTCACTGAGACCACCCACTCCGAAATTATTATCCAAAACCTCGTATCACAGTCCTTCAACTAGCACTGTATCGTCGAAGTCCGTACGCAGCATCCTTAAGAAGACTTCTACTCATAATCTCCCGACATCCACTGATCCCGCCGCGAGTGGGACGACTCGGAAGTCAAGCATGGATGTATGTGTACTGCAAGCTTTTGTTACACATGATTTATAATTCTAACCGTAGAGTCTTAGCAAGGCCCCAAGCCAGTTGCAGCAAATCTGCGTTCGAGGTCGCGCACAGACCCAGGATCAGCGCCCGCGGTCTCATTTGAAGATGAAAAAAATCCTGCACCTACGCCACGTACTGCTCACATGGCCTCTTCAATCACCAAGCCCTCCAGTATTCCTCGCCTTCAGACGAAACACATCGGGTCGCAAGCACAATGGTCAACCGATGAATCGGACCTCGAAAATCGGTATGAAGATGAAGGCCGAGACCGGCGCCAGCTTGTTATTGCTAATGCAGAAGTATCCTCCTCGAGTTCTGAAGACGAAGTCGAGCGGTGGGACAGGGCTGGGGACAGGAGTGGAGTGGAATCTCGGAATAACCGCCGGAATCCGCATGGGGAGACCCAAGGCATTGGCCTTGGCATCGATCTTGGCTCGGGCACGAGGAGGAATCGATCCAGTGTTGTATTCTTACAACACCAGAACGAAGGTGTTAGCTTATCACAGGAAGTCAACTCTGTTCGATCGACGCGTCGTATGAAGGCACCCGAGACCCCGGCTCGCCCACCCCGCTCACCGAGTCGTCCCCCAAGCAAGAACTACAAGGCGGACCAAAACTCTGTCAATGTGCTCGAAGCATCGCAAGAGCAGCAACGTCGTCAGGCAGCGCTTTTGGGGATCGTTTCTCGCCTAGACCTTGGGAGACAACAAACACCCGGTGGGCGGGAGAGTGGGAGTGATTACTGCGGCGAGGATGGCTTGGCCGTCAGTGGATCTGGAGAATTTGTTGGCGAGCTGGAGCAACGTACAAGTGGGACCCATCAGCAGCAGCACCGGGAGGGATACGAGCATGAGATGCAGAGCCGAGTGTCCCAAATCCCCGCGTTGACCCGAAAAGATCGCCCAAGGAGCTCTAGCATCCCGCCTACACCGACATTCCTCCTATCGCCCAATGACAATGAACAGTCCACCAGAGGCCACTCTTCCTATCCTCGCACAACCCTTCAGTCCCAACACCATCTCAGTCCCTCTCAAATTCCATCTCCCCGAGCCGATAAAACGCGCAAACCCTCCTCCAGATCACCTGTCATACCGCAGACCGACACGATGACAATCCCGGCGGCGTTAAGACGGCATTCCGTGTACCACCGTCCTTCAAGTCCGAATCCCCCGCCTTTCAACGACAGCGGCGACGTACCAGATAAGAGGGTGTCAGATAGGAGGACGTCGGCAACGAACATGTCTAAGCCTCAGCGTGAATCAAGCCAGCAGCGTCGTGAGGGTGGGGGTTTGCACTCATCTCCGTATGCCGCCGCTGCGCGAGAACGTAAAGCGTATGGGATCCCGCCCTCTGATTCGGTGGGAGCGTATCTGGATCGGCGATCGTTGCCACACGCTGACAGCGACTTATCGTCTGTGGGAAGCGTTTATTGGGACGAAGACAGCGATTCTGAGCTGAGCCCTGCTGCTGAGACGTTGTTCAAGAAACTCGGCGGAAGCCAAGGAAAGGGAGACCGAAGAAGTTACCAAGTAAGCTGTAAGCTCACTCTGCAAACGTTTCAGTTCCTAAATACATCCTTTTCTCGACTAGCCAAGAGAAGAGAAAACTTCGCGACTGGGTGGAAGTTCGAGAGGCCCAAGTCCGTCTCACGCTGTTCCGTCGGCGGATGACCGTTCGCAGAATCAGGGATCTTCGCCACGGCGTGATGACCGTCGTGCCCGGTTTCACCTACCCAGCCCTCCTCCAGCACCCGTCAACGCTGCAGAGAATCAAGTTGATGACACCGAGATGCGACGGCAGGACCTCATCCTTGAGATATACCAGACTGAGGAAGCCTTTGTGAAGCGTCTGCAAGTCTTCGTAGAGCTTTTGGTCCTTCCTCTGCGCGTCCAAGATAGCAGGAGTTGGATCTCGGGCGTCCCCACCGAGATTGCGCGTCTTTTCGATTGGCTGGAGGACATCGTGGTTCTACATAGTCAACTCCTGTCTTCGCTCCAGTCGGCACGAGCTGCGCAATACCCCGTCGTCGAAAGGATTGCGGAGTCAATACGCCCCTTTATTCCTCGACTAGAGGTGTATCAACCCTACCTCGTCAAATTAGGAGATGCAGTCACGCTCATTGACCAGTTGATGCAGAACGAGCACAGCGACTTTGGCGAATTTCTTCGCATCCAGGAGGCGGCGCCTGAATGCGATGGATGGAATTTCCAGAGCTTCTTGGTGGAACCCGTTAACCTGCTATATAAACTACTTGAGTTCTTCTCAGTGAGTAGTTCTGATATCTTTGCAACATCGACCTCACGCATGAGCTTAGAGGCTTCTAGAGCTAACGCCCAAGAGTCATCAGGATTATTTGTCTACTTTCTCCCTGGTGCATTCGACTGACATGTTCATTCGCGTCATGACAGAGGTTAAAGCTCGTGAAGATGAGTATGATTTGATACAGGGATTCGCTGCTCGCATATCGGGGCTTCCACCATCCGCTCAGCTTGCGACTAGGGACAGAAGGCTTTTGTACCAAGGAACGCTTAACCTGATCGACGTGGAAGACAACGAACCCTCAGCAGCTCCTGGCTCGTCGAGGATCTCCCGCTACTTCCCCCCAGGAAGTCTACGAAGCCCTAACACTGCTAATAGGACGAGCAAGCTCGGGACTGCCCTCAATCCATGGGACACCGGACGTGCAAGGTCAGGATCTGCGAGCTCTGGCGCGTCTTTTAGCTCTTTTCGGACGACTTCTTCTGGGGTCTCTTCGCATGCGCCCGCTACACCGGACTCGCCTTTCTTTTCGTCGTTTCGGATCCCAATGCCCAAAGGACGTCTCAACCAAGCCCGGCTACCGAATATCAAGGTGCCAGCATCTCCAAGCCCGGCTCCGAGGACTAGCAGCAGCACGCCTTCTCATGGAACGCCTATTCAGATTTTCGTGTTTACGGATCTCGTGGTTCTTGCGGCGCCATTCTCGACATCGACCGAGGTTGAAGAATGGACACTGCTGAAACATATTGGGACTATTCGACCCCTCGACGTACAGGTTCAAGAAAAGGACTCTTATGGTCTACTTGATGGCTTCCCGTCTACTGTCCGTACTTACCCCTCCTTGCGTTCTAGATACAGATACCATCACGATCGAAGCTCTCGCGGTGGACCCTCGCAAGCTGAATCAAACAACGACCATGGACGACGGCTCCATATTTCTACTGCGCCTTGCGATCCCAGTTGACGATGTCCCAGCCCATATGGACGATGGATCTCCTGCCTCTGATCACGGAACAGCAAGAGACTCCTGGATCTCGGCCTTCAGGCGTTGCCAAAAGTTTACTATCTGCTCACTCTCGACGCCCTCTAGGAACCACGACCCCCAGCTCGACGCAGCCTTTGATGAGCAGCAGACGGTGTTGTCGCTGCTTGCCTCGGGGCTGCCTTTGCCCAAGAGTCCCTCGGTACAGATGGCGGACGTGCAACAGAGTATGACGCGTGGTGGGGAGGGGGCGGTGGAGGCTTATGATGCGACGATGCAGGAGAGGGAGGAGCGCGGGTGGTGGTCGTTGAGGTTTCAGCAGGTCTTTCGGGAGGTGCAGCGTCGGGATTTGGTGCTGGCTTTGGCTGACGTCTTCTGAATCTTCTGTGGTGTTCTGATCGGCCATAGATTTGTACTATGTGTTTTTACATCGTTGTTGCTTCGTCGTTTGTTGACGGGTCCGTTCGTTGAAATGTATTGGTCTTTTGATGTTTTTTATGTCCTTGGAATTCAGTAAGGTTTCGTGGCGTTATGATGAGTCTCCTCCATGGTCAAATTGATGGCGGGTTGCAACTTTGGTGCTCAAGTTACATACATCGTGATACAGTGTTTGAGATGTTCTCAACGTATAAAGGTACAGCAGCAACTGAGAGCCGACAGCACAAAAACAACAGATGCGGACAAAGACAGACGGATGTTGTTGGGCTACATATGTACTGAGTCCGGCGACTCGAAGCGAAACTGCAAATGAAAAGACGCTTGACGCAACCCTGACATCATGGGATAGGTGCGCAGCTACTGATAGATAAAATTATACCTGGAGAAGCAGGAGGGTTCAGAGGTGGTAAGAGGATAATGATGGCAGACAACCGAACGTACCTTGACAGAAGATGAGGAATAGCCGAAAGCTGGGGCCCGTAACGTGCAGCGTTGTCGTACAGTTCGAAAAGCGGTATGGCGAGGAGCTTCATGTTTTTGGGGACCGCGAGTACTTCTATTTGGGTTAAATGAAGTCTTAAGTGATCGCGTGACGGCTATAAGGAACGCAACCTACTCCGTTCGGGCATCTGGACCAGGAAAAGCTTCTTGCATTCTTTGGGTTTCGTGATGTGGGCTGGGATAAAAGGATACTAGATGGGTGTGAGCCAGTGAAACTGTAGAAGGTGAGGGAAAGGTCAAAACGCACCATGAAAGTCTCGAAATTCGGCCGCCACCACTGCGCGAGGCAGTCTCCGATCTCCCACTCGTTGTCTACGCCATGTGTGCTGTTGAATTGCTGGGAGTCCCCTGGGGGCGCGAGGCGGTCGTCGAGCCGGCGCTTAAGGCCTTCGATCTCGTCTTCGCCTGGCTTGAGGTAGTCACCTGGGCTGCAGACGGAGAGTTAGCACACATACTGTCATGTAGTGCCAAAATTATCATTGAAAGGCGTATGTGAACGATCTCGGATGTTACTGTGATGGTTTCAACCTATGATGACGCAGAAACGTCACTTCGAGAACATGGTGCTTCAATGGCGTGATTGGCGGGGAAATAGCGGGAGAATGAGGAGATCGTCGTGGGATTCGTGGGATTCGTGGTGGAGGAGAAAAGGGACCACGGAAGAGCAGAACCTGAACCAAACGCGTAGAACTCACAGTTTGAAAAACGCGTTGGCGATTTGAAGCATCAGAATGTGTGGGTGGCCGTGATCGTGTACAACCAAAATGCCTTCAACGGTCCGTCGCATGCCAAAATCTTCATAGTTATTCTGGAGACGTTGGAGACGGGCGGAGACAGAGGGATCTTCTTCAGGCTGGGCTTCCTTGGTGCTAATCAAAGATAAGGGACCGTTCAGCTGACACGCACGAGGTGGCAACCCACCTAAAAGTGAAATTTGAGAGTGGATATCTGCGGAAATATCAGTAGGCAGAGGCGGTGGAGGAGCAGAGCAGACTTGCAGTGCGATCGTGGTCATGGCAAGGATTGAGAAACACCGGCACGTGATACGCGAGATTAACAATTTTATGTCATCAAGGCCCAGTCGCGTCCAACAACCTGAACAAGTATACTGGCCCCGTCCAGTCTGATGTGCTCTCAGGATACAGGATAACCACGGTGACAGCAATGGTTCCAGCGCAGTCAACTCTCAGCACATCTTCCGTCTTTCCAAGCCTCGCCGCCATGCTACAGCTCTCCTCGGCCGTAGCCCCTGAGTCGCAAGGTCTCACCGATAACGGTAACACTGCCCTGGACACTACAGATGACAGTCCAGCTGCAGGTACCCGGCCACCCCTGCGCAGAGATTTTCTGGTGTTTACCCGCAGATCGAGTACTGGGAATGTTGACGATAGGCCGTGGACAGCCGATGCGTCCAACAGGACTGTCCCCGACGGCTCACCTCTCTTACGTAGATCTGGGTAAGTCATTTTTACGACGGACTTCCCATCATTTGCACCACCCTCGCTCCATCTGACTTGAGAACTCCCTATTTATGTTCCCCTGATTCTTCTATCATGTCCCTTGCCTGGGTCTATTAAACTTATCGTACCTTACATGTTCTATATTCTGATTCTAACCATGACCCATCTCCAGGCTTCTGCAGCCCAGGTCCTATAACCCACCCAACGTCTTTCAATCCTCTAGTGATTCTCCTGTGCCTGCGCAGCACCGGACGGCCCCCCTGCCCCATTCCCAGGATACCATACGCATGAATACCATGGAGCTCTCGAGCATGTCCTTTTCATCTTCGTCGTCATCCGGACTGGGGTCAAACGACATTACGCCTCTTGGGACGGATGTTCTCTCTCCACCGTCAGGATCATTACCACCGATCAATGAAAGCCTCACACAGTCGAGGTCGCCACCAGTCATCACCAATGAAGGTACCTCGTCCACGCCGTCTGCCTCCAACGCTCCTATACCTACTTTATCACTGCATCAGAAGGGAAACATAACACCTCCTATGCCCGTTCAGCCCTCTGGTTTGAGCCTCCTTCGCCAAGAGTATGAGACCGGGTACAGTTCAGGTTCAGAAGGATCCCGCACACCCACCGCGTCGCCGCGCGTGCCGCCTACCGCCCCGCGCGTGCACTTCATGGACACAAAAAAGAGCTCTAAAAAAGCGACCCCTCCTGCAGACGCAAGCCCGATGTCGCCACCTGCGACATTGCACGCTTCTCCACCCGCGATGTCTCTCCCGCCGGTTAGTGAGACAACACCCCTAATTCGCAGGGCGTCTTCACCACCTTCCTCTCCTCCCTTACCGCCGAACGGTCATTCGCATACACGACCGAATTCCAAGCCGATCCCTGCCCGTCTACGAGGTAGTATGACAACAGTTCTGAATGCCGTACCGCATGTTCTAGAAGTAGCTCTCCAAAGTATCCCCGCGGTTCTTCTTGGATGTCTGCTGAACATCTTGGACGGCGTTTCCTGTACGTTCGTTCCCTTCTTGTTATTATTCTCGTGTTCCTCGCGATCCAGTTCCATTACGGTTCTATCCTCTGTCAAACATTCCAAGTTTCGGCTTCACACGTTCCAAAAATAGAACACTGACATAGCTTCTTTTGGCTTGGGCCATACAGATGGGATGATCATCTTCCCTGGTACGGGTGTCTTTTCAGACCTGGGGCCGATGGGCGTCTCGATGTTTTTTCTGTCGTAAGTATTTCGTCTTTCGAAGCTCGTCGCATGTCTTAATTCTGATCACGCTCTATCCAATCATTGTTGTCTATCCTTCCCTGTCTCACGACGTACATGTCTTGGCAACCACCACTAGCACGACACTCGCGCAGTTAGTGTACACCTGTGGTGGTAGTGGGTTCGCAGGTGCGAATGGAAGTATGATGATCGAAGTCGTGGTAAGTCTCCACGCCTCGTGATCGACCCCTCCCCCCCCCCTTCGCACCATCCTCACGCCACTCCTACTACAACGTTCACCGATCATTCATCTTCGTTGTTATACTTGTAACATACACAACCCAACTAACTCCGAACCTCCGCTCCTCTTAATCACCCCAGCCCTTCTTCCATATCCTAGCCAACGATATCGCGTCCCAAATTGGCGAGGAGAATCCAAAGGAGATCATTGCTACCACGCTCGCCGCCTTCGCGCTTAGTTCTATTCTAACAGGTGGGTATCGTACCTAAGTTATTGCGTCCTGCCGCAGCTGGCCCAGTGCTGACTCGGACACACCCCAGGCCTATCGTTCTTCCTACTAGGCGCGCTCAAGCTTGGTGTTTTGATCGGCTTCTTCCCAAGACACATTCTCGTCGGGTACGTCCGTATACTTTTGTCGAATACCACCGGAGCCGGCTCACATGACCCACCCCTTGCCCTCAGGTGTATAGGTGGAGTGGGCGCGTTCCTCATCCTGACCGGGTATGGCCTTCTTTTCCCCATTCAACCCGAAACTCTCTACTGCGGATGTTAATTAGTGTGCTGACTTGTGGCTTGTGGTGATTTTTAGATTAGCGGTAAGCATGCGGGTGGGCGACGACGATGTTGGAGCGGACTGGAAGACCATTGAGATGATGTTTCTTGACACGCATAACTTGATCCTCTGGGTCATACCTTTCCTTCTGGCCGTTCTCCTGAGGGTGATCACGTACAAGTTCCAGCATCAGCTGATCTTCCCGATGTGTGAGTCCTTATCTTTCATGCCTTCTTTCGCCGATTTCTGGGTCGTGGTATCCCACGGCGCGTCGAAGGCACTTTTTCCCCTTTGACCTGGCTGTTTCTGTTACTTTGCATGTGTTCCGTCATTTACGGTGTTGCTGATGTTGGAGGGCAGATTTTCTCATCATCCCAGTGATATTCTATATCGTCGTTGCAGCGGCCGGGCTCAATTTGTCGGAGTTGAGGAGGTCGGGTTGGTTGTTTGATATGGGACCTAAGGAGTCTGAGGCCTGGTACAAGTTCTACTCCTACTTTGGTACGGATGCTGCTTTGAGTACCCTGGGTTTTTCGCTAACGATGTCTATACTCGAATAGATTTAGGGGCGGTGAGGTATGGGGCTCTTTGGGCAACACTGCCTACGCAGTTCGCTTTGTGGGTCGATATCTGCTCGTACACCGGAAATGACCTGATTTAGCATAGGTTATTCTTCAACATCTTGCATCCTCCTCTCAATGTCCCTGCTCTCTGTAAGCCTGTTTGCTGCCGTAGCATCACAACGCAGCTTGATGATTTCATATAGCTGTATCCTTGGACGAGGACGTCGACACGGACAAAGAACTCGTCGCACACGGATACTCAAATTTCATTGCAGGGCTATTCGGAACTGTGTTCGTCATTTCAACTTGATCGGCCATCGTGATACCTCTGATCCTTTCGAATCGCAGACCAAACTACCTCGTCTATGTGAACACTCTTCTGTACGTCGTCTGCATCGTGTCAACCCTGGTTGCATCATGATGACGTGGTTTCTAGATTTTATCGTGTCGGAGGTGGAAACAGGATCGCCGGATTCCTGCTCGCCATAATGACCGCGGTGTTACTTGTCATTGGAACGGCTCCTATTGCTTATATTCGTAAGCTCTGAGATTTCCGATAGTGGGGTGTCGTGTTGACGGCCTCCCTGTAGCGGTCATGGTCGTTGGTGCCTTGATCTTCGTTCTAGGTATCGACCTTGTTAAGGAAGCTCTATGGGATACGAGGCATCGGACTAGCAGGTAAAGTTCGTACCTTCTAGCAGCGTTTGTTGTCTAATGAAATTGGGCATCTAGGACAGAGTACATCACGATCATCAGTATCATGATATTTATGACAGTATGGGATTTTGTTGTTGGTGTGATATTCGGTATCATCGCGAGCTGTAAGCCTTTCTCAGTAACAGACTCAAGACCTTGCTGATGGAGCCAATAGGTTTCTTCTTTGTTGTGCAGAATTCACAACGGAGAAGCATTCGTTCGCTTCGTTCGGGCGAAACTGTGATGTCGACTGTCCGCAGACCGAGCCTGCAGAGGGCGTACCTTCGCGAGCTGTCTAAGCAGACCACCATTCTGACGCTTCAAGGTCTGTATTTTCCTCTTGTCTCGGTTACGCGGACTTAGTTTGACCACTGGTTTAGGCTTCCTCTTCTTCGGCACCATATCACACGTAGAGGACACCATTCGAAACATCATCGAAGGCCCATCATGGCAGAGTAACCCCGTACGGTTCCTTGTTCTGGATTTTACACTCGTAGCAGGAGTCGATATGTCGTCTGCTGAGGCCTTCGTGCGGATACACCGGTTCTTGTCGGCGAAGTCGGTGACTATTGTCTTCTGCGGGTTTTCGGCCGAGTCTTCTGTGGCGAAGGCACTGGAAAGTGTGCAGGTGCTTGGATCGGACCATGTGGAGCTGTTCTCGACGTTTAATGATGCGATGGAATGTGAGGCTCGTCCATATCATCTTTTTCAAGATCTAGGAGGTCTGACAGCTGTGGTTTTAGGGGCTGAGAACGCCTATCTGCGCGCATGGTATATGGCGCAGAAATACGAAGTCACTTCGACTGCGTTTGGTGGGTACACCTTTCGAAAAAGTCGTATTCCAACGATCTAATGTTTTCCGCAGCCTTGCCGGGTCGCCAGAACCATGATGCTGAACAGCACTCGTTGAACTCTATCGTCTCGTCGCCGAGAAGGTCCTACATGCATGATGTAGGAAGTCGAACGATAGCCAATGGTCTGCTCCCTTTTTGCTTCTCGAATATCTCCTTACCTTATTATTCCAGAGATTTACAAAGTGGAAGACCCAGAGTATCCCAGCGAACCTCAGAACATCCTGTCCAAGGCGTTCTCATCGTACGGTGAACTTGACCATGACCTCTTCCGACCCATCGGGAAATATCTCGAGCGAGTCTCTGTCCCTGAAGGATACGTCCTTTGGAAACAGGACGATCCTCCGGACGGCCTATACATCGTTGAGACCGGTGTGCTAAGAGCGTCGTACAAATTCGGCGACCATTTGGACTGTGTCGAGGAGTCAATGGTGCCGGGGACAGTTGCCGGGGAGCTCTCCGCATTGTCTTCGCTCCCGAGGAACGCCACAGTTGTCGTAGAGCGTTCGGCCACACTGTGGCGACTGAGCACGGAGAACCTTGCATGCTTGGAACTGGAAGAGCCCAAGTTGGCGAGATGTTTCTTGCGACTCATTCTCAAAGGTTCGTGATTTACGCTTATGGAGTGCCTATGTATAATAACAGTAATATGTGGTTCTAGCTGCGAAAATTGACCATGACATTCTTCTCTCTGCGTTAGCATCAAGACGATAGCACCGACTCGTAACTTATTATATCCCTAAACACCTATATTCCGTTTAGTCTTGGCTTTTTACTATTTCTTAGGGTTTGAGGACGGCTCACCCATATCCTGGCCAGCGATGTATTAGACGATAAACTATACACGGGCTAAAAAAGAAGATGCTTGCAGCTGCCGCCGCACGGTTTCTGTGCCGAGTGACTCCGAGTCGCCACTCACGTTGGCCAGCATCAACAAATAAAATTCCGATTCTTCATGCAGCAGGTATTTGCTGTATGATTCAATGTTATTGGAACTCACCCGTTCCGTCTTGGACACACTTTTTTGTCCAACGCTCGTCAGCGAGATCCTTGAGATTCGCCCACATGCAACGTAACGTCGGATATCTGTCATCCAATATGTCGCCTGTCATCCTCATACGGCAGATATCCGAATGTAGCCCGAAATCATCTCACCTCCGAAAATTTACTGAGTGCCTCATGATATCGTCAGGGCAGACTGATGATACTATAGCCAATGTGACTCTATTCACCAGGGAGGCTCTTTTCACGATGGTCCTAAGCAGCGGCAGGATTTTGCGGATCCTGTTCTTGGCTTCATGCGAGGGATGCGGACGTAATGCGGGATGGTGCAAGTCAGGCATCCTAATGGATGGGCCATCCGGCGCTCTTAGAGGCTCTTAGATAGTGCTTTGATGTGCCGAGTGGGCAGGGCAGGGAAGATCAGGTTTTGGGTGCAATACCTCATCACTATGAATGTTCAGAGCTATTTCAATCTCATCGGGGGCATAGCTCAGTTGGGAGAGCAGCAGACTGAAGTTCAACTGACTTTCCAATTTTCTGAAGGTCCCGCGTTCAATCCGCGGTGCCCCCATATTTGCGGCAAGTTTTTTTGGGCCACTGCGAAACCACGCCAAGTTACAGTATCGTTGGACTGACCAGATTTCAACTTTCTAACTTCTAAGCTTATGTACGTAGAATATTTTCGAGCTCTTTTGAACTGTGAAAGAATAATCAGTTTTCAAACGCTTTCCGTCCACGCCTTAATCCAGGCAACAATTTAAAATATTATAACAACGAAACAGTCCGCTTCGCAGACTTCATTAGTTACTATCCGGGATGGAGGCGACGAGGCATTGGGTAGACGATAGAATATGGTGGAAGTCACGTCGATTCGTTACGCGGATATATGAATTGAAATACTGACTGGGACCTAAGTATCGTCCACTGAAGACTGTGATACGTTGTTACATTCCCTAACCCATGCGCCACACGAATACTGTACACTTCTCTTGCACTACATACAAACTTACAATTCCAGGTCAAGTGACAACTTTATGCCCTAATCCACGCGATGACCTCTTCCGCCCAGGTTTCTCCCTGTCCTGTTCCAAGCGCAGCGTGACCACTGATATGGTTATGACCTTGCGCGACGATTTTCACTGGCGCTTTGCCTGTCCGAGCTCTAAGAGCCTCCCCGAAATCATCGCCCGCTGTCAAGAGCCATTCCGGCTCGCGTTCCGCTACAACCAGCACAACACGCGGTAAAGCTGCGACCGTGGCACCAGATGCGTTGCGCAAAAGTCCCATCGTGGCTTTCTCCTTCACCCCATCCGGCCCGCCCCAGAGCTGGTTTACAACGCCATGCATCCCGTCATCCGCATCGAGCCCTTCAAAGTGGTGCGTTCCGGCACACAAGATCGCGCCAGCGATGCTTGGTCGCAGAGCCGTAGTCTCGGCCGTCTCGGGAATGACTAGGGCAGTAAAAGAGTGGACAGCGCCGGCGGAGTGGCCCATCAAAAAGATAGCCTTTGTGTCTGGGTTCGGAGTAGTGGGAGTTGTGAGATTCTCCGGGTTCTTGATGATCCAAAGCACAGCGTCGCGCACGTCCTCCGCGGCTCCTGGGAAAAGAGCATCGGGAACAAGTCGGTAGTCAGGGATAACGACCACGAATCCCCGCCGCGCGAAGTATGCTCCAACACAAGCGTATAACAGATCAGTGGGCGGCGGCAGCTGACGTTCTCCAGTCACAAAACCACCGCCATATACCCAGACTAGAATTTGTGTCTTTCCAGACGCGCTAGGGGTGAGGGGGTAATATACATCGAGCTGCGTTTCAGATTAGCTATTGACGCGGCCAAAACGGCAAGATCATACCTGGTGGCGATCCGTGGACCCGTATTTAAAAGTCTTCCTAGGTATTTCACTTATCTTTGACCGCTTCTCCTCTAACAAGGGAAGGAACGCTGCGACGGCTGCGGATCACAATTAAGGGTGGATGCACTGGCCTAGTATGCATAGTAGACGAACTAGGTCCGAGGACAGCAGAGATTTCGGTTGATTTGATCTCGGCGATCTTCTCCATCTCTGCAGCGATAGTTTCTTTAGGTACGGAAGTGGTCAAGAATCTTTACCCCCTCCCGTAACTTATCGCTCTTTTAATAAGCAAATGTTGACAAGAATCACAAGACCCACAGTCAATCAATAATTCGGCCCGCGGGGGTTCCCAGCTTCACGAGGACGCTCATGCTCGCTCGTACTAGTAGCTAGATGTCCATGTTGAGAACTCGATAGCCAGTCGTAGTTGCCAACATGTTTCGACCAGCAGGGCTTAGCAGGGAGACAGGAGAGTGCGATTGCCGTGATGCTCGAGTAATTCAGCCCACCGTTCATGCCATGTCAACGTTTCGTCTGTTCATGCTGAGCTTACACCGGGTAACCTCAAGGGTAGGCGAGTAGGGCGTTGAAAGTATTCCAAGATCAGCAAATTGGGGAAAACCTGGTGGGGCCCTCAAGATTAGATGGTGATCAAGAGATAAGCGTCGGGTACAGAATCGGTGGCTATGCTGAGATTTGCCTTCTTTAGACTTGCTTCATTGTCAACAACTTGAAGACAGAAGCAACTGTCCTATAACCACTCTTCTATCGAGAAACAACCTATCATCCTGTTGCTCGGACAGCAAGCTGCATCCCCCCCAGCTAGGCCCAAGGCCCTGATTTGGTCCTTGCCAGCCGAAATTCTATGGCTCGAAAGGTTGGACGTGATATGCTGCGGCTCTTAGGGTCACCCTGGGTCACTAGTCACGAAGCTATGACCTAGATCTGCTTTGGTGCACAGACAGGGACTCGCCATACATATCGTACCGTCGCAAAGACAGGTGAACATACCCGAAGTGTTTTCGGGCCACCTACTTTGAGGCCCGATTCCGCTTGGACCTCTTTGCTCGAAGCTCTTTCAAGCCAGTGCGCCAGGAAATTGTGTTGAATAGGCGTGCTGTGGTGCTGTGCCAAAGTGCTTCAGCTACTCCCTGATCGATGATCACCGACAGCACTCCGTATCACCAGCTCCTTCGACGTCTCCCGATGCCTTCATCCGCGACCGACTCTTCACATCAAGCCGACGTATATGTTTACCTCTCCCACGAGCGACAGAAGGATCCTGACTAGTTCCCAAGCTAGCGCCTAATGAGCAAACTAGTCCGCTGGTCGTTGCCTTCCCCCATCCATACAGATGCCGACGACTTGTATGCTAGACCGCAATGGTCCGTGGCCTGCAGAAGGGATACCTCAGAGGCGCGTTATCGATGTTCTTTTTCTGCTTCAAGAGTCCTTCGGACATAACCGTAACGTCGAACAAATTTTCATCGCCGCCGAAGTTGGCTTGTCCGGTCCTTTTGACTCTTAATTCATATACTTATACTGGTATTCTCGCTTATGATCACCCTGTTTTATGCCACCATACGCGCTGAAAGCTACGCCTCTTAAGGATATCAACTTGGAATCATATGTTGCACAGACAATTCAATCCTACAAATACAACGGTTATGAAGACAACCCCTCTCACGCGTTAAACTTTATAGAAACCATTCCGATCCCAGTTCTTAGGAGGGTCGCCCTCCCTGACCCTCCCCAGTCTGCCCGCAGCCAAACCAGAAACTCGGATGAACAACGAACCGTCCAGTTCATCCGCGTCTTTCAGCTCTGTCCCCTTGAAATCAGGCTGGCCAGCCTCCCTCGTCCCATATAGGCTGCCGTAATGAGCGAGTGCGCGTTGGAGTTTAGGGAAATGGTCATCCGGATGTAGGAGGGCACTCTCAATGATTGGGAGCCAGGCGTTCGGCGTGACGGCTTTTGCGGGGTCGGAAGGGTGGAGTGCGTCTTTGTGCGGGGTCGGCAGGGGTCCAGAGGGTGGCGGGTGGGGTGAGGTCGTCGCATAAAATCCCTTGATGTCGAGGTTGGGGCGACCGCGACTCACCCACCAACCTAGACAGACAAGTAGATAGCCTCGTAGAAGGTGCTCTTGGGACGAGGGTGTCAGGTAGGCCGTATAGGAAGCAAGGAAGATGGACGAGGTGACCAGATGCATACTGAAGAAGTTGTATAAGCGGCGACACGTTCAGAGAGAATGAATATTTTGATACGCACTGGAAGAAGTCGGAGTTGAAAGGCTTCTCAGGCGCCCATCCTCCAACGCCAAAGATAAGTGGGTTCATCCAACTAAGTTCTTCTATTTTGCGTTTGACGTCACGGGGGTTGGTGGCGTCGACGTGCCAGTCAGCCATATGCTTGACCAGCGCAGTGACATGATTCTTCATCGTCGTCGAAAACATTCCAGAGCCGGTGTCGACCACCTTCCCAAGCTCCGGGTCATTCAGGACGCGCGCCAAAACAGTGAAGACATGCACTCCGTTTTTGGCACTCAGCTTCTTCGACTCTGGCTGTGACACAACGAGAGACTTGAAACGAGAGAGCGTATCCTCCACGCCCTTAGTACTCCCGCCATAATCGAAAAAGTCATCTGGGATGCCAGCAGAAGCGTCAAGCGAGTGCACAGCAGCCTCAGCCAGACCTGAAACGGTCTATTTTTAGCATGTAAGATGACGTCACTGTAGGCTGAAACCCACCTTCAGCGACCATGCCTGGAAGACAGAACTCCAGGCCATAGCCGACGTGAATCATAGGGTGTGAAAGGCCACCCAGGAAACGATTGAAAACTTGAGGTTCCTTCCCAGCGACTCCGATATTTACATCCTTGGAGAAGACGTACTGTTCGACCGTAGCGGCAACGCCCTGTTCACGAATGATATCGGTGAAAAAGGCGAGGTAGCCTCCATAGTACCTAAAAGAATCTCATCAGCAACAGAATGTCCTGCAAGTATGACAGCGATGAAACGCACGGCTTGTCCCCGAGGTGGTCTTTGAAGTTTTTAGTGTTGATGGGCCCAGGCGGGTCAAACGCCGGACGTTGGTATGTACTATCAAGCTCATAACCTTTTTTTATTACCTCTCCAGCGGCTCCAAGTGCCCAATTTGCAATCGCGCGATGAGAGGAGTGGCTGGAAATGGAATGGGTCAGTGATGAGGCCAATTTCGGACGTAACCGTAGACCAAACCCACTTGTGAAACCCGCTGTCGTTGAAGAATATGTGCCACCTCTGGTGATTATCCTTCAGAACCTCTCGCAGCGTCGCCGTGGACTCAGGGTTGATGCCGGGCCATCGTTTCGGGACGAGCGTCGATGGCGGGGAAGACGGGATCGGGAACAAGTCGGTGATGCTGTTGTCGCTGGCCATGATGGTGTGAAGCGTGCGATGGAACAGTCTGAGATGAGAGACATTGTCCCTCGCTTTTATAGCCCTGTGTATGGGATTTCGAAGCGTGCTTGTTCCGCTCAGCATAAGCCCCGTGACGTAATCAGTAACGCAATGACTCGAAGGTAGGTCGTCGGTGTCAGCTTGGTATCACGAGCAGTGGTGCCAATGAATGCATTTGGCGGATAATATAAGCATACAAGATTGATATCAGTACCTACAGTAGGAGACAGGAAAAGTAATCCGCAGTGGTCACGCAGGTGCCACAGGTACGTATACCGTCCGAAGACGTCAAGTACCGAGGTCCACGATGTCTCTCTCATCAAGCGGCGTATATACCCGGGGCGTTGGATCTGCAATGGTAGAGATCGATGGAACCCGCGCCACAAACTCCTCGATATGATCGTGAACAAAAGCCTCGCAGCTTTCCGAGACCACCAATTTCGCGAGGAGTGGTAGTTTGGCCTCTCCGCGGCTATCTATGAAGTAGAGGAACGGCCCCAGGAACTTCATTGGTGTTATGAGAAGCCGAGAGATCAACGGGGTGATGTCCTCCGACAGAGTGGGGTCAAATAGGACCTTGTAGTACTCGTCTGCGGTAGCATAGAGACTGAGCGACTTGATGTTTGGCATGGATAAAATGAATTCGCGGAAACCTGCGCCTTTGCTGTATTTTTCGCCAAATATGGCGAGCTCGGTGAGATCGGTGTATTGAAGCAGGCGGAAAATGTCGGCGATGTTCGTTGGCTGAGCACCCGGCGATAACTTGGGATAGGGTCGCTCAAAATCCGGGACGTCGTAAAGGTCGCGGAGGGTGAGGGACTTGAGGTTGGGTGCGTTAATGAGCTCCACAACGGGGACAATGTTGTCGGCGTAGCCGAGCTTGAGTGTATCGAGCACGGGGAGGGTGAGCGGGACGATGGGGTAGTTACTAGAATCCCAAAAGGGAGCAACTCCCACAAGTTCGAGGGAACGAAGGGTGGAGCGACAAGCGGTCAAAACTTGACTCAGGTCTTCCATGTCCATCCTATCGTCCGGGCCCACATAGTTCAATACGATCGAGGTAACGTTGGTAGCATCCCATTCTGCCCAATAGAGACCGAAGTTTCGGAAGATGATGGGGAATGGGAATGGGTGGTGCGTTTTCGGAGAGTCCCTGGTGACACGGAAGTGAAGATCGTGCATGGCCGTATATTCGTACGTTTCCAATAACGGCATGGAGTCGAAAAATTGCTTCCACAGGAGCCGGGTCAAGGCCCCATTACTGGCGCAGACCTTGAACGTGCGAAAACGACGCGCGTGCAGACGGCATATATATTCATGCTCTTGGGGGGTTAGTGGTCGAGTCGCAAAGAGATGCAAGTCGACCATGCAGTTTTGGGAGCGACGCAGGTGTGCGATGAGCCAGGGATGGTTCTGAGGCCTGGGGATGCAACGCATTCGGATGCTGGTCCAAAGTAGCGGCGAGCGGAGGGCGACGTTTCGCCATGTTCGACAAACATGGGAGACGGTGGGAATTGCTTTGGATGGCGAGTCGACCTCATCGTTTTTCAACTGGGTAAAGATAAGGTAAAGGACGTCGCCAGTGAGTCGCGCGGCTGCGGAGAGATGGTAGACTGTGTGCCTAGATATAGGTTGGTTCCTATGGTCGAGTGTCGTGAACCGCATAGATCTGTGGGCAAGAGAATCATGGTTTGCTTCCAAAATAGTCGTGGTTTGACGCACCAGAACTTTGAGCTTGGAGAAGCAACGAGAAGTGGGTAGTTAGAGTCGAAGCTCACACTCAAACCTCCCTGAATCTCGTTGCTTTTAAGGGCCAAAGTATCAGCCAAGACCTGGTCAAAGCGTCCCTGGGATCGTCAATGGGGTTAGCTGAGGCAAAGCTGAGGCCCTCTTTGCCCAGAGTGCTCCTTGAAGAGACGTAGCAATCTAGAGCCGGAGCATGCCGGTATGAATGGCATGGAAGTGTGAGCAGCAGGGTGTCGGGAGAGTGGTGGTTTGGTTTCTTGAAGTTATGGTGGATCATCCCCGCTGGTAAAGTCGGCACTGCCACACGTTTCAGACCCAGCGCGTCGCGACGCGCTTTGTTGTCTTTTGTTGTGGTGCTCGGCTAGCGGAATTTCAATTGCGATTCTTCTCCTACTCCCTGCGTGTCAACGCAACTTTCGAAAAACAAGGTAAGTAGTGGAACGACGCAAAACTATACCAGAGAATAACACGCGACCAACCCTGCCGGACCCACTCTTATGTACAATGTCTGAACCTACATCCGCCCGTTGTTTGGATCCGAGGCTGATGGTCAGATTGAATCCGGCATTAATGCCTCCTCGCATTCGGTACCAGAAGAAGGTGAGCATTAGCATTAGCATATGTATTCCGGACCTAAGTACTCGGTCTCTTTCGCAGTCCGAGGCAGAACTCAAGAAGATGCAACCTCTGGATGAGCTGCCCGAAGTCCTCATCCCTCGCGCAATACCCTCCGTCATCCGTATACCCCCACTCTTGCGTCGCGGCTACCCTCTCACGCGAGACGTTTTCCGCCAATTCATCGAAAACGATCATCGATTTGAGGAAGTCCCTGTCCCCGGAGACGAACATCACGTCGGCGGGCTGATAGCCGTCGAAATAACATTACAAAGGCGTATTGGATGGCCAGTCACTTGCCATCACGTTTATGGACTACCTGAAGAAGAAGAAGAGGCCGTCATGTTCGAGGTCGGTAACAGCTATAACGTGAAGCGTTGCGCACCCCCCGAGGTCGAAGAAAAGCTAAGGAGGGAGCTGCACATGGAAGGATCGCCGAAGTGGTATCTAGATTATGAGAAGTCGTACTGGGATTGGAAGGTGGTCCTTGGGATGCGCTGAGACTTCTTTGCATCGAGTTTTTTCCGTTTCTATGCCTAGTTCTTCATGATGAGCCATACATATATGACATACCTTTCAATCTTTCAAACTGTCTCTCGGGCACCTTAATCATCAGAACTGTACCCTCACACCAGCAAACCGAGCCTTTCCACCACCCTTTCTTGTTGATGTCGTAGTGCACTACGATTTTGTCTTCAGCTCTCCTGCTAGTGTTCGTTTCTTCTTACCTGGCATGATAACACAGCAATGAGATCCGACACTTGAACGAGGCCCTCGATGACACATAAGTGCCCGCTTCCGTGCTCGGCGAGGTCGAGATCAGGATTGTCGTCTGGAGAGAAATGCATTGAAAACGAAGAGAGACTCATGAGAGGCGTCACGCTGTTTTAACATCATACCTGGGGTATGGCGCACAAGCACCAGAGGAGTCGTTGCAGATATTAAGTAAACTTGGACTCCTCGACGATGTAGATATGTCAGTAGTCTACAGCTATATAGCCAGGCAAGTAGCACGAGGTGACGCAGATCTACTCGAGTATTTGCTCCCCGTCTGGTCTGTAAAGTCGGCACTGCCACACGTATCAGACCAGCCGGCGGCGACGCGCTTTGTTGTCGCGCTCGGCTAGCGGAATTTCAATTGCGATTCTTCTCCTTACTCCCTGCGTGTCAACGCAACTTTCGAAAAACAAGGTAGGTAGTAGAACGACGCAAACATATACCAGAAAATAACACGCGACAAACCCTGCCGGACCCACTCTTATCTACAATGTCTGAACCTACATCTGCCCGTCGTCTGGATCCGAGGTTGATGGTCAAATTGAATCCGGCATTGATGCCTCCTCGCATTCGTTACCAGAAGAAGGTGAGCATTGGCATTTTCATATGTGTTCTGGACCTAAGTACTCTGCCTCTTTCGCAGCCCTTGGCAGAAATCAAGAAGATGCAACCTCTGGAAGAGCTGCCCGAAGTCCTCATCCCTTACGCAATACCCTCCGTCATCCGTATACCCCCACTCTTGCGTCGCGGCTACCCTCTGACGCGAGACGTTTTCCGCCAATTCATCGAAAACGACGATCGATTTGAGGAAGTCCCTGTCCTCGGAGACCCAGACCACCTCGCCGGGCTCATAGCCGTCGAAATGACATTACAAGAGCGTATTGGATGGCCAGTCACTTGCCATCACGCGTATGGACTACCTGAAGAAGAACCGGACGCCGTCATTTTCGAGATCGCCAACAGCTATAACATGCAGCATTGCGCACCCCCCGAGGTCCAAGAAAAGCTGAGGAGGGAGCTGCACATGGAAGGATCGCCGAAATGGTATCTAGATTATGAAAAGTCGCAATGGGATTGGAAGGAGGTTTTTGGGATGCGCTGAGACTTCTTTGCGTCGAGTCTTTTTCGTTTCTATTCCTAGTTCTTCATGATGAGCCATACATATATGACATACCTTTCAATCTTTCAAACTGTCTCTCAGGCACCTTAATCATCAGAACTGTATTCTCACACCAGCAAACCGAGCCTTTCCACCACCGTTTCTTGTCGATTTCGTAATTCACTACGATTTTGTCTTCAGCTCTCCTGTTACAGTTTGTTTCTTCTTACGTGGCGTAATGATGCAGCAATGAGATCCGACACTTGACTACAGCTGTATAGTGAGGACAGTAGCACGAGGTGACGCAGATCTAATCAGACCAGCCGGCGCGTCGCGACGCGCTTTGTTGTCGCGCTCGGCTAGCGGAATTTCAATTGCGATTCTTCTCCTTCCTCGAGCTCTATATGCGTGTCAGCGCAACTTTCGAAAAACAAGGTGGGCGAACGACGCAAAATAACACGCGATGAACCCTGCCGGCTCAAGTAGTCAGCACCAACGCGGCTCCAACGTATCGCTAGGATGACAGCAGAAGGTACAGCCCAACTTCTCACCGCTAGAGGAGGATGTTGCTGAGGATGAAGCACAGTGCATAATTGTTGGGGACCTCGCGAGCTTTGATCCTCCCCTGGAGAACATTTACACCGTGATCCACAGACATTGGGACAACTACCGCGATCCGAGAGTGTCGGCACGGCACACCCCAACCGCCTGGCAAGCAATTGCAACAAATCCCAGGACGAGGTGTGCTCCATTCTCACCACGCCCTGTCTGAGGTGGGACGATTATTTTGTCGACTGCGAGTGTTCCTGTCGCCTCATTGGGACATATTCTGATCATACAATGGCATCGGTGGTGAAAGTGTATAGACCATGTCTCATCACCATGTCTCATCAACTATAGATAATATACTCAATGGAAGACACATCGCTTGATCTGATCGTAAGGAGACCAGTATCCCTGATTCCCTACCCCCCATGCCAGCGCCAAGCTCCTAACGATTATGCATTGCCCCCCCCCCTTCAAGTTCCACCATACGCATTATTCGGGCTTTAGGGTGTGCAGCGGTACAAGATCTTGGATACAATTCGAATCTGAACTACATGACCGGCCTCGGAAAAATGTTCTTACCATGATAGGATCGTTGCTGGCGATTCGACGTGGTCCGTCGGAATGCTAGTTCAGCTGGCTACTTTTCCCGCATATCCCGGTGATGCTTTCTTTCTTGATCACTTACGACAACTATAGAGTTACTACGGTTAAAAAGGGAGAATCCGTCATTGGGAATGGGAATGAGCCTTGGTAAGCCTTTAGCCAAGGTATTCGTCGATACAACTTACCTGAGGATTAGAAGGACCTTACTGAGAAGTTAATGCTTCTGAGCAGCGTTCACATAATCGAATTAGCGTTAGCCTTGGCAGTAGCAATGTGACGTTCATAGAGTGCATCCGATCACAGCTACGGCCGCAAGCCCCCGCGTCCCAGATATAGCTGGTGTTTACAGACGCTGTCTGTTTGATGTTCTCTCTTAAAGCCCCTTCAACCCTCTCTGGAAGCTGCGGCCCCTCAGCGCTTTCCTTACTCTGGCTCGTGCATAAAGTGACCTGGCATTGAAGTCGAAACATTGACAACAGCCGCAAGCTCCCACAGGTCCCTCGAAGGAATCCTCATCCATGCTGGATAGTGCTACCGCGGCTTCCATACAAACTCAGCTGTCTGTCAATCACCAGTTCCCACTGTTTGATCCTCGATAAATTTCTTTCTTTGCAGAAATCACAGCAATTACATCAACCTTGTGTCTTTTGGTGAGATCAACCACTGCCCTGTTCAACATTATGTATCTTGACTTTTATGCTGTCTCCAGTGATACTTTACTATGACTATACTATAACTCTACCGGCTGAAGTCGAGCGCTTCTGGTCCTCAGGGACACTGTCATGGGGCTCCGGCTTCTTCTATGCAAACCGCTACCTGTCACTTTTCGGCCACGTCCCGGTGATGATCCAGTATTGGTGGGATTCGAGATCCTCTGACACCCGAGACGTGCGTGAAATATCTTCGTTGACTTCTTATGTCCTCGCTCAACGGACTTTTGTTGATCAGGTGTGGGTGATATGTCGCCGATTGCGCTGCTGTACTAAACATATCAACTCTACCTAGATGTCCCGCGCTCTCCTCATACCACCAATACCTCGCCGTGGCAATTCAAACCCTAGTTGGTAGTAAGCGCCCAAGTCAGATTGATTCAGGGGTGGTTTCTAATAATACCTTACACCCTCAATCGCAGTCATTCTCATTATGCGGACTCATGCGCTTTACAACCGCAATATCTGGGTATTGCTGTTTCTATGTGCCTGTGGACTGGCCGTCATCGTCTTCGGTGCCGTGAGTATTGCGGGAGCTGTTGAAGACTAGGGTCCTCATCACCGATGCATATTCGTACCCCTAGTATTCAGTGGTTGCTGGGCGCAGTCATAAGGAAGATCTAGTTCTTCCGAAGATAGGCTGTGTTCCGCCAACCGATCGTTCTGAGTGCGTTTACTTCAGCCATTCATGTAGATGGCTCATTGACAATGGATTAGTGCGAAAAGTATGTGTCTATGCTCTGACGGGTGAGCATCTTACAGATCTGACCTGCGATACAGACTTGGCGGGAGCGTGGACTGCAAATTTGTTGTTCGATGTTCTCATATTTTCTCTGACAGTGTATAGATCGTGTAGGCGGAGTCGTGGAGGACGCAGGCCACTATTGGATACTTTGGTTCGGGACGGTGCGCAAATTGCCTTTACGTCACCACCTTCTCTGACATGATGATACAAGGGGCTATCTACTTTGGGTGAGAGATTCACATCCTTGTTCGAGTCCTAATGGTCAAACGTATCCCAAAGAATCATGATGATCGTTGGACTTGCAAACATTATATCGTTTCATGTACGTTTTCTTTCTCTTCGAGGTTCACTCCTTGTAACAATTTCATCCGTCCTCAGTTGTCGCCGGTAAGCATTTCGAAATATGCGAATTATAGATATGAAGAAGACTACCAGGAATACGAACGAGGATTCATCACGACCTTCGCGAATATGTGCGCCAATACACGATAAACTAAATCACTTCTTGAATTGACAGCGCTACAGTGTGTCGTCCACCATGATGTCCCGGCTCATGTTGAATTTGCGCGATCCAAAATTAAACGGACCATATTGCGTCCGAGATACAAGATTGGAGGAAGTGTTGCGGGTGAATGCGCTACGGGACCCATATATTCCAATGACGTACTTAGTCCCCCCTGATGAACGCGGTCAGGTTACGGATTCGACAAATTAACAGCTGTTCAACTTGGATTCACTCCTAGTAAGGTCGGTGTATATGTGACCCGAAGGCAAACTAAGGGGTCCATGAGCGTCTCAGTAGTAGTTAGGAGGATGGAAGGAGTCATCCTCGTGCATATGGAGTATATCGAACCGTCGGCACTGCCAGGAGGCGCACATCGCTAGAACTTCGACTACTCATCTGCTCTTCCATCTACCACATGAGGATTAAGATAGTCTTCGGTTACTACACTGTACACAGGAAGCTACAAGACATTGTTGACATTCAAAATTGTACTATCGGCCTCTTCTCTAGGATTTATAGAACCCTTTGCGATCCCAATAGAGATAGCCGCCGACCTTGACATCTTCACTTCTCAGCCTCTGATTCGTCAACACCGCCGCTCTGACGAAGAGCGAGCCATCAATCTTCTCTGCGAATGGCAGCTCCGTCGCACAAAAGTCAGCCTGTCCGGCCTTTCTGCGCCCATACACTTCTCCGAAATGAGCGAGCGCCCTCAAAGTCTTCGGGAAGTGGTCGTCCGGGACAACGAGCGACTCTTGAATGAGCGGGAACCAGGGGTTTGGCGCGACGGCTTTCGGGGAATCGGTAGAAGGCAGCGCTTCCTTGTGGGGAGGGGGATGTGGATGAGCGGGTGGGGGTCGAACAGAGGTTTTGGCGAAAAATCCTGGGATGTCGAACCCTGGTCGTCCCCGCCCAACCCACCACATCAGACACACGGCGAAGTAGCTTCGTAGTAAGAGCTCTTGCGAAGCAGGCTTGAGGATCGCGGCTGTGGAAGACAGGAACAGAGACGAGGTGACCAGGTGCACGCTATACAACAGCATCAGGCCTACAGTCCCCCGAGCACGTTACGTATGCCACTTACTGGAAAAAATCAGAGTTGAAGTCCTCGTCGTTGGACCATCCCGCGATTGCATATATCACCGCATTAGCCCACACAAGCTCCTCGATCTTGCGCTCGACCTCCTTGGGATCCGAGCGGTCGAAGCTCCAAGCTTGAACGTAATCCGCGATCGCCCCTCCGTGTTCGCGCTCTGCATTCGTATAAATGACATGATAGTTATCTGCGCCGGGAATTGCGTCAAATCGCGGATCCTTGAGAATTCTGGCAAGGATGGTGAAGGCGTGCGTATTTCCCTGTGACGTGGGTGCGCTTGTTTTCTTTCCTAAACCCAGGAAGCGCGTGGTCAGAGATTCAACGTTTTCAGCTGCGCTCATATCCTTCCAAAGCGAAGGAGGCATAACTATGCTTGAAGTCTTAAAGTGCACCGCAGTCCACGCAAGACCTTTAGGGTCGAGGTCAGCACGACCAGCGAGCTTGAGATCCGCAGCACTCACCTTCAGCAATCAACCCAGGTAGACCGAACTCAAGGCCGTTTCCAATATGGATCAAGGAGTGAATGATACCGTCCATGCATCGGTTCAACATCTCTGGCTGCTGGTCCGCATCCTTCCCAGCAATGAAATTTGCTTTCACGTCGAACAGGTGTTCCTCCAAAGCAGCCGGAACGCCTTTGGTCTTTACCACCTCCATGAAGTATTCAAGATACGCGCTATAGAATCTGTTACGGTGGCGCATGAGCTCCTTATGCACATGTTACAGATATTAGGTCACTTACTCATCGTCCCCGAGATGGTCGTGGAAATTATCGACAGTTATCTTCTCGGGCGAATCGAACTTCGGTAGTTGAAATGCGGAGTCGGCTTTGTAGGCAGCTCCAATGATCTCCTCATCTGCTCCCAAGGCCCAAAGCGCCAGTGCGTAGTGCGCGGAGTGACTAGAGGTGGTTATGACGTCAGAGGGCGTGCTTAGCGGATGCAACCTGAGCATGCACGTACTTGTGAGGTCGGTAATCCCGGTCAAAGAAGATGTGCCACTTTGCATGGTTTTCCTTCAGGACGCTTTGGAGCGTCTCCGTCGACTGTGTTGTAATTCCCGGCCACATCCTAGGTGAAAGCCTTGCGAGGGGAGCAGAGGGGGCGGGGAAGAAGTCATCAAGCGTGTTTGCCATGTCGATACTGTTCTAGAGTCCAATCATGGCTGCCTTTATATCGGTCGGTCCACCATATTATCATGTGGTGATGTTTGAGGAGCATCGTGAACGATATTAGTAACACTGAGAATCGATGGCTAATCGCCTCCGCTTGTGGAGGGCGTGGAGGGCGGAAGTCTCATGGAGGTGTCAAGTCTGACCTAAAGTTTCCCAGTAATCGAAATGTGTGTCACTTGACCGAAACCCGTTGTATCAAGTGATCGCTGCTTCAAGTTTCAACCCGTTAGCGACAGATAGTCAAACCCGACATACAAAAGTTGTATAATAAGGATCCTCACTAATGCATGTTCTAAGGAGGCAATAAAGGGAGTCAACGGAATGTTCTCGTCGAATCGAAGTTAGGCATCGAGTGTTCGTCAGTCAGCAAACTAGATCCTTGAGGAGGAAGATCTTGACGTGAGCTGAAGTGACATAGAAGAACCAGGGACAGTGATCCAAGTGTTCGCGTCGATCCACACGGCTTATGTTTACGGATAATCCTATTACACTGATCGAAGAAGTTTTCATGGATTCATCAGTCCTCTGGATCTAAAGAATTCCATTCAGACCTCCCTTCGAACCATACCCTGCCTCGCGGGAGGATGATAGTTTTGAGGGTCGGGCACCAATGGTGCCAGAGCTTAGCAATGTCTTGCTCTTCCCCAGGCAGCGCGGTCCGATCCGTCGCTGCCATAAATGTGATATACTGTGAAGTAGTAGCAGTTAAGCGAGGATCGGAATAGCAGAAGCAGTCTTAACGTACCTGCAACGCCTGAAAACCCGCGAGCAATGGTCCGAGGGCTTTCAGAAGGTCCTAAACATTCACGAGAGCCTCAATCCCGGGTCAAGGAAAGCACCACATTACGTGGACACGCACATTCGTATATTCCGATAGTAAGATGACGATATGAAGTGCCTCTAACTGCGGGAAGCGCGTCGCAATCTCCGATAGCAGATAGTCCTGCACTGCGGGGTCAAAACTCATGATACTAAGCCTCCGCATTGGCGACGCTGACAACGAAAGCGCTTTCAGCGAATCTGACGAAGACCCGGGAAAGAGCGCAATTGATGCCATGTGCACTGGCCGCCCATTCACGACGGAGGCGATGATGCTGGGGCCGCCGTGGACCGTGCGCAGCGACGTCAGCCTGGGCAGGGAGCTTGACAAGAGCGTGAATTTCTTTTCCGTTGTTTCCTCACGGGTGGAAGGGGAGAAACCGATGAACGGCGGAATGACGCTATCGCTGCCCTGCGGGAATCCACGCAGAGTCAGCTCTAACAGGCACGGTTGGGATTCAAGGAACTTCGCGAGGGCGTTGTCACACGGCAGGGATGTTGAGAAGTATCGTAGGGCGAAGGTGCAGTCGTGTAGGATCCATATGTGGGTGTCCGGTCTTGGAAATTCGAGGGACAGTGACGTTAGGTTCGTCAGCCCTTTTAGGACACGGTGGAGAAGCCGGTAGAAGTTGAGCGTAGGGTCCGTTTTTGTGTTCCAGTCGATTTCGAGCTTGCGTACGAATGGCTGGACTCGGGGACTTCGCTCGAGTTCTAGGAGGCAGACGACAGATTGGGCTGGCTGGAGCTCGTCGAGGGTGCGATAGAGGACACGGCTGGTAATGTTGTTAAACACCCTATTGATAGTGAGGCAAGGTAGCAGCTCGCTCCGGGTGAGAGACTGCAGAATATGGTCCAAAATCTCGACCGGTAGGGATGTGCGCGTCGTGAATACTGGTGCGCGCCGCAGCTTGAGGGGTCCGATGGCGGGAGTTGTATTCTCCGCTCCGGGCGATGCAGGACTCCCTGGTCTCGGCAAAGGAGACATAAGAGACGCCAAACTCATTCGAGAGTGTGGATAAGCTATAGCTGTCGATGAGACTGTAACATTCAGTCCAGAGAACTCGATCCCGAAAATTCCATCCCACACCTTACATTTGTAACGTTCCCCCTCGGTACGCCGTAATCCTGCGACCACTGTATCCAACGTTCTCTTCTGAACCGGACCCCCAGCCAAAAGATGTATGAGAAGAAATGGAGCCCAAAGTGGGTCGAGAGTTGAGGGTTGGGAGGGTTATGAGGAGCAAGCCACTTACTCAAGTATTGTGCTTTGTCACGGTTGATCAATCAAGAATCAAGTGTATAGACTATAGTGGGTAATATCACTATCACTGTCACTTCTCGGCGTCATTGGCGTTACAATTTGGGCGAAGGAACGTGGGTCGCGCGTAATTGGATATGGTATAGCTGTAGGCAGCCTTCAGATATCAAATGTCCCAACAATCCTGCACGTCTATCAACATATATATGTGATTATTGGACTTCCACCATTTTTGACGCGTTCCTGTCGGCTTCAGCTTCCGCTCTAACCCCTTCAGCTCCAACCTCAGCCATAAGCTCCTGCTCCATAGCGTCCTGCTGCTCCTTGATTGCATTATTCATAGCTTCCTTGGGTGCCGCGACGCGCACGCGGTGCTCCTGGTACTTGGTATCAGTGCCGCAGATCCGGTTCCACCATCTGAATGACGTCGCCAAGTGGCTCGCGAAGGCCATATGATGGAAGTCGTGATGCTCGGCACCGGAGCAAAATGGAAGGATGTGCTGAAGGGACCAGGGGAAGTCTACATTCACTCCAAGTCAGCTAAGTTTATGGGGTAGAAGAGGTACGAAATGTGCGCACCGTATCCGCTATGCGCTTCGATAACCTGGAAGAGGCGCAGGGTCATCCATACATACATAGTAAATATGTGGAGGTGGCGCGCAAAGTAGCAATACAGCAGAATGAGGGTTCCTGCGCCGCGAATCATGACCTCCGCAGAATGGGCATACTCCACAGCAAGCCCAACATGTGTACAGTATTTATGATGGATGTGGTTATACAGGACAGCGATACGAAGCATTTGGTGGGCTAAATGACATCTGGTCAGATAACCTGGAGAGTATAGATGAGGTCCAACCCACCAATGTAGTGGACGAGATCTTCGAAGAAAAAGAAGAACGCGATCTCAGGCAACATGCTCCTCATGAAGGGTAATAGAACATGGTACGTTGACGTGCCAATCGATTCAGCTAGAGGGTGGAATAACCAAATTTCTGTATTTCGGAGGTCAATAATTAATCGGATCGATGAGCAATGTGACGTACCACAGGAAGTTTGACCGTAAAGTGTTAAGACAGGACAAGCCTGGTACACCCCTATTGTTCTTCAGCCGCTGGTACTTGACTTGCTTGTAGTCTCCAGTTGCGAAACTATGGAATAGCATCCATGATGATCCAAGGGATGCTCCGTCCAAAATAAATGACCTACACAAAAAAGCAAAGGGAAAACGGTAAGTATAATGACCTGAAATAAGAGTAGCTGATACGTGCTTCATCTAGTAAGAAAGACATTAATCCAGTCGCGATAATAAAACTGCCGATCGCGATGTACCAGGCGACCCATTGGTGTTCGAGCCATGAGAGCAACGAGAAGTCTGTGCCACCGTAGAGGTCGTCGTGTATAGTGGTACTTATGTCTGGCGCCATAGCCACTCGACTTGTGAGGATAGTTTAGTCCCCCGTATATACACTCCGCATTTGAGAGAAACGAAAAGAGCAAGATGAGCGTTAAAATTGAAACTTGTCACCGTCACTTTTTGGATATCCGCGTGTGGGCGTTGTTGATAATTCAAACTCATTTGGCGCCGCTTGGCGCCGCTTGCAAGTCCTTGTGTTCTCCCGATTGTTCATCCCGCAAGAAACAGTGGGTGGACCTACTTCTGGCTCCAGCCTCCCTTGCCCTGCGGTCCGGAATTTCAAAGCTACGAGAGAGCTACGAGGTCCACATCATTGTTCTCTGAATTCCCGATGCCGAAACGTCTAAACCCATGCCGGGATGGAGGGAATGGCGCTCCTGAATGGTGCAACGGAATCCGCGTTATAAGTGTCGCTTCATAACCTAAAGCCTTATTTCTGCATACTTAAATCCTTCGTATGAGGCAGAAGTCTTCTGAAACCGAACGGCATTCATGATTGAGTGTCGCGCACCTCTCTTAGGCTCTGGCTCAGATTTTTCACTTTCGTTCGTCCGCCCTTGGGGTATCAACCAGCTCGAACTGGCTTCGGAACTCATCACCTCCATTACAGGACTTCGCATGTTTCAAGGCTCAACGACACACCATCTAGGATTTTTTTGAAGGGCGAGCCTTCAAGGCGAGATCCACTAGGCCGGCTGGGGATGCCGGACGTGAGCTTGATCAATGGCTCCTGACATTCTTGGTTCTCGAACGGTTTGACTTGAGGCCCTTCGATGAAGAACTTTCCAATATCGTCAGTTTGTCAAGTCACCGTCTTGTTGTTTTATGATCTGAATCTGACCTGGACCTGCAGGCTCCCTCAGGTCCATAGTAAGAACAATCAATTTACAGTGATCTCAACCGGAAAGGGGTAGTTTCCAGTTTGCAATGCTCGCTTTCGAAGATAAGCGTACTCGTCTATATTCGAGTTGAAGTCTCCTCAGGCCGGACTGTGTTCAGTGACCTTCGAGATACGATAATTTCAAAGGCAGAGAGAGTCCGACAGCCCGGCCCTTATGCAGGTGATTACCAGACAAGCACCACGCCGCCACTATTTCATCGTGTTGTAGGCGGCCCTTCAACTACTCGACACCCCATCTATATATCTTCCTATGTGGACAACGACTGCAATACCCCATTCGATGAGGCCAACAAAATGGAGATGCATCCGGCCACACAAAAACTCACTCTCTTCACGACTCCGTAGATTTCTGGATCGTTATGAGGCACTTGTTTGTGCAAGAAATGGTGGAACATTCGGTAACTCTGAATTTCTTCATGCTTGTGGCGTATCTGCTACCTGATTTCACTAATCCTGTTCCGGATCCCTTCGTTCAGACACAGACCCTTCAGCATTTCCCTTTCTACGAGTGTCTCTTATATATTCGTCATGTACTTAAGTAGCCGTATGTAATCATGGGATGCTGGATGTAGGAGTGGTGTACATAGGCTTAGGAAGCACTAGTTGTCGGCGGCCGTTTCGAACATACTGCGGATGGGTTCTTGCCTGTTCTTGCTGGTGGCACATGCAGGGATCTATCCTTTACGGATCGGTGTTCTTTGCCGCAGACCTGACCTGTATGAGCGGTATAAATACCGAGCCTTCATAAAACCATCGCATATCTTCCAGTCAACCCATCCCCGGAACAGCAGTATCAGACATGACTCGCCTCGACATCTTCCTTGAGTGCCTCGAGCACTTTGCTGCCCACTCATTCGACGGTATGTCGTTGTACATCACGGATGACTTCGAAATGGTATTTCTCCCGACCTCGACTGGCCTGCCGACTGTGGGAAAAGACGGGTTGCCGGAGATGCTAGCCAAAATGGGAACTGTCTTTGAGAAGGAAGCAATGAAGGTCTGCATCCTGCATCTGCGTATGAGGCTTAGCATTTTCACTGACCGCAAATAAGCATAGTTTATTGCAGACAAAACCTACGAGGCGAAGGAAGGGGACACCCTTATTGTAGAGGTACTTCTTTTATCATCGTGGCCCTCGCCTTCGTTCTCATCCTGTACATTCAGGTTCATGCCAACGGAGTGTCCAAGCTTGGTACCCCTTGGCATAGCGAGATGATCTTTATTGTCGAATTCTCCCCCGATGAGAAAGTGAAAAAGATCACGGAGTTCTTTGACAGTGGGTTTGTTAAGGATTTCCATGTAGAGGAAGATAAAAAGGTGGCAGATTGAAGGCAGATTGAAAGTGATACCAGTGAACGAGAGGTGGCAAATTGTCGGAACAGTATGCCGTTGTCGTTTGTTGAAATATTATAGGCTTTGTTTATACCGGCTTCGGAGCAGACGGTGAATGCTTTGTATGTCCAAGGTTAGAATATTGGGGAGAGTGCAGAGATCAGGGTTTTGCGCTGCTTCTTCTGAGCGTTTGGTATTTTTAGATTTCTTCGCCTATTAGTCCACGCCACAACATCTTGACATTTTGGCGTGGGGTTGAAGTTGGATACTTCAGTGTTTACATGCATGGAGGTTTTGCGGAACGTCACGTCCTTGAGTTGGACAGGGATATTCGCATCATCCACTTCGATCAAGCAAAATATCCCAATCGTGACTGCGACATGGGCTTCAGATGTGGCGAGGCGTCGCTGGATATGTATGAATTCGGGTGCGAGCAGTTGTGGACGTTAACGTTCTGTCCATCTCACAGAGTCTGGAACCAGGGCCAGGTTAGTGTATACTCTGTATCTGACGTTTATGTCTCCGAGAGCTCACCCTCATTCCCCAATAGTAGGCCCTAGGCGTTGATTCCGAGTTCCTGAGGAGGAGGCTCTTCGGGAATAGACTATGAAAAGATGTTTTTACCAAGACGGTTGCCTGGGCCCTGACGACCTCCTGAATCCTGAGTCAGTACATTGACAGGCCGTCACTTCAAGGCCATCAAAATCCGGGCTCTATGAAGCCGGCGGATAAGAGGTGAACCGCAATCTTAGGGTAGTCGTAGTGACATCAGAAGAACTTGAGAACAGCAGCCCTTCGCTAGTAGCCTTCGATTTGCAATGCTTGTCTGATGGGTCCACTGCACCCGCATGTACTCCCTAATCGTGATTGTGCAATTGGTGCTACGCAGGCGTCATTTGCAAATATCCATCCAGCAGCTAACCATGACTCAGATATATTGTGCAAGTTCGCACTCCCGTTCAGCTTCGCGAGCTGTTCGTATGCAAGGTACCCCACTACGCAGGAGGTACGCGACAAAAGGGCTACAGAGAACACTGTTTGTGGTTAAAAAAAATCGTCATCTCTTTTCGAGCGGTGATCCTGATTGATGCAACGTAAGCCACGAAAGAAGGGGGACCGGTGACGTAGAGTTCGACTCACAATACCGATGACCCTATCCCCGTGCACCGACTCTTTGGTAGTATCGATGCGGATCGAGATGTTTTGATTGGACTTCCCTGTGGCCTGGAGGCCGCCTTCGATACCACCAGTTGAGCCAGACGGCGTCACGACGCTGCGAGGTAGAGATACGAGCATGTGGCTGACGTCGTCAATGGTGCCAGTGAGTGATTTGCGAGCGTTAAGCGTCGCCAGGAGCGAATTCGTGTAAACTGTGGGATGCTCCTTGATTGCTGGAAGGATATAGATAGCGGGAACACTTACGCCGGCCAATGCAGAAGTAGAAAGAGGCGTAGATGAGGGTGTTGGGCGATGCCACTAGCTATGGAGATTGCGTCAATTCATGGCAAATATCTGATGAGCATTTATACTCACAGATACGAGTGAAGCCACAGCGCAGCAACTAGAGAGAATGATAAGCTATGGCCGCGTTGCGTGGAAAGTTACAAGCACCTTGTCAGGCTACAAGAAAGAGCACATATCGTTAGTTCGACGATCTCAAGAGAGCTAGAGAGTATACGCACATTCCGGTGTTTACCACGAACAAAATCTGAACCAGGGCCTCCGTGAGCACATGTTAGAAAATTAATGAGGTCGGACCAACCAGTCGATTGATGATGGTGTCAGACCTATTGATGTTGACGTCGATTAGGGAAGACCGAGAGTGTTAGTAGTCGACGTACTTCTTGAATCCAGTGCGGGCATTGTTGAGCAGGATACAGAGTGTGGCAGCGATGAGAATATCGACAGCGGTCGAAAGCGCATTGATCGACACAGTGAGCCCCTGATTAATGGAGAGAACGTGTAAGTGCAAAGTCAAGAGTAATTAATGCGACAGTACCGTAATCTTCAGAAGCTTTTCGAAAGTTCCGAACTGCAGACTGAGATTCTCTTGTTAAGAAACTATTGAATCGGCTACATATAAGAGGATACTCACGAAAGAATGACCCATGCTGATTTTTCAACGGTCAGCATAACTTATAAGTTGCTAGCAATATCCTCCATACCAATTCCACATGCTGACAGAAGACATTCAGAGGGCAGCTTTGTCAGCAACCTGTGGATGTACTCACCAGTATTCGCCACGACGAGGAACAATATACATCCAGTTAACAGGATGTTCCCTTTGCTCACTAAGAACTTCAAGTTAAGCGAGAGTTAGCAGTCGAAGAAAGGAGACTTACGTCTCCAGACGCGTGCTGTGTAGAACCTAAAACTGGGTTGAGCATGATTCGCAATAGGAGGGGTTATACTTGCACTTGTACGAAGGCACCACTCAAAGTCTGATAAGCCAAGTCAGCGTAGTCACAAACGCCGCATGCATCGACCATACCGTGAAAAGAGCTTCAAGCTGGGGGCGTTAAGTTGAGTTGTATGTTCCGATGAGGTTACACCATGCTTACTAGTAGAGACCTGGATCGAGGATAGTGGTGAGTAGAGTCACGGCGTAATCAAGCAAATGAGCATACCAAATCATCTTTGACAGAATTGCCGGATTACTAGAGGAAGGTTAATTTCATGCATTGTTACACGAACTGGGATGACTTACAAGTAATTGGAAACAAGGTAGAAGTAGGCTGAGGAAGACTAACTCAATAATTTATCTTATGAGGAATGCATCTTGAACGCACCGCTATGCGAGATCAAAACCGCATGGACGGTATCGAAGAGAACAGTTATGGCGACCTGAGGTCAAGTCAGTCTCAGGCTTATCCTGATACCGCAAAGTATGACGAACCAGTGCCTTTAGATACCAGACATCCTTTGGATAATCTTATAATATGTCAGCGATTTATGGGAACCGCAGGTGGAGAATTCAGACGCACTTGTATAGTAGTAGAAAGTTTGTACCAAGGAGACTCCGTATAGGACAGCACTAACCATAACACCGATGAGCATAGACCCGAGGCTAACCAGGCAATGGTATATGAGGTTGGGGAATATCGATAAGCTATACAGACCCACGTATCGTCCAGTGCTGGGAGTCCGGAGGCCGACATTGCGAGGATATTCATGGGAAAAGGTGAACTTCCTGTAATTCGCAGAGCAACGGAAGACGGAAGAGAAATGGCGGCGGAGCACAAGACGTTGTGGTGCGAGTCAAAGGAGTAGTGGAGGGGAGTTGGGCATAAGTACAAAAATAATCTTCAATCTTGGTAAATATATGGGGACCTCATGCAAAATATCGCTTCTGGCAACGCCCTCTCATCTAATTTCGATCGGTCCGTTGCGAGGGCCATCGGTTATGAGATTTAAAGGTGCCTAGTGATATGAGTATCAGTCGGTTTCAACCATTCTGCCAGAATCCGCGTTGCTTCGGAATCGTTGTGAAGATCGTGTCAACACGAGCCAAGGTGCAAACACACTCACTTCTACGTCTGGTCGGACGTGGTAGAGGCCAGGCTTTCCTTCTTGAGCCAAGAACGCAGGGATTTGGTCCCTTGTCAAGTTTTGCAAGTTGGGGTTGTCACGGTCACGGGTTATGATGCCAGGAACGACAGAAACTGTCTCCGAAGTAACTGAGTCCGGGAGCACTGATCCGGATCCGTTATTATTTCACCCCTTTCCTTTTCGTTTCCAAATTCCTTGTGCTACTTACTCACCATAAATTCAAGTAGTAACATATAATGCAGACACCTGGCAAAATTAAATGGTCACCCCATCCCCAGTGAGTGCTGCAGACCCGTTTAATTTAACTTCAACGTTTTTACGCGCATCCCTCGATCTTGTGATAAGATAAGATTAAATCTTGTCTTGCGATCGGCTCAGATCGTGCGCCTGCTGTCATAGATTCAGAAGTTGTCTTTCTTATGACCTGCATCATGATATTCTATATGGAAAGCTCCCTGCTTCATCGTTACATACGCACGAGCGCTCAAGGTGCCACCTATAGGATCTCCCCTCTCATCTGTGCTCGTTCTTATCCCACTTACATTTGAGGTCCTCATCGCTGTTCCAGCCTGCGCAGTACTTAGAATCAAAAAGCCCCAGGGACTCGGTCGGTCAATGGACATCTCTGCAGGCTGACGCTCACTTCTCATTTTTTTGGACCCCAAACCGCTTAATAGTTCCTACCCGCTGCCAGTATTACTACTGATCAGAAATGCATGCTACGAAAACGTCGTCTGAAAACGCTCACCTCCATTCCACGAAGGAAGGAGAACCATGGGCCACACCGAATATTCCATGCCGGAGGGTGTCCTAGTGACCACTTTTGGACCAATGCAATGGGATATGTATTGAACCCGAAGTCTTGAAGTACCACCATAGTTCTATTGCCCACCTGATGGATGCCATCTACCATTTGGGCTTTATATCGTATACGAGACTGGATGAAAAACTCATTCCAGCTCGCTGCGACCCATGAGACTATAGCCGCGGATCCTGAAATGTGGAAGACTCTCTGACATGTCTTTATCTCAAGCGTCATGACATGTCCTAACTTTGCCTGGAACCGTTCAAACGTTCATAGGCCTTTCGTGTCGTTGGCGGTTGAAATGCTGATGTCCCACACCCCTACTGTCGACGAGCAACGCATACCCCTTGGACCAATTTGGGGAAAAGAACAGAATACAAGCCGCATCCCGTTCAAGTTTCTTCATACAGTGATACGTAAATAATGTAAGTCAGTATAGATAAATCAGTCCACTAATAATACGCGAGAGGGTACCAAAATCATAGTCGCTCCCACTTTAAACCAACAACCTCTCTCTCGCAGTACACACAAGCCCTCTCCATCGCCCGCGCCTCAGTCCCTCGCAGGACGCACCTGAATCCTCCCCGGATGATCTTCCGACGCGCTCTCCCTCTCAACCTCTGAGCGGTCCGCGGACACCTTCTCCTTTTCCTCCATATCAGAGGCGGACGGCTCTGGAGTCGCGTGGTCCGGCGTCTTCTTGCCAAGGAGGATATTACTGCCCATTCAATCCAATTATCAGTCAATGCGTAAGAGACAAGGGATGGGGGTACGTACACCCACGGAGGCATCATGCTGCCGGGGGGAATGACCCACTCTTCCGAGTCCTCATAGTAATTAGGCGGCACGACGCGGCCGCCGGAGATCTTGCGCAGGCCGAGGGCGATGCCGTTGATGAGCATGTAGGACAGGATACCGGCGATGACACCGTATGCGATACTGTTAAGCAGACAGCGATTAGATCCAGTGAAACGACTCGGGTGGTGGGGAGGACACGCACTTGTATGTTAGGGGAATAATGATAAGCGTGAGGAACGCAGGCACAGCGTCCCCGATATAGTTCCAGTTAATTTCCTTGACGCTAATGGTAATAGATCAATCAGCACCCTCATATGGCACAACAGCAAATGTGACAGACTCACTTGCGAATCATAAGCGATCCAACAATGACCAAGGCACCCCCAGTCGCCCACCCCGGTATAGATGAGAATATAGGCGCGAAGAAGACGGAGACGAAGAACGCCAGCCCAGTGGTCATAGCCGTGAGACCTGTCTTGCCACCCTCTAATGACGGTGTGACCAGAAATGAGCATCATCGCACGCGCCAGGGGAGACGAGGCCACGCACCACTGATTCCTGTAGCACTCTCAACGAACGATGTTACGGGGCTGATGCCCATCAACGCGCCCATACTTATCGCAAACGCATCGACGCAGTACGCAATGCTCGAGTTCTCGAAATCCAGGGTCACGGGATCGCGAAGCCCAGCGAATTTTGCCATCGAGTATAGAGTCCTGTTTTGGTGGCAATTTAAGCTGCCGGCAGCGGCTTTTTTCATGAAATGTACTCACCCAGTGGTATCTGTATATCGACATGTCAGTGTCCCGGCTGTTGACGGAACATTATAGGAGGACATACCCAGAATATCGACATACAAGAACGTAATAAGCGCGTACCAAACGTGTCCTTTCTTATAATTGAACTATATCAAAGCATGTCGGCCAAATCAGCATAAGAAATGCAAGCTGCTGAAAGAGACTTACATCGATGGCACCCCCAATTTTCGAGATAGGATGGAAAGTAACGACCTTCTTGAAATAGTCGAAAAGCGCATCACCAGCCGCAGTATGCGGGAATAAGGTGACGGCGGTGGGGCGTGGCCATGAGACGATGGACACGAGGAAGATTCCGATGAGGATAGCGCCCCGAACGCGATAGAGCATCAGCATTGTGGTGACAATGCTGGGAACTATGTATGAGCTCAGGCACTAGAAAATCAGGGTAATCAACATACCCTCCCAAGAAGATTCCTAGCCACATGGTTGGGCTTCGAAGAACTCCACCGGCGCAATACCCTGGGAGGTCCGTGCTAACATAGTCTGTCCCGAGATGAGGGGTGATCGTAACACAGTGAAAATTAGACATACGTTCTGGCGTGCATCCTCCCAGAGTGACAAGAGTAGCGGTACTTCCTCCTACAACTCCAAGGCCGCTGGAAGCTACGGTCCCCGTAAGTACGCGCAACACAGCGTAAGAAAGAATCCTTACACAGCCCAATGAAGCTAAGAATACATGTCAGTGTGATTTCCATCTGTCATGCGCCCACAGAACTTACGCAATGAATAAGCCAATACCCGCGCCCACAGCAAGGACCAGAGACTGGGGCATGATGCGTACCAGCCATTGCCGGAGACCAATGAGCGACAAGAACAGGAATATCCAGCTGTAGGGATAACGAAAGTCAGGTCATCACTCTCATAAATCACGACGACCATGCGTACCCCTCCAAGAACACAGCAGCGAGCGCTTCCCCATAAGTAATGATCCCCGAACCGTGGAATCCCACAACCGAATACGCGAACTGGGCGTGTGATGTCAGCGGGGGTCCGCAAACGCACAGAGAGGAAGAACCCCAAAGGGAGCGTACGTAGGCGTTCAGGCCCAGGCCGGGCGCGAGGCCTACGGGCAGGTTGGCGAGGAGGCCCATGAGAAAGGAGGCGAGGGCGGAGATGGCCGCGGTACTGGTGATGAAGTCTAGCCGGGCCTCTGCGACGCAGGAGAGGTACACGTCGTCCGCTAAGCATAGGTCTTTTGTCGGGCAGACACAGGGTCCTCCAGAGTCTGAGAGAATGGCGGCATTAACTGATATCTATCATTAAGTGTGAGAGTTTGGCGGCTACGCTCGTGGGGAGGGGACGTACGATGTACGCCATGGCCGCCTGTATGTGTACATTAGTGAATTCATAGTTGTAACTGCGAGTAGTGTCGACATACCCAGGTCGTGAGACCAGCACGAATTTCTGTCTGTCGTCGGCGCGAACCTCAGCATCGTGGTCAATGAGTCTAAGTCGTTCGAACGCACCGTGAAGCATGATCCTACCCGCGTTTTAGCAGCCCCAGACCCATCGAGCTTGAACCACCGGCCTACGAAGGAGTCCGCAACCTGCAGAGTTGGTGAGCACGTGCCCAGGGCAGATCTAGGCTTGACGTCAAGGGACTGACAGCATGGTTTATGGTGTCGACGATTCTGGCCATTGCACAGATACGGCGACGACGCGGGGAGAGGAAGGGGGTATGGAAAGGAATAGATAGCAGTAATGGACTATAAGGGGACTCATTTGTTTTCCACTTGTATCTTTTTTTTATCAGGATCCAAGAGTTATCGGGATAGCTGAGATCGGCAAATTTTGCTCAGGGACCATCACCTGCTTTTGGTCACTCCGATCCTACCGTTTCCCAGCTTCAAGGTTCATGTACAGCTTCACAGCTTCAACGCGTTCACCACCTTCTCCTGCCGATTTGCGATATCTTTTGTCTGCGGGCATGTTATCTGTCAAATCCATTGTATGTTTCACCTCGCACTGCTCTATCGTCGCTTGATGCACGGTTGCGGGACCCAATACGGACCTCCACAAAGTCGCCACCATCAGATTCCCTCAGATTCCTTATCTGTTTATCAAGGGCTATAGTCTGCTAAAGTGAACTTGTTTAAAGAAGCTCAGGGATGCTGCCATGTGGCCCCTGTCAATGACGCACCACTTGACATGGCGTCCGAGTGCAGGGCACCTATATAAAGATCACTGCTGAAGCGCTGAACGACCATCCAAGTGGGGTTCTCCATTTTCCGTGACATCGCGATTCTAGTAATACTTGGCGTGCAGGACCTCAATTTCTGTGCTAAACACAAAGACGATGACACGATCTCGCGAGCTAGTATCATTATGAGCCAGCCAAGCACCAGCCTACCGCAATCTCCAAGCGCCGTCGATATGAATAGACTTAGGGCACATGGAAAGATAACTACTAGTACTGACAGCCTCCGGAGCGCTCCTACAGGGTGCATCATGTACTGCTCGGTGCACACTGCACACATTGCTTGTATCACGGTTAATAGCGTTCTATTGATTGTGGTACGAGTCAGGCAAATAACCTGACTCTTACCTTCGTGCCATGGATTTACGGTTACTAGTAGTTACCGGGTTAGGGATTAGGCAATTTGAGCCGCTTTGGCGCTGAAGCTCACTTAGTATTCAACAACCACCCCATACATACCTTCCACTGTCATCGAATTCATGAATTCTTGTACTCAATCTCCGGCACGAGCTATATATTACCTGTAGTTATATGCAGACGGATATGCAACGTTCAGTTAGATGCTGATAGCGTCTTGATCATGCCAACCAATGGCGGCAATTGTGTTACCCATCACAATATCCGTATCAAAGTCATGGCCTGGGGCGATTGAGTGGAGAATGAGATACAGAACGTAATCCTCAAGACCTTGATATGTACGGGCGTAACATTGTCCATTTCATATCATTCTCCGGCCACAGACTCTGCACACATGGCAGTGGCCATGACCAGCCACAGATGGCGGCTGCCTCGCTCCTTATAGTTGAATGGATTAAGGTTCGAGTGGTACGGAGATTGCCGCCTTGGCTATGCACGTGCACTACGTCTTTACCTCCGAGGGTGAAGGCACCTAAGCCTTGTCCTGGAACATGACTACCCACCACTTGCACCACCTTAAAACCCAACCATCTGCTCGTTTTCGACAGCTCCTATTCTCCGGAAACCAGAAGGAAGAGTTCTACCGAGTCCTTTTTTCCATTGATACTACGTAATAGGACGAGCTGGCTGGCCTCACCTTGTCGGTTCGTGGGTTTCACTTCCCATCTGCGAGTGGGGCGGAGGGGGAAACCGGGGCTGTCCTCGATAGCATTCGCTGGGCTCCATGGTTAGCCCCAGGGAAGTGTTGTGTATGTACGATGCTTTTAGTGTATGGCGTTGTCATCCGCGATGGGCGGCGACAGCGGGATCGCCACATTGCATCGCTCTCGAAGTGGTAGGTGCGCATTTTCGAACTCCATGTAGTTACTCTCCTCACTCATTTTGACAGGAAACATGGTCGACCTTTGGATAACAGCTGGATGGCAGGATTTTGGCTTGTACGTCGTGCCCCTTGTTGCGCTTCCTCCTTAACACCCCGAACTCACGACTTACTTTTCTTGTCAGAATTACGTCGATACGATGTACTCCTGCCTTTCTTGTACCACTATGGAAGGTGCCCCTCGAATGCTCATCGATACTGACCTTGCCGCTCCCCGATTGGAAAAATTCTTCCGCCAACGTCCAGAGGCACCCAGATATACTCCTCAGCAACATGCAGTATCCATATTCAAAAGTCCATCCCAGGTAGTTATATACGATGATCTCGGTTTACGGTCTTCGATGCCTATAGGGTGATGCATGCCGCAGTACCCTCTACCACAGTGTTCCCTGCTCGGATTTTTATTCAACGTACGTCCTGATGAGTTACATCTCTTTGCGCATATTTCTCACTTTCTTGGTAGTTGTGCATGGCCTGTGTCGTCCACTATCCCAGACTTCTTTTTTGACCGCCACACTAAAGATGCTTCCTACTGCTATGGAAATAACCTTTTACTGGAAACGGTGGGTTCCTCAAGCTATATCGCCTAGCCGTACGCGTTATCGATGCTGATCATATTCTAGATTACCGTCTGAACCCCATCGCTTCAAACTGCAACTTCAAGGCACTTTGAGTATTGAGCCGCGTGAATTATCAGCCATTGTGTTTGTGTTTGTGTGGCAAGCAAGTCCACATCACATCTCTTTGAACTTTCGGGCCGAATCAATTTTTCGGCCCAAATCCGAACAAACGGTGCGGGCAACGAGCGCAACGACGAGCCACCCCCCCAAAGCCATCCAACTCATCCTGCCCTTCCAAACCTACGCTCTGCTTGCTTCATGATATGCCCCGAAATCTTCACACAGGCGCCCCCTCCCGCCCGCGCGCCAGGATCACCCAAAAGACTCGCCTCAAGATCTACCAGGGCGACCACGAGGCAGATGTGCTGCTCATTCCCGACGAAGATGAGGAGAAGAACCGTCTCACCAATCTGGTGGCTGGAGTCGACGCAGAAGACGCTAATGTGAGTCCTAGACACCGCCCCCCTTGTCCGTCACGGCCGTCCTTTTTGGTGGCAGTGCGAACCGCGGTTTGATGACAAATGTGCTGACTAATGTCCGTTTTAGGAACACCATCTGCAAGCGGTCCTCTCAGCGAGTTCGCATGCACCACACGCGCCTTCCCGGCCAACGCGCGGCGCGGCGACAGCGGGTAAGGCAACACATGCCGCTCCGCCAGCCGCGTTTATCCCAACTCCGGACTCGACCGGTGTCGTTGACAACTACGAGGAGCACTACCCACCTAACCGATGGAAGGATCCTGCTACGTACCTGGCCACTTCTGTGACTGTTGAGGAGGCTTGCAGCAGCGCCCTTTCCGATAGCTTCACGTACTACATGGACGAGCGTGACAAGGAATGGCTCGACAAGAACAATGAAGAGGCCCGCGGCGAAGGTACCAGCGCACAGGGCTCTGTCTCTTCTTCCACCCCCCGGGCCTCTGCACGTAGTGCGAAGGGAAAGGGGAAGGAGCCGGATAATTCGCAGCCTCTTGTCATCACGGAAGACGAGTTTGAGCTGGTAATGGGCTTGTTTGAGAAAGTGACGCACGAGAAGACAGAGTACCTCCATCATGTATGTCCGTCCGCTGTTCCTTTCTCTAATGGTCACTAACATTATTGCAGGGGCTTGAGAATGGCATGTCTTTCCCTTCATTTGTGGAATACCAGGAGACGTTCTCGACGCCGCTGCCTCCACCCATTTTCGAGTCATACTCTGTGCCATCGTGGATCCCCCCTCCCGCGAGTCTCGTTCGTATAGCCCGGGTGGTCTACCCATACTGGAAGGAACGACGGTTGGAGCGTGGAGGGCATCGGATCATCCCAATTCTCAACGTAAGTCCTTGACTCATTATTGAGTCCCGAATATCCCAGCTCACATCAGTCAATAGTACGATGAGGCTGACACGATGAACGAGTCGTACATCTGCTTCCGCCGTCGCGAGATCAAAGCCGTACGCAAGACGCGCGCCTCGCAGGCTCCAGCTTCGGACAAGCTTATCCGCCTGCAAGCTGAGCTGACGTACCCACTTGAGCTCGCGAAGGCCCTCCTGGAGCGTGAGACGCGCAAGAAGGAGACGGCTGAGCAGACGCAGCAGGTGTGGGAGAAACGGTTGGGTCTCGTTGACCTCAAGCGGAAGTACCCCAGCCTGGGCGACAAGGCAGATGAGGAGATTCTTGTGGACAGGGAGAAGCCGAAGAAAACCGAGACCATGTGCGTATCCTTCGATTCTGCCTGTGGCTGTCGTACTCACTGTTTTTGTCGGGGTAGACGGCCGCCGAAGATCAGAACTGAACCTGGGCTGCAGCCCCGTCTGGAAGTGGCGATACGGCCTTCTGAGCGTACTACTCTCATCAACGAGGCCATCGAGGTGGCACTGGATCGTCAGAAAGAACGGGATCACCACTGGGAGGACCAGCTTGACGTAAGTACCGAGCCATTGGTTGGCTCTAACATCTGCTTAACTTTTTACCGTCTTCCAGAACCCGTATCAAGCACCACCCATCCCTCATGCCGCCCGACTCTTCAAATATATACCCGTCAACTTTTTGGCCTCCGAGACAGATGGCCGACCGATCCTCGATGGCAAGCGCCAGCCACGCGCTGTTCGGACACGCCGTGGCCGTGGTGGCAGGTTCATCGTCGACAGGCGAGACGCTGCCCCCCCTTCAATCGTGGATATCAGCCGTTCCTCGTTGTTCGAGCCTCCACCTATAGACGTTGAGATGTATAGCCCGGACGACGATAGGCAAAGCAGGATTGCGGAGAGGTGGAGGTATGATACAGATGACATGCCTGCCGTTGGACCAGAGGGGCCGGATGAGCAGAATCGCGTTCTCGTCGATGACTACTCCCCGAGGGTCCTTTCACACTCGATGACAATTCTAGGTGACATGGACCAGCAAAGCCTTGTCACTGATCCATCCATTCCTGCCATTATGGATGGCCATCCGCGCATGGTGCTGCCGTATAGACTTGGGATAAACCCCAACCAACTCCGCAGGAATGTCCGTCCTCCACCTCCCAAAGGCTATCCCCCAGGCGCGGTACCGAAGCCCCCTACACCATCTACCGGCACGCCCGTCTCTGTACAGCAACAGATGATGAAGATGCCTCCACCATCTGCGGTCCCCCAGAATCGCTTCCCCTCCATCCCGTTAACTAACGGCATGCGACCTCCCACTGCCGTTCCAAACGTGCAAGGCACCCCTTCAGTTTCCCAATCCCCCACTTTGAACACGGCCACTCCCATCCAGCACTCTCCACCTACTACTAACGGCATCAGCCGCGCCGCTATTAACATGCCGCACGTTGACGCTACAAGGCCAGACGCCACCACGGCGCAGCCGACCTTGAACGGTGCCATCCAGATGCCCCAGCCCATCCAGGCGGACCCCATCCAGGCACACGATATCAAAGTCCTCGGCTCTCCCAACGCCGTGACGATCCAGCACCAGCCCCACCTCGGCATGGTCGCGAACGGCTATCATCTCAACCCGCTGACGACCCAGGCTGCTGCCGCGCTCGCCAACTCGGCCGGGTACGCTGCGTACCAGAACGGGCAGCACGGGCTTAGCGCGCAGCAGATGCAGAATCTCAAGTCGACGTTTGCGAATATGCCGCAGGGCCAGGACTTGCAGAATGTGGCAAGGGTGCTGCCGGCGTATTTACAGGTCCCCCGACCGGCGACTAGTTCGATTTTTAGTAGCTGAAGAGGATGCTTTTACTTTTTGAACATCCTTCTTCCTCAAACTACTGATCGCTAGTGGGGTGGTGTTCTCGCTTCAGACTGCTTTTGGTCCGCCGCTACGACCGTAATCGTTGCAGAGCGTTCGCGAGTTCATTACATTTGCTGTCTCCTATACATATCTCAAACCCCCAACTCTGTTTTAATTTCTGTGCAATGTTGTTCTTTCTAGTATCGAAGTTTACTTCTTGTAGCCAAAATGAATTTGTTTTAATGTGCTGTCTGAATGTCAAGATTCTGTTCTCAGTGTCTGGGTACGAGTGCAACCGAAGGCCTGATCGGTTCTCGGTTTTCCCACTGCTAGGTTTTGCTTAGCTGACGCATGGGATACCTAACTGATTTTTCCGCTTCGTCGTTCCGTTCCCCTACGCCAATCAAGGTGGACTTGTTTATCACGGCGTATCCTGTCGTCCGGTCTTGAATAAGCATCTGAAGTTCCCTTCCAGGTTTATAGCCAGTCGCCAGATTGTCTTCCTAAGGGCCGCACTAGTACGCAACACACGCGCCCCGGTCCAGGTGTAAATTTGGCCAACTTTGGAACAGAGATAAAAGCGCTGAACTCGGGGCTGGATTGCCGATGAAAGAGTTGGGCGGAATTAGCCCTTGTTTGTGGTCCACTTCCAAAATCTCCGAGGAGGACATACAGATCTCTAGCAAACCACAGGCAATGGGCTTTGGCAAAGATGCAAAAATCGACCAGCTGGGAGGTTTGGCTGTTCATCAGCGCCAGCTCCCGACCATGCGTTCGGTTTCCTCCAGTTCGAACAAATCTCGAGGCCCTCCGTTTCGACCCCTTCGGCCTCGTTCGTCCCGCGTAGTGGGCGAGGTACAGTCCCAGACTGGGTGGTGGTGACGTCTGGGACATACGACGCAGGCAGCAATGGTTGCGGCGGGTGAGGCTGCGCGGGTCCGAAAATCCTGGCCGTCTCAGTTGTAATTTCTACGCCTCCGTTTGCCGTCCCTGGGTCTATGGTAGGGTGGCGATGGGGAGCGGTAGTGTTTCCTGTGGACGTTGTTTCGAGACTGGTGTTGCGGGGAGATGCTGCGGCGGGGTGGTATCGACCTCGCTGATGCCTCAGACACGAGCTGGGCGAGTCTCGCATCCATTCTGCATATGCGTTCAGATGGAGATCGCGAGTCCGGCAGGGGTGTGCAGGAGCACGATGGCGAGGTCGTGGGTGCGTGGGAGCGTGGATGTACGAAACATTCGTAACGAGTGGGTCGATGATTGGAGGCAAGGGAGGCGAGAGAGATGAAAGGAAAGGTTAGCGGGTGTTCGGTCATATAAGGCAAGGGGGAAAAAACTGACTCTGCCATTTCCATTTGAAACCTCTTGCTCCGTAGTTCCTCCCTTATGTTGCTCAGCAGTACGTCGTTGATGATTCCGATGTTGAATGCGCCGTCCCCATCGAGGTCCTCGAGCTCTCGATGCCATTCGCGACGTACCCGTGCTTGGTAGATGAGGAGGGCCGCGTAGCCGTCCCGAGTGGCTCTCCACTTATGGTTGATGATATTATAGTAGAAGGTGCGGAGGGCTTCGAGGTGCTCCTTGGGCCAGTGGGCCTTGAGCATGTGGGCGACCATCGATGCTGAGGCGAGGGTCATTTGCTCCCATTGAAGTTCTTCGTCGGGGATGACATCCGTGAGCGAGAAGGCTTCGCTCCCGATGGAGAAATCGTGCTTCGCGGCGCTGTCGCAAGCTTCCTGCGTGAAATAGCTGAGCTCGATGTAATCGAAGTCCTTCAGTTTGTTCAAGGCGAACCGAGAGGGCTGGTTGACCAGCTCGCGCGGCGTCTCCTTGTCGACGAGTAACGGCATGGTCTTCGGCGGTTTCTTCTCCCTAGGGATATCGACCGTTGGGTAGGGACGACGGGAGTTGGTGGGAAGCTTCCGAAGGGTGCGGTCGTCTCCGCCCTCCTGCTGTCGCCTTCGAGCTTCCTGCGTCTCGGCTTCCTGCTGCCTTCGCACCTCTTCCACGCGCGGCTTCTCATCATCTTCATGTCTGTGCCTGTCCGCCCGCTCGGCTTCCAATGCGGCCTTCCGTGCTTCAAGTTTGGCCGTCCATTTCCTGAGCAGGGCTGCCGCAGCCTGCGCGTCCGTCATCTGCACCAGGTCCATGATCGTCTCCCGAGCTATGAGATACTCGTCCTGAGCGAAGTCCGGCGCGATTTCGCCATTGGGGTCGACGGTGAGGCGAGGCATTGTGTGTCGGTGCCGGTTGGTGAGGGAGTAAAGAAAGCTGAGTCTGATTTTGAATTCCCCTCCTGCTTCGACCCTACTGAGGCTCGACTCAAGTAACACACCACTACCTAGGGCGCCAACCTGGATTTGCTTACTTTCTGGTGGCTCCTGCAAACTCCCATGGCCATGTCGCACCGTGATGGGAGATGTCAGCCTGCCCAGACTGCTCCGTCCATAAAGTCTATCCATCAAACTTCGCGGTTCCTCGACATACAGACTCTGACTGAAACGAGGCGGCAGCTACCAACAAAACTGTCAGATACTGACACAGAGGACGGCCCTACGGGAGGTTCCGTATCTGGAAACTGGTGTAATTACTTCTCGCTCATATACACCGCGGCACGCGGGGCCGGTGTTATCTGCACGAGTATATCTACACGGACTTCTGCACGAACTGCACCCAGTGAAGAAGTCATGTATGGTCAAGTCGTTGACTTCGCACATTTTCCTTCGATCAACAGGGCCGCCGCATTATACGGCAAGGTGCGACACAACGCAGGTCAACTTTAGATATGTATCGACGATTTGGAAGAACATTTGGCCGGCCGAGATCAGCCTTGACAGCATCACTCGACGTATCTCAACGAGGTTGATCAACTACTCCGTTGAAATCCCTCAGGTTGGCGGAAGACCGGTGATAACCCGGCGGGGCGTTGTTGACTAGGTCCATATTTGCAGATCGTCGCCTTCAAATGTCCCGTATGTCGAGTTTGCGGATTCCCTAGGATCACCGTTCCCGATATCTGGTTTCATGATAGACCAAGATTCTTCCGGTCCCAAGATATCTGGATCTATCAAACGTCAGTAGGGTACAGCGCGTCTGCGCCCTACCCCTGGCCTCGATGGGTTATGTTATCAAGCCGTACTTTCTGCACGTTCGCCGGAGTGTCTTATAAAAGCTTGGTGTCATTCTATTCCCCCCTGATCCCACCCCACGGATAGTCAGCAGAATGCGTCTCATCTTCGCATCTGCGCTGGCTTTGGCCTCTCTGCGCTCCAGTGTTGTAGCTCTGAACCAACTGGCGGGGCGTACGGACGTCATTAGCGATATCTGTGGTGAAGTTGATGGCTACTTGAAGGTTCCGATTCCGTTACTCCCTGAGAAGCTCATTACTATCGGAAGAATTAGTGAGCCTCATTCCTACTGATGATATTGCCGAGATTAACGACTTCATCTAGATGCCTGCCTTTGTATTTCGACTCTCCCTCATTTTATGGCTACAAATGTATATGCCATCTCGGCCAGCGCCCTTGCCGGAAAACCAAAGACCATTGCAGCGTTAACAGACTTGGTAAGGCTGGACCTTACCTTCAAAATGCGCGCTAATACCTTTACAGATTCACGGATGCCCCGGGCAGACGTGCCATTACCCCCCGCATTCACTTCAGGTCTGTCAGCACGGAAACCCATGCGGGTTCACGTGCAAAGACGGGTCCGCTAATCTCTCCTATCGTGCGTCCCCTTTGCTGATATATCGTCGATAGGTACACGCCATATCCCAGCTACAACCCTACTACCTGTGTTTGCAACCAGCCTTACACAGAATGCAACGGCAAATGCGGCATTTTTCATGGATGCCCGAGTGGATATGCCAAGCGTGATGTCCACTACGGCACCGACAAGCAATGTCCCAAAGGCCTCAGCGCCTGTGGCGTCCTGGGACGAAGCGCCAAGTCCTGGGAGTGCCTCAACACTCAGACTGATCTCGAGAGCTGTATGTCTGAATTCGCACCCTCAATCCTTCCGTAGACACTGACGTACCGTCTCAAGGTGGCGGATGCATCATTCCCCTTTACAACGGTCAAGTGGGCCCGGAAGGCGTAGATTGTACCGCGATTGCTGGCGTTTCTGACGTTTCGTGCGTCAAAGGCGGATGCCTTGTTCATCGTTGCATGCCTGGATACGAAGTCAACGTCACCGGAGATTCATGCATCTATCTCGAGGACAAAGATCCTGTTATTCTCGCTGCCCAGTATGGTCTAGAGCACGTCCCGCTCTAAGTTTAGTGAACCTCTCTCCTGGACTATCTTTCCTTTTTGGGTATTTTGTTGTGGACTTTGTTCTGGGTATGTTGTAATAGGCTGTAACCACCTAGGTGTTATATCGCACGAACAGAAGTAGGAGTTTCGAGCATGGTAATAATATCTCGGACTGGGCGAATGACCGAGTGACGTCGGCATGAGCGGCGTCTATATTCAAAAACAGCCCATGTCATGATGTGAAAGATTCGGAAGTCTAGGCTCGACAGCCCATCGTGGGTATCCTCAGGAACTGGCTTGTTGAAATGACATGCCGGAGCTGTGAGTCGGAATAAAACAAAGGAGCTTGATACTCGGCGGGTTCGGAGCTGATTATCATGATTTCGAAGGTGCGAACTTGCGCACTGGGATGGTTTTTCCGGCAGCTAAAGTGCTATCGGCCGTAACGATACTATCGAGAGTGGAAGGGTCAGCTCTAACGCTGTCTTTACTCGAGGCACGGCACGACTTACATCCAGCGTGGCGCTAACGTACGGTATATTGAGAACTGTCAAGCCTAAGGAGTCAATCAAAGAGATCTACCAATCAGAGACGCGCCGAATGCGGAGCCACGGCATCGAGGGTACTAACTTACTCTTCTGAGTGTGGCAGGTTTGATGCTACGTCGATGGCATCGTTTCAAAACATGGGGTAATTGGAGATATTTACCTTGGCTAGTGGTCAAGCATCACACCGCGGAGCATGAGGTCAGGGTGAGGTAGCGCCGGCAGTCCCCCATAGCATTGCAACCTTTTATATTATATGCCGACCAAGTCGCGCGAAGTGCCTTTCAGCAAACGTTTACAAGGCTTTATTTTTCCATCCGTGTAGTACACATACATGTTCAATTATTGTACCTATAAAATATCAGGCGTGAGTAAAGTGTAGAATAGAAAGTAGATAAGTCTCAACTCAGTCCAGACCCGTCACGTCGCTCACGGATGACCCGTTGACATAAAACAAACTCAGGATCCCATCGCCTCCTGCTTCTTTGCTCGTGTCAAGCCTGTATCGGTCATAGAGAGGTTCCCAAGCAAATCCACTTTCGACTTCCCACACGACACGCCAGTCGCTAAAATGCGTCAGAGCGGAACTTGCGAGTATCGTTAGCCCAGTGGAGTTAGGTGCATTCGAAGGAAGGATGGCGAGAATGTCGTTTGAATGGGGTGGTGCGACTAGTTTTCCACGCTTCCCGATCACTGTGGGCGTTCCGGTGATGTTATTGACGGAGGAGACGTTCAGTGGCAACGCCGTACGAGTCCAGAAGGTACTTGTGCTCGCCAGTAGTGATACCTGCGAGAAGGTGTGAATACGGGTTATGAGTCATTTCGGGCAGGACAAACCATCTTTCGGTTCCAGTTGTATTTTCACGATTCAGGACATGGACCCTGTCATCCTTGTCCACAGTCTGTCCCTCTTGGTTCAAAATCCCACTGCAAAAGTATCAGTAAAGACCGCCGTATGGGTGGCTTGACAGGTTACCCAAACTTCGGGATGCTAAAGATGGTGATTCCAGCTGATATGGGCTGAATGGGAATTTCTTGAGCCGGGTTCCCGACGGTTTGTTGCCCGTTGTTCATCCAGGTGTATCCAAGGTCTGGGCTGAAGGAGTAGTCTAGATCGTGGTTCTGTCTGGAGTTCAGAAGAGGGTTAGATCTATGATGTGCTAAACTTACGTTCTCAGGTCCATTGGGCCCAGCCTGCACAGCGACATCCTTGCCCGTATCATTGATGAAATCGCGATATGTCCTGAAAGCCGGTCGGGGACGAGTAAGTGATGATTATACGTTGTCCCAAGAATAAACTGTATTAGCATACCACGTCGCATGTAGCCTCCTAAATGAATCGAAATCAAGACCGTTGATATAGGCATTATCTAGCCAAGGGTTAGATGGAGTCCAAACTTAAGGATGATTCAATCTCACTATTGACACCCTTTGATCCTCGTCAAATTGTATGTACGTTGAACATAAGGAATAGACATACCTCAAGGTATTTCCCGATGACTGTCCAGTTACTGTGCGGTGTGTAACGGTATAGCCAGTCATCGCCCAGTCCTGAACGTCCCACTCTCGTTTCCAATAACAGGTCCGATTCGGAAGATATACCACTAGATGGAATAGACAAGAATCTAGGATACGTCACGTTGATAAAGTGCGTCGATTTGTCTAATGTTTCGAGGCCGGGAAGAAAGTCCTGGGTTTGTCCCAGTCAAGACCTGCAAGCGTTAATGATACTGTACTCACAGAGATCGGTCCAAATGTATCCTTCTTCCATGATACTTTTTCTGGGTGCGTGGCGACACTTGCTATTGTGGAGCGATAGTGCAAGGGATTATCATGTTGATCAAAGATGATATGTAGAGTACCATCTCCGCGAGAGATTCCTAGCGATATTCTGCTCCCATAAGTCACGTCTACGTTCAATACGGAATAAACGCACATGTCGTGTCCATCGTCTTCAGTTTGATTGTAGTCGGTCAAGATAAATGACTCCCAATCACCTGATCGCTGACCGCGATGAAGAGGTCTTCGCGACACTGAGGCATGCCGCACCGATGAAGTTGCTGAATATGCGACCCAAAATACCGCATATTGGTGTCCATTGAATGTTACGAGAGCGTCTTGTTGGAATGACTCTCCGTTCAGCCTATTGACGGTCGGTGGATCTGGCCCCAACACTGTCGTATCTAACACAGAGAGAAACCTTGCCCGACAGAAACCCAAGAAGATGTCAGCGGCAGCAATCACACCTACCAGGCGGCGTAACATGGGAAGGTAGCGTCTTGGATTTAGCATGAGATTAGGCGTCCTTATATGTAAGAACTGCGCGAGCTCGCTCCTGACGGTCCGTCTCCATCGGGCCGTGGTGACAAGAGCAATATTTTGTTTTGTTTCGTGTATTCTGGTGAGTTAGAGAGGATGTAGGACTATATGTCGAGTATATAGTCATATGGGCACAAAACGGCTGTGGACGTGGAGGATAAGGAGGTATACATTTCGCACGCCATCATCATGACTGACTTCACACGTGGTTCGAGTCCTCACTTGGCACGACTCCGATTCACTTGCTCTCGACTCTCATCGTCGACGGCTGAACCGCTGACGGACTCTTCTTTTCTCATCATCGACACGACGATTTGGAAGAATGGGGCTCACATTTGACCTAGGAACGCCTGTCAACACTGCACTATTCGTATACATTTTGTACTCGGTGCAGCGCATCGTCTTCCCCAGCATCTCGAAGTCGAAGAGTATCCCGCACGAGTTCAAGTCTGGGTACTCATGGATACCAAAGGCCCATCCTCCTACGGTGCTTTTCAAGACATTTACGCCGATAACTTTAGAGCCGTTCAGTGGCAAGGACGGCGGAAGGATTTTGCTAGCTATCAACGGAACTGTGTTCGATGTCACTGCAGGGAGGAACTTTTATGGGCCTAGTGAGTCATATCTATTCCGCAGGATTTAAGCACGATATACTGACTACTTATTAAGATGGCATGTACGGAAACTTCGCGGGGAGGGATGCCTCTCGGGGTATGGCGAAACAATCGTTTGACATTGGTATGTCTAAACATTGTCTTTACTGCAACAACTATTCTCACACTTTGTGTTTCAGAAATGCTCACTCCAGTTGATGAACCTCTGGATACACTCGAAGACTTGAAATCGGACGAAATGTAGGTTTATGTTTATGATCGACAATTTAGCGCTGACTCTCGGGGCTCGTAGTGACAACATGAAAGGTTCGTAAAAACTTGAGGACTGATGTTGTTGTACGCTTACCTTATTTCTAGGCTGGATTGAGCATTTCTCGAACAAGTACATAGTCTGTGGAAAACTCGTCAATAACGATGCTCTATAAACTCAGATAGCTCTCTGTAAAACCACTTCCTCTCCCACATGCTATATATTTCCTGATACCACTGGATTCTCCCTTTCTCTATTGATAGCTCGGTTCGAAGTGCCTTTCCTTTTGCCTTTCCGGTGTGGGTCCCGGAACCAGGCGAGAAAGGAAGCAACATCCTAAAGTAACGTACATCGTCAATTACGACGTTGATGGCCCATATATCGTATGTTACCTTGGCAATCCTTTCTTGTGTCCTCCTTTGGGCGCATGATTTGGGAATCATACCCCCAGGATCCTCGCAGGTCGCCATCCTCCATTCTATCAGGCCACCGCCGAGCTCCTGGATGCGTTCTACTTGGACGCGGCGCGCTTTTACACCGGTTTCCTCTAGCTCGGACATGTTGTTTGAAGACGATAGATCTACCGGGATCGATATCATAATGCTGCCAAACGCACACTTTCCGAATGTCTCTTCTGCTCCCAGAAAATTGCTCACGTACCCGGTACGCCTCTCTGGTGGTGGATCGCTCAAATGCATTACGTGATATTCTGTGAACACCCGAGGAGATAACGGTGGGGCATAGTGACAATATATGGACCACACAGCCGCGAACTCGGAAAAGTACTTGATACGGGTCACTTCCTTGACATCTGGTTTAAACCTATGATAATGATAATCTCAAATGCCAGCAGCGGCGACGTCGTGATCACTCACCGCTTCTCATTCTCCACTTTGTTCCTCCCCAATGTCTCCCAGAGCGCTGCAAAGCTTATATCTTCTGTCCGATACTGGCTAACTCGACAGTACCATGTCTCCGAGTCGAGGTGACGGTAGTAAGAGGTTTCCGCGCTGGCGAACGTCCTCCCCCTCTTCCATAGCAAGGATGCTTCAAGAACGGACTTCCCATCTTGAACAAGGACCTCAACCGGGGGAAGTTCTGCATCTGAGCCTCCGGACTAGCATTTCAGAGACAACATAACCTACTAGAAAGCGGCACAGGGTTTAGGGACAGCGTCTTGGGTATTACCGGCAGCGGCGCCTCTGGCATCTGAACGGAAGGATCTCCGGACTCCTGATTCCGATGAACTTTCCTCGCTACTTATACTCACAACCACCATACGTCACCGAAGAAGGCTATCGACTGCCGACAACCAAAGATATACACACCACTGCCTTATGAACGATCAGCCGAGGCATGGCATCTGTGTGAAATCATCCACATGCCGTATCAACAGCGAGCGGCACGCAGGTGAGTATTTTCGGGAATCCACGGTTTTGTTAAGCCCATGTATGTTCTACATGTATAGGATGGAACGCATCGCAACGAAACAAGGAGATTTGTCACGGAGCAGGAGACGTGTGAGTTGGTGACAGGGAGATTTATTCCCGTTACAACGGATCTTGATACGCCAAGGGTTATCAGCCGTGTTTTAATTCAGGGTGGAATAACAATATCCGTGACTTTGCTGCGAAGTTCGGGCGTAGGAGGTTCATTCGGCTTCGCTTCCCCTCTCTTCGATATTCTGCACTAATAAACGGATTTCGCCTCGAAAAGTTGTCTCCACTAGCCTCTTTTAGAACAGAAACGATAGGCCTTCCTTCATTCAGGTTCTGTAGCATCTCCACAGGTTACCTGCTACTCCGGTTTTTTTGAGACGCGTGTATTTAATTTTAGCCACACGTGATACACTTAGGGCCGGCTTGAACGCGGTCCTCCTACCAGTACCGTTCGGAGCGCATTGCTTTGTGAATCACGCACTTGGCCATGGACTGGGACGAGGAATACGATCTCCTAGCCGCGGGAGGGGGTGAAGCCGGGCGGTCCTTCGTAGAACGCGCGCGCGATGCTCCCCCTGATGATGACGATCTACCCATGCCTGCTGCCCCCCCACGTCGGGCAGCGGTTCCATTTATCCAGCCGGCCGAAGATGAAACGCCCTTGCAACAATTGATACGACATTGGACGAATGAGAGGAACTGTCCAGACATTTTGGCTGCGCAGGAAGAGCTCCTGGTGACGATACTTGACCACATTCGGCGGCAGGTGGGTCGCGATCGACACGGTGCAGTGGCAACATTCTCTTAGTCTCGCTTCTACCAGTCGCAAACCGTCCAACTGCTGCGGGGGGATGCTTCTACATCGGAGGACGAGCATGTCCGCATCATGCTCGCTCAAACTGAAATGGAGCGGGTCAAATTCATTGTGCGATCGTACATTCGGACCCGGCAGTATAAGGTGAATTGTAGCATCAACCGTTTGTCCGGAGTACATGTTAATCATACTCAGATTTCTTGCATTAGATCGACAAATACGCTCGGTTCATTAGGACGGATGCCGAAATACAGACCAGGCTAACAGCAGGCGAGCGAGACCATGCCAGTCGGTAAACACTTGCGACAAAACCCGTTATACTGTTGTTCTTATCATGCACCTAGATATGCCGACATTCTAGATCGCCACTTATATAAGTGTGTTTTGCAGAGCCTACCAGAAACTCAAGCTCAGCTGGATGATAGTCCTGCCTTTGTTCCTCCCATGAGTGAGTAGCCAAAATCACCCTCGGGCTCGAGAGATACCTGATCTTTCTTCTGTAGTCAATCAACCGGATAAAACTCGACCTGTATTCGTCCACGCATTGCAAGATTGTCCGCCTATCCGACTGCCAGAGTACGTCGCGAACGACCTAAGACCTACTTGTCACTCAAGCCAGGTTACAGCGGAACAGCCTTGGAAATGCAAAAGGGCCATATTTCGTTGGTGCCATACTACGTCGTCGAGCAGCTCGTGGCGCGAGGGGAGGTCGAACTTGTGTAATGCTGGGTATGACTTCGCTTTGAGCCAGGTCGAACGCGCGCCGTTCACCTTTGGTATGTATACATATTGTACTAGCTATGAACACCATAGCGCACCAGAACCCTCTGGTTCATGAGATCGTAAAGCAGGTTTCGGGGCCATCAGTGTCGCATGAACGGCTGCCCCACAAACTCGTCATCGCTGCTGGGACTTCTCGGCCGGTAGTTGGATGCCACATGCCTACTCCGTCTACCATCTTCCTCGTCCTCATGCATATGCTCGTGTTCATGCTCATGCTCCGACTTCATCGACGCATCACCCTCACCCATACTCGCACCCAAAGCCACAGCTGCGGCCTCAGCACCAGCTTCCTCCTTCTTTTTCTTGCGCTTTTTTGGAGGCTCCCCATTTGCATTTGCAGCTTTCTTTCCCTTGCCTCTTTTCTTCTTCGCAGCCTCCGCATTCTCACTCTCTAGATCTATCGTGCCACCCGCCGATGGATCCGGCACCGCTTCCACGATTTCTTTGAGAAAGTCGAGCATTTCGGTTGTTTCGACCGCATGTTTCCTAAGACGGACAGTAAGAGAGAATATACCAGTTTATCAAGCGGTCAACGACGCACAGATGGTATGCTTCCACTTTCTTCGAACCCCTCTCACTTGTCACCTTATTCGCCTCGTCGATTATGAGGCCAAGAAACAGTTCCAGAGCTTTCGCTGTAACCCAGCGTCATTATCGAACTAGAATCTTTGTCAAATGAGAGAATGCAAGTTAGAACATACAAATGACAATCGGGGTAGCTTGAGCAACCTTCCCGACCTCTTCATCTTTCTGCATTATCTTCTTGATACGCGCCTAGTGGGTGGGTCCAGAGAAGTTGCGAAATATGCTATATGAACGACTGTTCCGTTACGGGGTAGATTTCATGAACATACCACAGGGAATTTCGTCTGCTTGTTTTTGTTTTTCATCTCTCGTTATGACTATTATGTGTGTAAGATATAGAAATGCGATGAGAGTGCCAGTGCAGGATGTAAGTTGAGGAAGACGCCTAAGAGTACGCTGAGCGGCTCAGGTACCAGTGGCGGTGCCAGATCACAACACGTCAACACGTGACCAAACTTTCTTTTCCAAGTTTGGACTGAATAACTCGTAGGGCGCCGTGCCGTCGCAAAGCCTGCTACTCGTCTTCAGGCATTGGACAATGTAATGCTTATCTTAGGATACCGTGCCTTATGTGTCATATGTAGGATTGCGCTGTGGTACATGAAGACATGGATCATTATTCAATAGTTCGCTATGTACAGGAGCAACGGCTGCGTTTACAGGGGTTTCAACATCAGGGGTTTCAACATGGTTTTCAACGGGTGAACAGGGGCGTAAACGATGACGCGGCAAGACCACTAGGGTGATTGGTAAGCTGGGGGGAGGGGGGGGATGGAAGTCGGCGATACGCACATGAAGCAGGGACGAAAGTGTCCACATCGAAAGTCGATGCGACAGGAGGATGAAAGCCCGATGCCTCTAGGCGATCACGAAAACCAGCGAACCAATCGAGTCCAAGGATGAGACGAGGTGCAAGATTGATGGTAAAGTCCTGGAAGGTGATGAGAGTGAAAGCAGAGCCCGCAGTGACCGACAGTGGAAGGCGAACAGAGCCAGTAGCGGCAGAAAAACCCAAGGAAGCGACGAGATGCTGAGGGACGGAAGACGAAGACGACAGATGGTCGAAGAAGACAGGCACGGGCAGACGGCTTATGGCAAAGAGCATCGTGGGCATGGTCTAAGACGAAGAGAGGGTTAGAAGACGGATGAAACGAAGGGCGGTATATAACCGGGGCATGGTGTTTAACCCACGGTCTGCTGAAACTGAGAATGTGTCCAGATCTTAACCGCGAGCGCGACATGTTTCGTTACCAATAGGGGGAGGAAAGGGGATTGATTGATTCTATTAATAACTACGATCGGTCACGGGGATTTTTTAAAACCGCCCACGATCACATGGGGTAGGGCTGAACACATTTGAGTTGGCCCCCAAAAAACCTGACTACTAAAGTAGCAGGTATTTGTTGGGCGTCTGGACTGGCAGGCGCGTCCAAGAGGTCTTAAGAGGTCTTAGAGTCACATTATTACCGGAAGCTTGACAGATTTTGTATTGCCATCGTCAATACATTGCATCTGTGGCCACTCCTCTTATGTTCATCTCTCCACAACTCCGAACATCTTGCGAGACATGTGGTGTACTGTGTCTGCAACTGATGTATGGAAGCACGCCAACCGTATGCTTCCCAAGTTCCTGAGCCCCGGTTGGGATCACATTCGCGGGTATGGTGATATGATGTGTATGTACTAATGAAATGGCGTCCGCGCCCGATGTATCCCCACTCGGAGGCTCGTGAGTACACACAGTTGAGCATCGTAGGTGAGACGGTCGACAAAGTCCAAATGAATATCGCGTGGTGCAGGAATAATGGACAGTTTCGCCGTAGAATTAAACTGGAGGCGAAAGTTTACGCTCCCTAGGGTCACCGTCAGTGGGGGTCGTCGAATGCGGATCTGTGTAGAGCTTACCCATTGGAGTTTCCCAGCAGCTCCTCAAAACGATGGCGCAAACCTTCCAGCTCCGCATCAAACTTACTCCCCAGGTTATGGCCTTGATCCATTTTGAAGGCTTCACACTCTCGGATGAATTGTTCAAGATCCTTCACACGCGTGATAGACAGTTCGGGTTCGTTGGAACCACGAGCTCGAGCCAGATACGAGGCGACGAGAGTGGCAAGTGCACCTTGAACCCAAGACGATGAGCAAAACTAAGCTCATCCTATTTTTGAAACGCACCAAGAATCGTTGTCCCGATTGCGGCCTAAGTTGACAAATGTAAGATGATTTCTTCCCTGCCACAAATGAAACGCACCTGATGGCCTGTCGTAGCAGCAGCAGATATCCCCGTGGTCAGTGAGCCAAGCAAGACTTGCAAACCGATTGCAATATTCAAGGCATAGCCCGTCATCTTCGCTTTGAAGGCGTACTTGTCCCTTTCAGCAATCGCTGTCGACAGCGTTGGGTCAAGTCGTTCTCCCACTGTTTTTTCTCGAGAAGGCTAAGCAAATATGAGATTGATGTATGAGCTCAAGGGATGATACTCCTGACCTTTTCGTCCAAAGGAACGAGAAAGTCGATTCCCGAACGTGGCCCAGGTGATATCGGGGCATCCACTCCAATCCTACTCTGGCGAGCTCGGATCTCATGCGGGAGCAGGGGCAAGGGCTGTCCCCCTCCATAGCCGTGCGAAACATAATCATCGAAGGGCACTCTTTCAGAATAAAAAGTTGCTCGCTGCGCAGGATTTTGGCGGATGGATGTTGGCTGGCTGCCAGTTGATTCCTGGGCAGGAGGATTGTGGGTGGTGGGGCGTTGAGGTGGACCTTGCGTTGCACCTACTGCGCCCGAGGCTGGTTGTGCAGACGTTGATTCGGATGCAGGCGCATTGTTGACAGGGGGACCTTGAGCAGATGGACCAGGCATAGCACTGGTGGTGGTGGCCAAAGGTGCCAGTGGGGGTGGAGGAGGCTGCTCTGGCTCGCGATCCTGGTTCATGATGAGGGAAGGAGCACGGAGGAATGGAAAGGGACCGTCAAGCGTCCGACAGATTTGGCACGCTTCTTAGGCGTTTATCGTCTCCGGGTCTGATGAGGCTCCTGAAGCATCGTGACTGGATGGGGCCAAGTCATTGAAAGTCTCCGTAAACTTCGTGATTGCCTATGATCGTTGAGATGACAGCGACATTGTTCGGCTCGACATATGTGTACACTTTGTCCATTATGAGCGTCAACACCCGGAAGAGTTCTGGTGGGGAAAGGCAGGCTTTGCGCCGATCATGCCGTTGTTGCTGTATGTTGTGGGTGAGCGCCTACTGGATGTAAACACGCGGTTTTGCCAAGTCTGTCCAGTCCTGTCCTCATGCCAGGATCTTTGCACCGCATGTCAGTTATAAAGGGATGGGAATGAATTGAATTTTCCATCCACCTTTCATCTAAAAATCAAATAGAGGCCTCCCTTCAGTCCCAGCGGAAGAAATCGGGCCAACCTTCGAGGTCATGTGTAGCGCTCAGTGTGGCTTTGGAGGTTCTGAACATAAAGAAGACATGGCTGATGAGCATACATGCATGCACCTAATAAAATTGTGTGATACTACCAGACAGGGCGCACGCGAGGGCGCGGGGTTGGCTGCGAGATGATGACATGGGAAGGAGAAATGAATCATATAGGATTTCATTCAACGCCTCTTCTTCGGTACATTGAGCATTATAGACTTGATGGGTTTCAAGACCCTCGGAGCAGCGTCCAGTCTCCGGGAATTGCGCATCTTAGGGTGATAGGTAGCGCTTGGGTTGACACGGGTCCATGGATCTGCCACATCGCTCTTGACAACATCTTGAAGGTCGTTCAGATATACACACATGTGTGTGTATGGAACCATGGCATGAGAGCAGCTGCGTGACTGGAACGAGGCGGTGGTTGAAGGCAAGTTGAAGGTAAGGTACAATTATTGTTGTGTTATATTTATGCCGACGATGTGAACAATGTTGGTAAGTACAGTCTACAGAATTTGAGCCAAGGGGAGGCGGTATGAATTCCGAAGGCCCTTCTATCGTCTATAGATTCGTCTATTCTATCTTATGTATACATTTTAGTTGTGTTATGCTGAGTCTGCACTTATCCACCAATTGATCCATCCTGACTGAAACCCTGAAATATCCTTGATCCGGTACCGGGGGTAGATACTAGCACGTCCGCTATGCCATGACGCTGGTGAGAAGAGCCATCCGGACCTGGAAGGATAAATATGATTGGTGAGAGGTTAACATCATAGGTACAATCAAGACGCACGTAAAGACCATAACGCATTTGCCGGAAGTAAACTGCCCGCCTCGAGTCGAAATCAACCTCGGGATCAATTTCTAGGAAGGATATAAGAATGAATAAACTTGGTATAGCGACATCACATACCGTTTACCCTTGGCAAGGGATGCATGACGATCATATCCTCCTTCGCCCTGGACAGGACAGCGTGATCCACTCGATATGCGTCCTTCACCTGGAGCCATTCCATCTCGCTTACGAACCGCTCCTTCTGTACGCGGGTAACATACAAAACGTCGGTGTCGGCCAAAACCTCGTCCAGCGACTCGCAGATCGTGACCGGGATCCCAGCCTTCCGTGCAGCAGCAACGACGCTAGCGGGCATGGCCAGGGCAGCGGGAGAGACGAAGTTCAGGCGAACGGAGTATAAGCAAAGCAAGGTCACCAAGCTGTGCACAGTACGTCCATTTTTGAGGTCTCCGAGGAGAGTAATGGTACGCCCGTTAACTGTTCCGAGCTCAGAGCGAATGGTGTACACGTCCAATAATGCCTAGAACGACGTGTAAGCGTTTATAAGGATGGACTATTGAGGAAATCCTTACCTGTGTGGGGTGCTCTCCGATACCATCACCTGCATTTACGATAGGGACAGGCGAGAACTTGGCTGCCAGCTGTGCGCTTCCAACTTCAGGATGGCGCATCACAACTGCATCGCCGTAGCACGCGAGAGTTCGGATTGTATCAGGAAGGGTCTCGCCTTTCAGCACCGACGAGGTTTCCGCAGTGATCTGGACGACCTCGCCACCACATCTCTTCATCGCAGCATCAAAGGAGGCGCTCGTTCGTGTGGATGGCTCGTAGAAAAGTGTGCATAGCACTTTCCCTTTCAGAATATCCAAAGTACCATTACGCTCCACCTGCAGACGCATCTCGTGGGCAAGAGCAAACAGGTCATACAAATCCTTCTGGGTGAATTGTTTGACAGACAGGATATGACGACGATGGAAGGTCGGGTGAGGGAGAAGGTGAGAGAATATATGGATGGCTGAAGACCCCTGGATAGCGCCTCCGGAGGGTTGCACGGCGCCTGAGGTAGGGAATGTCATGATGGCGGATTGTTCAGGCTCCCTGGTGATAGGTGTCGCTGGGCGGATGCCTGCGGAAGTGGATGGCGGAGGAGCGTGTCCAAGGATAGAGGCCGAGATATCCCTTCCAGGGGACGTGGGGAACAGCGAGCCGTCGAGGAAGGCCGTATTACCATGCACAACAACTCGGTGAATGGCGCCCGTGACGGTCTTTCCCTCCAAGGGAGACCACCCCTCAGAACGCTTGGTGAAAGGAGCCCTGCGTCCAATCACGACCTCAACACTGGTATGGACCTGGTCGGGGACTCCGAAGATGGAAACCGGGTTATCGTGAAGACGAAGCCGGATGTCGTCGAGAGTTAGACGACCATCCGTTACTGCTGTGAGCAGCAAAGGAAGGGTCTCCTCGACCCCAGAGGACGGAGATGATTGCTGTCCCGTTTCCCGAGCCAGACGATACGGTGTAGGACCAACGGAGAACGCGTCGATGACATCCAGATTCTTCCAGAGCAGCTTTTGGTCGGCCTTGGTCGGAAGACTGCTGGCTTCGGGATATTCTTCGCGGGTGAAGAACAGGGCATACACCGAAACATCACATGTGACTTTGAGTGACTTCGCCTTGCTGAGAGAGATGAGGAGCAGGTCATCGTTGGTCTGGACATCGGTTACGTGAACACTGCGATTATGGAGACTGGCGAGAAGGAGGATGGATGCGAGATCAGAACCTTTGGCGTCCGAGACGATAGGCTTTTCGGCAGGCCAGGAGGTGAAATGTGCGGCAACCGTAGATAGAGGTAGCGAGGTGTCCGCTGCTCCGAACGGAATAAACAGGGACTTCGTCTCAGCTCGGGTTTCGTCATCCAAACTATGCGCATTGGTGGCGGAAGCAGTGACGCTCAATGCAAAGTTGCACGAAGCAGCGCCAGCAGTGCTTTCCTGCGCCTTCTCAAGCGATAATCGGTCGACGATTCTGCTCTTGTCATCCCAGGGAAGGATCAGAACGGTGGTGAAGCCAGCGCTGAGCGATGCCTCGGTCGCGATTTTCACATCTTGCGGGCTCTGCGCCGTGAGACCCGGGACGAAAGCAGCGATGTTGATAAGGCCGGGGAAGGAGTGGGTGCGATGGGAACTCTTCGAGTCCACACTAGAAACATCGAGAGGCAGTTTCCTGACAAGTGCCTCCGCGAGCATTTTCGCGTTCTTGACGTTGGTGATCAAAGGGACCGCGAAGTCGACGGCCATGCGACGTGTGTGATAACCCTTGCTGGAATAACTGGCAGGGCGGCGGTAGTGGTTCTTCGACGGTAGGTTGATGTACATGTCGATGAGATTGTTCGCCAGATGCTGCGTCAACGAGTATTCCGACTTCTGCTTGTCGCGACTGTCTTCTCCCAAAGTCTCAAGATACTATGGGCGGCGAAGAATCATCAATACCTGAGTGGAATAATGATCAAAAGGAGCGTACCTTGCAGGGAACATTATGTTCCGTCAAGAAGTCTGCCGTCCCTGAGGTCGCGAAAATGTTGTAACCCGCAGCACTTAGCTTCTGGATCGACGGCAAGAGTTCCAGCTTCTCGCGATAGCTACCGATAGAGAAGAGGATGTTCTTCTTAGGTGGGATAATACCAGTGGCGATGAGCCCCTTGATATAAGCTTCGTACTTGTCTCGTCCGAAGCACGCCACCTCTCCCGTCGACGCCATCTCGACACCGAGGACAGGATCCGCACCAGAGAGCCGACTGAAGCTGAACTGAGGAACCTTCACACCAACGTAGTCGGGAGGAAGGCCTGGGTCAGGGTAGGCTTCGAAGGGAAGGTCCAGCATGACTTTGGTAGCCATCTCGATGGCGTCGATACCCGTCACCTTTGAAACGAAGGGGAAAGACCGCGCGGCACGCAAGTTGCACTCGATGACCTTGATCTCGTTGTTCTTGGCGATGAACTGGATATTGAAAGGACCAGTGACATTCAGCGCGTTCCCGATCTTGGCCGTCGCCTCTTCGATTTGGCGGACAGTCTGGGGGTCGAGATCCTGAGGAGGGTGGATGAGGGTGGCGTCTCCGGAGTGGACTCCCGCGTTCTCGACGTGCTCGGAAATGTAATGCATGACCATCTTGCCGTCCTTGGCGACAGCGTCCATTTCGATCTCCTTGGCCTGCTCGATGTACTTGGTGATGACGACGGGGTGGTCACGGGAGACCGCCGTGGCTTGTGTGAGGTAGTTCTCCAGATCATCCCCCGTAGACACTACGTTCATGGCCGCGCCAGAGAGCACGTAGGATGGTCGGACCAAGACTGGGTACCCCACTTTCTCGCAGAACGCTGTAGCCTCCTCAAAGCTCGTCAGCTCCTTCCACAATGGCTGGTCCACACCAATCGCATCAAGAAGGCGCGAGAATTTGTATCGATTCTCGGCGGTATCGATCATCTCCGGCGATGTCCCATATATCTTCACGTTCTGGCGATATAGCGGCAGGGCGATGTTGTTGGGTGTCTGACCACCCATGGCTAGGATAACACCGCGAGAGCGTTCGGTGTCGTAGATGTCGAGGATGGTCTCCAAGCTGATGTTCTCGAAGTAGAGACGGTCTGCCTCATCGTAGTCGGTGCTGACAGTTTCTGGGTTGTAATTGACCATGACTGTCTGCAGACCCTGCTCGCGCAGCGTCCTGATGGCCCTAACTGCACACCAATCGAACTCGACCGACGACCCGATGCGGTAAACACCAGATCCGAGGACCATGACTCCCCGTTCGTTGAACTCGATGTCATGCTCGAAGGCGTTGTAGGTTGTGTAGAGGTAGTTTGTGAAAGCAGGGAACTCTGCGGCGACAGTGTCGATCTGCTTTACGAAGGGAGCGATGGCGTTCTCCTGACGAAGCCTGCGCACAGCAAGTTCCGTCGAGCCCATACAGGTGGCCAGTTGTCGGTCAGAGAACCCGAGCTGCTTGGCTTGGCGAAGGAGAGACGACGAAATGGTGGAGACGTTACATGTCCTAGTAGAATAGTTAGTCAAAGGTACTGAAAGAAGACCGCAAGACATACGAGAGGCGAGTTTCCATCTTGAAGATATACTCCAGCTTCGTCAAGAACCACTTGTCGATATTGGTCATTTGCCAGATCTTATCGACGCTGTAACCGCGGTGGAACGCTGTCGAGATCGCAAAGATGCGCTTGTCGGTCGGGTTGAGGAGCTCCGTGTCGATATCCTCGACATAGTCATTCTACGGCAGGAAAGTTGATGTCAGCTTCGTCTATCTTGCAATGGTATTGTAACACACCTTCGCAAACCCAGCAAACTGGTCATCGATAGCCCGAATCGCCTTCTGTATCGTTTCCTCAAACGTCCTTCCGATGCTCATAACCTCACCAACACTCTTCATGCTACTGCTCAGGAGTCGGCTGACCCGGTTGAATTTCTTGAGATCCCAGCGAGGAATCTTGACGACGACGTAATCCAGACTGGGCTCGAAGCATGCGCTGGTGACTTTGGTAACGGAGTTCTTGATCTCGTTGAGCGGGATTCCGAGACCGAGCTTCGCAGCGATGAAGGCGAGAGGGTATCCAGTGGCTTTGGAGGCCAGCGCTGACGAACGGGACAAGCGCGCGTTTACCTGCGTGGATAAAGCTCAGCGTAAGTTCCGGGAGGGATCGTGGAATCTCACCTCGATGATACAATACTCCTGCGAGGTAGGGTTAAGCGCATACTGGATGTTGCACTCTCCGACGACCCCAAGGTGACGAATGACGTTGATGGCTGTCGTTCGCAGCATGTTGTAGTCCGCATCGGAGAGGGTTTGAGAGGGGGCGATGACGATCGAGTCACCAGTGTGGATGCCCAAAGGATCGAAGTTCTGTAGCAGAGTGAGTATTCAAGGATTAAGGAACGAGAGATCTTCACGGACCTCCATGTTGCAAACAGTGATGCAATTGTCGCGACAATCGCGCACCACTTCGTACTCGATTTCCTTCCAGCCCTTCATACTCTTCTCCACCAGTACCTGAGGGCTGGTAGCGAACGCCTTGCTACAGAGCGCCCGAAGTTGGTTCTCATCTTGAGCGAAACCGGATCCCAACCCGCCGAGTGCATAGGCGGCACGAACGATGACAGGGAACCCGATCGTCCGCGCGGCGATGACGGCGTCTTCAGGGTTGGTGGCAGTGAAGCTCTCAGCGCACTTCTCCCCAATTTCCTCCATAGCGGAAGCAAATAGCTGACGATCCTCCGTCGTGATGATAGTCTCGATGGGGGTGCCCAAAACCTGCACTCCGAGCTCTGCGAATTCGTCCTTGAGCTTGATACCGACGTTGAGAGCGGTCTGGCCACCGAAAGTGACGTAGATGCCGTCGGGCTTCTCGAACTTGATGATCTTCCGCACGAACTCGGGCGTTACAGGGAGGAAATAGACCTTGTCCGCTAAACCCTTCGACGTCGCAATGGTAGCGATGTTCGGGTTGACCATGATAGTGTATATGCCCTCCTCCTTCAGGGCCTTGATGGCTTGAGACCCTGAGTAGTCGAATTCGCCAGCCTGGCCAATCGACAGACCACCTGAACCGAGGATAATGACTTTCGAGACCTTCGGGCGAGGAACTTGAGTATCGTTATCTTCCTTCTTGCCACCAGGCATAGAGATGGGTACTAGGGTGTTCGTCGCGGCGCAATCCGCGACGTTTTGCAGGAAGACGTCGAACAGGAATTCGGTATCACGAGGACCAGGCGTCGACTCGGGATGGAACTGAACGGAGAAGAAAGGCTTGTCTTCGCAATAAATACCCTCGTTGCTGCCATCGTTGGCGTTCTGGAAGAGTTCTTTCCAGCCTGCTGGGAGGGTAGCGGTGTCGACCTGATAACCGTGATTCTGACTGGTGATATAACATCTTCCTGAGAGCGTATCGGTACACGGGATATTTTGGCCACGGTTTCCGTACTTCATTTTCGAGGTGGTCGCTCCAACGGCTAGTGCCATCAACTGATGGCCAAGGCAGATACCAAATATTGGCTTGTCTGCTTTCTCCATCGCTTTCGCGATTCGCGCTACCGTTTCGGTAACCATAGTCGGGTCTCCAGGCCCGTTAGAAATAAAAAGTCCATCGTAAGGCTCGGTATCTGAAAGGAAGTCGTAATTCCAGGGAACGACTTTGAGTTCCACGCCGCGGTCAATGAAGCAACGAATCTGATTGTACTTCATCCCTACGTCGAGCGCGACGATGCGTAAAGGACGGCCGGATGGGTGAAGCTTTGCTTCAGTTGTCGGCGTGAAAAGTCGGGGAGCAGAGATTGACACCGCGGCGACGAGGTTGACTTGATTGATGTTAACGAAAGGAACATCCAGGAACTCTTCGCGCCAGGAGTATGGAGTGGGAGGAGTTGAAGTAAGTGATAGTGCTGCTGCCAGAGGGTTCGGTCGGCTTAGGAAGCCATTCGGGTTGCGTGCCAGGACCTTGCCCAACATAGAGCCTTTCTCCCGGATCTTTTTTGTGAGTGCGCGTGTATCCACACCGAAAATGGCGGGAACACCGTTCTCTTTTAGCCATGTTCCGAGTGAGGAAGTGGCGAGGAAGTGACTGAAGTCTTCGGAGTAGTATCCAACGACCAGCGCAGCGATGTGGATTCGGGAGGACTCAAAGTGGTCGGGAAGGGTATCCAGAGAAGTCGGACGTTCAGGAACGCCGTAGTTGCCGACCAACGGGTACGTCAACACGAGGATTTGTCCTTCATATGAAGGATCGGTAAGAGATTCTGTGTATCCCACCATACCTGATTTGACGCGTGAGACGGAGCCGTAAACCGATTTGGCCTAGACGTACCCGTCTGAAAAACACACTCCCCAGCTATGCTCTTCCCCTCAGCACCAAAGCTGATTCCTCGGAAGGCAGAACCGTCCGCGAGCTCAAGGATTCCCTCTTCCTGTTCGCTGCCATCGGCACGAGCAAGCGCGGCTGTGACAGGCGGAGCCGGAAAGTTAGCAAGCGCACTTGGAGTGCGAGATAGGCCGGGCCGAATAAGCGGGAGTTGCGCAGTGAGGATGGACATGGTGCGATAATTATTACTCGTGTAAACTGGCGTCGTCTTCTTCCTCACCACTCGGATTGAGGGTCTGCCTGCTTGCGAGTGGAGAGGAAGAGGAAAAGAGAAAATTGGCTAATGTTAGATAACCCAAAATTGTTGTTTGTGCTTGTGTAGAATCGATCGTAGTGATCGACAGATCTTATCCAGTCTAATCTCTTCTAATCTCCTTTCCAGAAACTTTCCAGGCCCAACAACTGTACCTTTTCCCATCTTCCTCGTGATCCTCGTCAGTCGCAGCAGCGCCAGCGCTGGCGCTGCAAATACCTGAACATTGTTGGCATATCCATCAGTCTAATCAGATTGACACCTTTCGGTATTTCGGCTTCGAACGCTTTTGGCGAGACGACGTTCGAAATGCTCAAACCTTTATTACCACTTCCCTGCTACTTCGAAAATATCGTCTACCTCAGAAATCATCTCGCTGCTCCTGTTCGGCCGCAGTGTGTGATAGGATAGTGGCGTTGAAGAGTCGTTCTTGAATGGGGCGGCTCTGACGTCACAGGCGTAGGCATGGATGTTCGTCATGTAAGAAAACTAACACTACGACCTCGGAGAGTCGGAGGCTGGGAGAGCTGCGTACTCGTGTTTTGACTCTATCACGATGATGCCGCCAACCATGGCGAAAGGAAATCTCGTGCGGAAATCTCGTGCGACGTAGTAGATACAAGCTGTCCATTGGCAGAAGTCAGCTTTACATTATCGAGATACAGAATAGAATACGCTATGGGTTGGGTATCGTCCGCTCGCGCGTTCATCAAGGAAATATGGCCCCGGGGCAGGCTAATTTGCACACCGGGGCCCCGTTCATCTACTCGAAGAATCAGCCATAAACTTGACACCGAAGCAACCAGAGCGACCCACCGACAACAACCACAAGTCAGGCAGTCAAATATTCCGGCGATGCAGGAAGTTATCGCTACAGTACAGAGGATTATAAGCCGAAACCCGGAATGGTGAGAGTCTTGCTGTCTGCTCACCTGCGATTATACACTCTATGCAACCGGCGACCGCGCCCACGATCCCCATGATACAATCTCCAATACACGCGAAGACATCTAAATTTTTCATAAATCGGTGATCAGGCTACATCTTCAAGCCGTTGATATTACCTCCTATGCACGAGAATATTACGCTAGGAAACATAATCTTAGTATGGTGGCCCGGGGTATTCCTCATTCCAAGACACTCACCCCATTGTACAAAAAGAAATCAGACAGTTAATCCATCAACGGACCCTGGCTTACAGCCTTTATAACGCTCATGCCTACCCCACCATGACGTCGGCGCTGGATGGGGAAGGCATGTGCGACACGACCTTCAACATTTTTCATACTTTTGTTGGTCCTGCTAACTCGCACCAGATTGCCCATCCTCAAAGACCAATTTATTGAAAGGTAACCGTGGATTTAGCGCCCATGTATCATGTTCGAATGCGTGGTCCCTCTGTGTATCTGGGTAGCAACGTTGTTGGTTCAACCTTACATAAATTGGGCGACACTGACGTCATAGGTACACTGCACAAGGCACAGCCGTCCATTCAAAAAAACCGGATACAAATTCAAAAGGAACATAAAAAAGGACTACGACCCCAGAGGCTGAAAAAGCTGCACATCCTGCCTCGACCCCGACCATCACGATAATGTTGGCAACCGCGACGGGAGGAGTTCCTGTGTGCCAACTTCCTCAGAGGTTGATGTTGACGGGAGAGCAACCAATGACAATGAGGCCATCCTAAATCACGATCAGTCAGGATTACTGCGCGACGGAATTGATCATCTACTCACGAAGTCGTTATTGGTGCAGCAGACCGGTTGCGCAGAGCTGTAGGTGTCGGACATTATGATCAGCACTAGGGTACTTGTGTACATGTTGATATGGGTCCTTACCAGGAGTTTCCTGCGCCGCCAATGACAGTGATGGGGGTGCAAGTGAGACCGCTGAAAACAAGTCAGATTAGATCGAGAGGTGCCTTGGAGAGCGGGAACATACACAAGAGCAGTGATGTCGCTAATAACGATGCCCAGGAGACCGGCGAGCAGAGCAACGGCGGGGGCAGAAGCAGACTGGACGGAGTTGCAGCACTGGACGGGGCCGGTGTTGCACTGGCTGGCGGGGGTGGTAGGGTTGCCTGGGTATGCAGTCTGCAAGGAAGGCACCAGTTTTAGAATTAAGCTGCGTCATGGGGAGCGGTACACGTACCACAGTGACGGTGGTGACTGGGGGATTGCCTCCTCCAGGCATGGCGGCCGCAAGGACGGTGAAGGCTACCAGGAGGTAGACGAACGCAGCGGAGATGCGAGAGAACATTTCGACGAGAGAGAAGAGACTTTGAAGAGGATAAGTGGGCTTTAGTTGAACTGTGTTGTTCGACTGAAGAACTGAAGGATTCAACGCCGAGTTTTAAACCTCGCTGGTGGTCTGTGCACATACACCGTTGACGCGTTTTTCTTTGCCTTCCGTGACGACCTGTCATTCACGCTCAGGATAGGCAACCAAAAAAACCATTCAATGTCGGATGTGGGGCCAGAATCCGCGATCTGATCCTGCACCGAGCAAGGGGCATGTGGTGTGTTCGCAAAGGGTGACAGCGCCCGCAAGGGTGTCGCAGATCCAGAGGCTTGCAATTGACCGTTAACGGTATCAGCCTCAATACTCCGTTCCCGTTTCGGCTGAATAACGGTCAGTAATACGCGTAATACGCGTCACAAAAGTGTCGAACGTCAAGATCCTGGATGTGTCACACCTGGGAAAACGAGACGCTGTGTTTGACTTGCCGGAAACTTGAGTACATTAACCAGATCGTTGGTACTTCCTGACCACATGGAGGTCAAGAGCGACTTGTTTTGGGGATTTCGTTGTTGAGTTGCACTCCCGGTGTTTTTTGAGTCTATCATTGATTCCCTCCCACTCCACAACATATGCAGGGACCCGCATCGAAGGAAGGGTTCATCTGTTGAACGCGTCTGTCACAAAGAAAGTCGAAGGCTTCTCTGTCGTACAGATTATAGTATGCCCGCGTTCGATCGGATCATCGTGGCGTTAGAATCTTCAAAACCCTCGGGTAGGAGGATAATTCGGTTTTGTGGCTGCGGTGAGAACTGAATCTGATAGATCCGGGGATTTGGAAGGTGGAGAAGACGTACGAATAAACAGAGAGGCCAGGCGCGAAGTTTTGACGCGATAGTTAAACAAATAAAAAGTGTCAGCTATAAATGGGGACGAGTGCAGATCACTTGCCACAACAAGAAAACGGAAGAAAATATCCAAACATCTGGTTTCAATCGAAGGAGATTCAACACGCGTCTTGGAAAAGGGAGATATGTGAATCGATATGTTTTTGAATGATCGAATATGATATTCATTTAGTCAAACATCCACAAAAAGTAAAGATCTTTATGAAAGCCGGAACAGGGTCATGAAAGGCGTGCGATAGAGTAGCTGCGAGAGGACTATAGGGTAGTGAAAGACGTAGACGATGTACCAATAGGAGGAGGCCCTAAGATTTTCGTGGGGGTATGCGAAGGGTATGCGGTTCTGGTGATCACTGCTCTTCCTCGAGAGGAAGCTCCTCCTCGTAATCGCCCTCCTCCTCAGCGCTAAAGGATTCCGATCAGTTCCAGATGTTGTCAGACCGGCATAGCAAAGAGACTCACGTGGCATCCTGGTATTGCTGGTACTCAGCAACAAGATCCTGCATGTTGGACTCGGCCTCCGTGAACTAAGAAATGGTTGCGTCAACGAACAGGTCCAAGATAAACAAGACCACACAAACCTCCATCTCGTCCATGCCTTCCTGGGTATACCAATGCAAGAAGGCCTTGCGCTTGAACATGGCCGTGAATTGGTCGCTGACACGCTTGAACAGCTCTTGGATGGCGGTGGAGTTACCGAGGAAGGTAACAGCCATCTTGAGGCCGCGGGGCGCAATGTCGCACTGAGCGGTCTGGACATTGTTGGGGATCCACTCGACGAAGTACGCAGAGTTCTTGCTCTGGACGTTCTGCATTTGCTCCTCAACCTCCTTCATCGAGATCTTGCCACGGAAGACAGCAGCCACCTGAAGTCAAGATACTTTAGCACGTGACCAGCACCTATTAGGCTGTAACGCAGTAAAGCTCACCGTGAGGTAACGACCGTGTCGGGGGTCAGTGGCAGCCATCATGTTCTTGGCGTCGAACATTTGCTGAGTGAGCTCGGGAACGGTGACGGCGCGGAATTGCTGGCTGCCACGAGCAGTCAGAGGGGCGAAACCAGTGAGGAAGAAGTGAAGACGGGGGAAGGGGACTGTCCACGACGCGTCAGTTATGAGTCCGTGTTATCACAGATGCCATTAGCTTACCCATGTTGACGGCCAGCTTCCTCAAATCCGAGTTCAGCTGACCAGGGAAGCGCAGGCAGGTCGTGATACCGGACATAACAAGGGAGACCAAGTGGTTAAGGTCACCGTATGTCGGCGTTGAAAGCTTGAGAGTCCTGAAGCAAATGTCGTACAGAGCCTCGTTATCGATACAGAAGGTCTCATCGGAGTTCTCAACCAGTTGGTGAACAGAGAGCGTGGCGTTGTAGGGCTGCGATCGTAAATGATAGGCGTGAGATCGTGACTATGCCAAGTGTCATGAAACGTACCTCAACGACAGTATCTGACACTTTGGGACTGGGCACGACGGAGTACGTGCACATCATCCTGTCCGGGTACTCCTCTCGGATCTTCGAAATCAAGAGAGTACCCATGCCAGCACCGGTTCCTCCACCAAGCGAATGGGTGATTTGGAAACCTAACGAAACAGTGTCAGCAGCCACGTCATTACTCGGAAGGGGAGATGATGTTACCCTGAAGACAATCGGTTCCCTCAGCCTCCTTACGAACGACATCGAGAACGGAGTCAACGAGCTCAGCTCCCTCCGTGTAATCTGTGAGTGAACATCAGTTATCTGTAATCCTGTGGCACGCCGATGGATAGGGGCAGGCTCTCCATAAGTCCAAACGCGTCGACGCGATGGGAAAGCGCAAGATGGAAAATGCATGATCTATCGCCCCTCGTCGCATGACCCTAGAGATGTGTGACTCACGTCCTTTCGCCCAATTGTTACCAGCACCACTCTGTCCGAAGACAAAGTTGTCGGGGCGGAAGAGACCACCAAGGGGGCCGGATCGGACAGAGTCCATGGTTCCCGGCTCCAGATCAACCAGGACAGCACGGGGAACATACTTGTTCGCACCGATCTCGTTGTAGTAGACCGAGATGCGTTCAAGTTGGATGTCGTTATGCCCCTGGTACAAGCCATCGGGCGCGATACCGTGCTCATCAGAAACGACCTCCCAGAACTTGGCACCTATGCGAAGGCGGTGGCTTATCAGGACACGAATCGAGCGAGTTGATATGTAGACGTACCGATTTGGTTACCACACTACACCAAGGCCACCAGATGAATCAGTGACAGGTCAACTAGCACTGTAAAAAGTACACACCTGGCCGGTCTGGAGATGGACGATTTCACGCATGCTGGAGGAGTAGAAGCATTAGTAGTTTGCCAACACGTATCGTTGAAAGTGGTACGACAAACAAACGCGACATAAACCGCGTGTCGTGGCACATTCTCCTCGCAAAACGCAGAAAAGCGCGACGAGAGACAACAGGACGATAGGAACATGTACTCACATGTAGAATTAGGGAGGGAAGATGGGGTATTGTCGTTCAAGGAAGGGTGATGAACACGAAGACAAGAAAATCAGGAGGAGTTCGGGCACAGGGTGAACTTGAATTTTCAAACCCAGATTTACATTCCGGGTGGCGCGTGCACGCCCAATCCACGCGCCAACAACGTTGTGATCCCCAATAATTTCCACTGAAGCGAACAATCGGGCCATCCTGCAAATGCTACACGTACAGGCCGATATGCGATCCACTTGCTTGACAAGAATTGAACGAGTCTCTTTGCATTTTCTGAAACGACCCCCATCCAGGGGATAGCTCAGAGACCGATTTTGGCAAGATCTGGTTTCTGGATGGATGTCTTGTCTGGTTCACGGAAAAAAAGACGCGGCAAGCCATGTATCTTTCAGCCGGATATCCAACCGATTCTCGCCTCGACAATGCTGCTGTTACGGCGGTTGGGATCGAAAAGGGGTGGGCCTTCGAGCAGACTGGGACGTGGGCATCATAATTGAACTTCCACAGTTGCTTTTCTACTTAAGTTATCATCACAAGTCTCTTCGCTTCTCGTAAGTGCAGTTCAATGATTTACCCTGCACTGAACCGACGTATACTTAGTTGTGACTATCGGGCTTATCTGATGAAGCCTTTCCGTCTCGCCGAACATCTTGTTCACATTAATTGTTGCAGCCCCCGTTCACTACCCACTTGTGTTCTGGCTCTAATCTGAGCGCTGTGAAGCCTTTCCGTCTCGCCGAACATCTTGTTCACATTAATCGTTGCAGCAGTATCCACTGTAATCTGGCTGTAATCTGAGCGCTGCCATGGAAATCCGCTATTGGTAGACTTTGGTCAGTGACTCCCTCAACGCCCCCGTCGTGTTATTTCAATGAGGTCCCACAATCCTTCGCCCTTTCGCAATGCTCCATAATCAAAAGGTGGTTATTTCGCTGTGATTTGATTCACACTGGCTAATGCCCGAAACAGATGTCAGAGTCAACCCTGGTACATACCCCAGCATTGTCATCTCAATGCCATACGGAACGATCCACAATCAAACCTCTTTCATCTCAACCTGGAACCGCAGTTCTACCTACCTCGTTACGTTCTCATGCGTGACAGAATAATACCATCTTACATGCCCTTGTAAACCTGAGAGTGATCAATCTCTGGCGGATCCAATTGGTTGATGCTTCATCCTGAACCAAAGCCAAGGATAGCGCCTCTGCGAGACTGCATATGCCCAGCGTCATATCGATGCTCGCGAGCCCTGGAATTCTCGAAGGGATCGCAAATAACATCTTTCCGGGTTTCTTCATTAGCACCTTCTAGTCCTCGGAACACCTGTTGTGGGGTTGCAAGATCTCAACCTCCTTCTGTCAACTTCATATTACGACCCGCAGTACATCCTTTCTGGAGGGACAAATGATCGAGAGGTGATCTCGTTCTTGGTCGCAATTCTCATGACGAAACCATGACGCACACAGGGAAGAAATGCCTTCATTCTACGTGTACTGCCTACCACACCCTGTCATGATCATATTCCATGGAATGTCACCGCTCATAACGCGGCCTTCAGACTTTCCGACAAGTTGGTGGCATGGTCGTCATACCTACATCGGAATCGGTTGCGGTACGTCGTGACACCCAATCATACCCCCACATTTTGCCCGGACATGCGGTGATATACCACGCGTATCGGCGTTGTACTCTGAGAACCAATCGTGAATTGAGCGGGGGTACAGTAAGTCATCATGACGTCGTCTCCGTCGGTTTGCACACCTCTCTTCGTCCGTTCCATCAGTGCTCATGCCTGCTTTTTCTCATGACGTACCATAATCGCCGAAACGTAACGTCCACCGCATGCACTTTTCCCAGTTCTAAGATCTGGTCTCGGTATGGCCGAATGGACGAATGTCACTGAATCAAGAGTCAGGTATGTGAACGTTCATAACCATTCAGGCATGTCCCAAGGATACAGTTCTAATGATATGCACTCTGGAGAACGACAAGGAATATACCATGGCTCTGGTAAAGTGCGCTAACTTCCGAGAGCAGACGACAGCCACACTTAATGAAAGATCGCTTTGAAGGCGTTCCCAATCAAACTTTCAATCTTAATCAATAATGCATTATGCGGGGAATACGATCCCATATGACAGGAACAGGATTTCAAAAATCACCAATATCATTTCACATAACCCAAGATCATTGTATCCCGCTCAATACCCAGAAAAGCTACCAAACCAATAGCGACATGTAGCGACCGCAAAGCAAATGCCGACTAAGACTATTCAAAGGTTGATATTGATGGGAACACATCCAATGGCAATAATGCCATGCTAGGTAACATGTCTTGATTAGTCTCGGTAGTCGAAAGCGACGCAAACGACCTACGAAATCGTTGTCCTGGCAGCAGACGGGCTGCGTGTGGCACGCATTTTGGCCGATTCCGAGGATGTCGATGGGGGAGCAGGTGATGCCACTGTCGGCAATACATCAGTAAGCAAGAGCTTTGAAAACGAGGTGGAAAGCGTACATCAAGGCTTCAACTCCCTGCAGGACAACACCGAGTAGGCCGAGAAGGACGCCCGCGACGCTACTATCAGCCTGTAGAAAGAGCTTGAACATGAAGGCCATAAAGTAGTTTGATGACACTAACACGTTCAAGTGCGTCGCAGCATTGAAGGTTTCCAGTACCACATTGAGTCGCAGGCAGAGGAGTTGGGCCAGGAGCCGGCTATTCAGAGTTATGGTCGACCTGAGAAACAACACAAGATCGGGAACTTTGCACATACAGTGGTCACCGTCACTGTGGTGGTGGCAGCCGCAAGTATGGTAAACGCCACCAAGACCAAGAGGAACACAGAGGAAACGCGAGAGAACATCGAGAATATACAGGAAAACTACGATCAGGCAGGACCTCTAGAAATCTCCCGGAAACAGTCAGCCTTTAAGCATCCGTTCAGTTATGCCGAGTCTTCTCGTCCCTGCACACTGCAAGCTGGTGATTGGATAGGATTGAAAGCGTGAAATGTTGGACATGATAAATGATGCCGCAGGATATGGAGAAGAGAAGCCAATGAGCGGGCGCCGGGAACGCCAGACCGGTGTGGGGGCTCTTGACAAGCCTGTCGTCGGATGGCAGGCTTGACAGACTTCCTTCACTCAAAGGCACGTTATGGCAGCTTCATCAGCATCCGGGTCAATACCAAGCCATGGGGAGCATCACCTATGCGGTCGAAATTTTCGCAATAGTGCGTCCTTGACAAGTCCGAGAGTCATGTATTATGGCGGAATGGAAGAACCTATTGGGAAGCCGGAATTTCAAATCGATTTATTTGGGCGTTTAGTTTACCTTGTTTTTGCACATCGATGATGGTAAACAGGCACTGATGCTCCTGGGCTTGTGCCGCGCTTTCAGAAACCACACCGTCCATCTCGCTCGGGCATCCGAGCCTGCTTATCTGCTCTTGGTACATATTGCGCGCACTATGGGATTGCCTACTGCTTACTCGGCTGCGAACTGCATGTACCTGGGGGCCATGAGCCTATCACTCTGTTCGTGGCGCTTTCAATCTTCTGCGTCGTCCCCATTCCTGGATACTGCTTCTATCCATCCCGTGAAAAGCAAAAAAAAATCACTCGTGGCAGGTTGTGGCATGTCAAATGCCTTTTAGAGGACCTCAGAGTTCGTACTCGGAGAAGAGGGTGCTTTTCCTTCGTCTAGTTCCTCCTTTTGGTCAAAGCCCAGGCCGCGCTATCACGCTCGCTACGTATGCCGAAATTCGTGCCTGTTATGACGCTGAGTTACATGCGCACGTAAAGAACGTCGTTCTTTCAGTTAATTGCCAGCTAGAACGGATTACAGCGTGCGTTTCTGTTAACCTTCGAGATTGACTGGGGTACAGCCAAGGGCAATGAGACCGTGCCGAGGAATACGCCATCAGTATCAAGGTAAGTGGTGTGAGGACCAGCCGACTCACGCAGCTATTATCCTCGCAGCAGACGGGCTGGGCAGTGCTATAGGCAGGGTTAATGTCAAACCAATTCAGTAAGTATTTTGGTTACCAGGAGTTTCCGCCGACTCCTATGATAGAGATTGGAATACAGGTAACTCCACTACCAAGACAGAAGGTGGGGATACATCCTCCGCTGATGGAAACTCTATACAGTAATATGCCCGACCGCATTCACCATGATAGTGAAGCCGTAAGTTTGATCTTCCGTCTCGCTCCTCAACACTTGTTTTTTTCCCGGCGTTCTACGTAACCCATTACTAGGAACGTGGCTTATGAACTCGAACCCCTTCTACCCCACCTCTTGTCATTGGTTATTCATACGACGATGCACATCGTCACAGAGTATACATAGCCCTTGAATCCGATGACCTTTGGATCCCACAGATGGGTTTCAAATGAGGAATTTCGGCGGTTTCATGTCATGGAAAATCTTCTCGAAGCTGTCATGGATTTGATTGACATAATGGAAAACCAAGGCTGGGCACGTCTTCATGTCGACTGTAACATGCGAGCACCCTCATGGTCACTCAAGGCCTCTTCAGACCCTCATCGTCATTATCGTCATCGCGCTGCATGCTTTCACAGTAAGCACCGAGCGGGTCTATTCAGAGAAGCCGTCGAAACTGTCCTGGTCTACGCCGAACAGCGTCATAAGTCATGTATCGGTCAAAACCTTCAACACCTCACTATCTCCCTAGGGCTTTGTTAATCGAGCGTTTTTGCGTGTCTTCCCCAAAATGGCCCTGGACAATCATTCGAACTCTCTTGTGACTTTGATTTTCGCCGTAGTTCACAGCCCTTGTAGGGCCACATAGCCTCTCAGGATCAACGCATGATCGTTGTTCTTTTGCAATGATCCACTAGGTTTCGGCGAGACAGGCCTGAGATCCAAATTCACATCCTGCTCATGAATAGCTTGTGCTCAAGCGACGGCCGAAACGACCGTTCAGAAGGTCTTTGGTCGTTGCATACGTAAAAGAATGCCGGTCTAAAACATTCAAGAGAGATTATCGTAATACGGGTCCATTTTCGAATATGAATAGCGTCCCATCCGCAACCGCCTTGCTAACGTACAGAGTCCGATGTGTATGCCATAATGTTATCACGAATGGAGGTAAAGATGTGGGGCATCAAGGGTCGTATGGGGTTTTCCAAGGTGGGTAACCTGAGGCTGCTTGGTACGCGAGATGTGAAGAGGATGAGGAAGCCGTGTCCCGCAAGTGACCTTGTCCCAAAAGGGAGAGCATGGCATCGTCAGGGCCCATATCAGCCCGTTCCGTCCCTTCATCATCCGCGAGGATTGCTCCTGTACGTCTGTCTAAGCGAAACTTAAGCCCCTTCAGTTTCCGCTCTAATGTTGCTTCGTCGTCATATGGCAGGAGCAGTTCACCGAATCCAGAGCGAGAAGTCAAGGACACAATGGCGGCAATACTTCCGGATGGAGCAGCCACGAGAAGTTTCCTGCGCTCGCGTTGATGTAAAATTTGAACGAAGAGGCCAATGATTCCAGTTAGTATGAGGATGATCGCGAGTAGATGCGCGGGCAAAGGGCTAGAGGGTGTAAAAACATGGGGCCAATCAGTCTCCACGACGCAAGATAGATCAGAGGAAGATGCACTCTATCCATAGCACAGGGATCAACGAGGTCATCTCCGCGGGCAACGTGTCATTTGCATTCACGAAGTAGATTGATTTGGCTGCAAGGGAAAGATGTTGCGTCTTGAGTGATAGATCATGTTTAGCTTGGGCACAAATGGTAAAGCTTATACACGACGCACATAGACTTTGCTAGTGATGTCCAAAAATCCGTTGGGAAGATCGAACGTTGACTGGGGCCCATCCTTGATCTGGGAAGCAAAACGGAAGATCGCGCCTGATACCCCAGAACTCGTTGCAAGCGCGCGGGCTTGAATGAAAGGGTTGGGGCTAGGTTGGAAGACGACACTATCGAAAACCAAATAGCGTTAGTCCAGGCAAAATGAACAAGTCATCCCCCGCAACTGACCCGTTGAAAGCTTGTCCATTCAATGGATTCCCCGTAACATTGTTGTCAGGCACATAATCACTGAGTTTGTCCACATCATAAAGAGCTCCATTGTTGAGGTTCGCAGAGGCTGCGACATTGAATGCCTTGATCGAGGGCGAACAGAATATCGTTTTTGCTTCAGGGGTGCCGTCTGACTTGTTATGAAAGTACCTTGGAGCATATGTCAGTGCGTGTATCAGATAATCGGAGAATGTTTTGCACCAGAACATGACAGGCCGAAGCGAGATGTCGGCGGTTGCCGCATTACCAGGACATGGCACATCCCGCACGCCATACTGTTCCCCAGATGCCTGTAACTATGATTAAACCCTGATAGACCCAGTGTCGGTTTCATGAATTCACGGTAGGATCATACGGTACTATAAGAGTACATCCTTCGACCGACTTCGATGTCAGGGAAAACGCATTGTCCGATGTTTTGTTGAGTACCGTTCCAACGGGATTCGCACAATTCGCCGCGGTCTGGACTCCTGTTGTGTTCACTCGCATCGTTCCATTGAGCCCGGGGTTGGTCGGGAACTGTGTCGAAAAACGTGAAATGAAATCTCTGCTTAAGTGCTAAATGGCTCACAGTAAACTCGGCAGTCGCCCATCCACCAAGGACAAACGGCGGATCCGGCAAGTGATGAAAGACTGATGCTTCTGCAAACCCGGCAGCAGCGACGAACGCATTTAATTGGTCGACATCTGAAACAAGTCCTATGGCCTTTGTGCTGGTGACCGATCCATCTAGACCATAACATGAGTCCCGTCACAAATTAGGAAGGCCCGAGGGATAAATTACATTCGCGCTGATTCTTTTGTCGAATCTGGAAAATGGAGCCAGCTATCATGCGTCAGAGTTAGAGCATGGAAGACTTTCAGATGTATGCAATGTTTACCAAGCGGTTGAAAAATATATGTTGCCGTGGCTGTAAGCGCAGACCAGAAAAGGACGCGATGTTTGTATTTAAGAGCACGGAATAAGGCCAAGAAAGGGCTAAGGAGAAGGGTTAGATACGGCTTCTATCGCGACAGTTTCCGCATACCCTAGAGCAACCTGTTTTATGAGGAGTTAACGGCAGTCTGGGATCAAAAGGAAGGAACGTACGTAGTTCAGGAGCAGACTCTCCTCAGCCGGGGATCGCCCCTTCCAGAGAACAATGTATGGCTATCGATGCAATAAGAAGAGGACTTCACGAAAGATGGTCGAAGTCGTACTTGAAACCACCTCAGATTCCAATCAAGCTCTCGCCACAAGAATGCAAACGGAGCAACAAGTCTAAGAAAATCTTCAGTTTTCACGTAATACTCTGTGGAGAAGATCTCTCACATTGTTGGAAAGAACGACTGCACCAGCCAACATTACTTGAAGGCTCTCATGGTATGTCGGCATTCAACACTTACCAGGAGAAATTGTGGCGAAATGAGGTCTAATTTGTTGTTCGGTGGAACTCTAAACCCTGCGACCCTAAGTCCGTTAAAAGTCTGGTGAGTAATGAATGATTGACTTACCGCCACGGTCTGACGATATTATCGTCCCCGCTTCTAGCGCGATCCCGAGCGCGATTAACATTACTGGTACTCCCATCACCACCGGCCAACGCATCACGAGGGGATCCTGGGGCAGAATAAGCAGTAATACGAAGCGTACCACAGGCAAGACTCACATATCGAGGAGATTTCTTATTCCCAAAGTCAGCAGAAGGGATGAGGTGTGTTGATTCTCGAAAACGTTCAGATCCTTTACTGAGGCGCTCCGTATCCATCGTCGGGCCTGGAAGAAGTATGCAGCAAGCAGCAATGCCGCAATGGCGAAGGAGGTCGTAAGAAGGAGGTTAAGTAGCAACGCATGGCAGTTGGTGGGCAGTGTACATAATCGAGGCTCTGGACTTCGATCATCGATGTCAGATGAATTGATTCCGCGCCGGGCGGTCGCCTGGTTACACTGCCACCGACACGTGGGTTACCCCGAGCCAACGGCTACCAAGTCCAGCGGAGAAACTTGGCTTCAAACATATACTTACAGAATGGCCCTTATAGCCTATGTACAGTAGTAAAATGGCATATGAAAAATAGGAACAAAATATGCGGTAGAGTCAAATATTATTCAGTACCTGATGACAAAGTAAGTTCTTCGATTTCGGTTTACACTCACACCCACAGCATCGTTATTCATAGCCAGGGGTAGACTAATCGGAGTCCGATGACTCTCCATAATCCGAGTCCCCACCAAGCACTGGAGCTTTTTCCTGCACAATTTCGTTGGGATCCTGGTCCGAGTCGTATTCGAGAGGTCCTCCTTCTGTCGACTGGGGAAGGGCCTTGGTAGCCAACAATTTGGGATCACGGCGTTTGTCATTGAGCGCTCTCTGCTCGTCGATGGAAGGACCTGAGATCATAGAGCGCCATATATCAATCATCATGCTTAAACAGAAATATCAGCTGAGAAACTTGGTAAGACCAGAATTACGTCGCTTACACAGACTCATTTCCTGCACACCATCCATCCACGTCAGACAAGCCGAGATACTGGGAGATTTTGGTAACGTTTTCGGAAGAGCCCGCAGTCTGCATGAGCTTGATAAAATGTTGCTTGATATCCACAATGTATACAGGTGCGTAGGCGCGGCGGCGTGGACTCCCCGAGGTCCCCGCATGTCGATGAGGCGATGTCCTGCGTGAAGAATTTCCATATGACGACGGGCCTGAGTTGGAAGGGTATGCATGACGATCGTAGGAACGATTGGGTGATTGGGATCGAGTTCGAGGCCGAGTTCGCCGGTCATCATAGTCATGGTGGCGATCGCGCGTAGCTTGCTGCGGCCTTCGAGGATCGTTTGACCTTGAAGGTCCTGCCCCTTGCCTCCCCTGTGGATATATAGGTTTCAGTGCCATGCAAGATAAGTACCAAGCATACCTCGGGTGCTTCGAACCCAAGCAGGCCTTTGAGACCTGAATCCCAAGATGATACATCGACGCCACATTTTCCGAGCATGTTCCTTGACGTCTCTTCATCGTGCACCAGCAGAATCATCGGCCCCAAATTGGAGACCGTCTGCTCCTCAAAGAAATTCTTCAAGCGCGCGGATATCACCATACTGTCTAGTTCTTCTGTCGTACCGTGTTGAAAAGTCTAAAAGCCAGAATTACTTTCGTAGTTCAAGTCGTTCAGAGGATGATCGAATACCAGTTTCTTGGAACCTGCATTCATGAACTTATTGTTCGTGGAGTAAAGATGAATAGAAGATCCTGCTTTGAGCTGAATTTCGGGTATCGTGGCCTCTGAAATCCCACAATCGAGCGCGGTTGGGTGCATGCGCCTCTCCGCACTCGCGCGGATGTCATCGAAACGAGGTGTAAACACAAACGAGTAGACGCGAATGGAATGAGTCCAGGAGGTATCATCCAGACTATACATCTCGGGATTGATACGATTGTGCAAAATCTGATAAAGCAAACTAACAGGTCGCGTGGATAAGCTGGTCAATTCAAAAGCTGTCAGTGGGGAAAGTGACATACCGCCCATGTTCGAATCCCCCACGCTGAACCCCATCGTCTCCAGATACAAATTGTTTGTTACTCTGACTGTTATCTGTAGAAACGCGGTTCTTTACAGTTTTGATTTTCAAAGTACCAAACTTGTCTGCAAACTCGCTGGGGTTCCGAAAGTAGATTGGTGAGAGGGACTCAAAGTCGGTAGATAAAGCGGGGGGTGCCCTAGGATATGGTTTATGGAAGGCCCGGACTATCTCTCGAATTTGCTGCCCGGAGAGTAGCAGGTGGGATGTTCCAGCGCGTTTGATTCCTGTCCGCAACATCGATGAGTTCTAGCATGATGCCCACCAATCCTGGAAGTCACCAAGAACGAGCTCTATAGGCTCTTGAGGGCCCGTCCCACGCGTTCTGAGAGGAGACGCATCCCCCGCGATAATTTGGGCTAATTTCTTGTCGTCGTAACGGTATTCGGGCCGGCCAGGGTGACACTATGAGTCGCTTAAGTACACACATCAATGAATTGGTTTACCAGTCAACGTGGGGCCGGAACCCTCCAATCTGATAGTACTCGCGAATCATTTGTTTGTTTCTCTGAGGGAGGAATATGAACTTCAAATGGGAGTAGCCTCGAGGCGGCGCCTAAGTTTAAGGCATGTTGATCGAAACAAGCAAGCTTGTTTATTTGCCGGGTGCCCCGGAATGGTTCCATGTACGAGTACCGGTCCGTGGGGGCCGGGCCCTACGTTCAACACTGTCTCAACACATTTTTCGTTCCCAACTCGTTCCCCGACCTGAATCACCTCTGAATACACATCAAGAGCCAATGCATTCTTTATCCTCTCCTCGCAACTTTTCCATATCATCAGCCTGTGCGCCTCTCTGCTCATGCAAGATCTGTTGAGGGATTGCACCAGTATCTGATATGGTCGAGTCGACAGGCGTCGACTGTGGTCCATTTGACGCTACCTGGTGTTCCAAAGAGGGACGCTCTGAAGACATTTTGATTTTCCCTCCACCATTCTGCTGTAGCGTGCATATATGTCTCATCGAAAAGGTGCATCCGATGACTGTAGAATCATGCGACTGGTTACGCTCTGCCAGATATGTACTATACACATGATACATCAGCGGCATGTCCAACTCCTCGACTTTCTAATTGCATCCTCTACGTCTTATTGAACCAGATTCCGGCACGATCACGAACTGTCTCTCCTTGGGGACTTGCGATACCATCGCCCGCACCCCACATACCATTCAACGAGAGACCGATCTGACGTCCATCAACAACTATCTCTGCGGAAGCTGGGCTAGTGAAGGTCGTCTCGCCTCCAAACACCCAGTACGGCTCAGAAGCATTGTTCTGGGGCTGATTAAACTGTGAGCTCCCTACAGTCCCAAAGATCGAAAGAGTATAGGAACAAACTCACGTAACTTCTTAAAGCGCTGACGTTGAAATGGTTACCATCAAAGTGGCTAAGCCTGATGTGCGACATCCATGGACTATCCCATACCCCTATGAAGGTTGGTATTTCGGGATCCACGGCACCGGGAAAGATTGTCGACAGGTTCGCGGCAAGAGCCTTACAAGAGCTTGATGCGGCCGGATGATCTACCGAAACTAAGCATAGCTCGACGTCGCCGTATGCGTCGCTCTCGTATACGCCAGCCAAGGATGTAAAGTCGGCGGACGCGTCTGTGGCGTTACTGGGGCGTGGTGTCGCAACAGGGGGAAGAACGGAAAGGATGGATTTGTATCTTCATCGGATTCGTTTCAGGCGAGACCTCCGACTCCAGCATCATGTCCACACACCTTGCATCCCAATCCACAGGCTCTAAGTTGAGGGCCTCGTCTATCAGACGAAACTTGATGATTTGCATCAAGTAGGATCCATAACTAAAGTCGTTGCATAGCACTGCAATACCAAGATCATCGAAGGGAAGCCTCGTAATCTGTGAATAAAATCCTGATGTTGAAGTGCTTTAGCGTAGAGTTACCAAGGCAGCAACTGATGTGGTTTACCGGGAGTGCCACCATCATGCTCAACGACCTCTGACAAGTTCTAATTAGTATTCGGTGAGAAGGGCGGCATCCTTTTCCCTACCGTGCCCTCTGTACGTGCTACGCGCCTGTCCCCCTCCATAGACCGCTGGGGAGAGTTCCGGTAGTCCCCTGTGAGAAGGGCTCGTGATCTGCGTCAAACCAGAGGATAAAGCACAAGCTCACGCGATAGGAAACGCGATGGAAACCCCGGTGGATACCTTCTCGATCACTTCAGGCGGAATTACTGACTGATTAGTACCGGGTTTGTAGCCTCTAAGCAGCAGTACTTGAAGCCAGATGGCCTATATAACATGAGATTGAGAATAGGCTGAGAGGAAAGAAGTGGCGTTGTTACCATATCGACGGCATTGCTGATAATGCCACCAGCTCCTGACAGTACTGTCACACTACATTAGCTTTTTGAGGGTGTGTTGAGGTAGATAGGCATACTATTTCCATCCTCGCCGCCGGTGGTAGACCAGAACGGAAGTGCCTTAGGGGTGCCACCCAACGGGTTCTCGGAATAGTTAACACCATGTCTTACCATACCATCCGCGAGGTGTCCTAATTTCGCGACATCGTATGAGTAGGTGGTCGAGGTTAGACCTAATGGCTCAAATATATGTTGCTTGACATATCGAGCGAAAGGTATCTTTGAAGGGAGAAGCAGGGTCGGCAGATAAGACAGAACACCGTACGGATTATTGGTGTATTGATAGACATCCCTGAATTCCGCCGATGGGCGTTGGAAGTTCATCTTCTTGATCTAACATGCATGGTAATTAAGTCGGGCTTGATAAATATATAGGAGGATGCTTTTACCAGGGTCGGGATGTCGTCTGTCCACCTGTAGGAGAAGTCGTGGCGAGGTAGGCCTATTCGATGGCTTAGGGCGTCAATTATCGTCGCTTGCTTCGCAGCAATCGTGTCCACTAATCCCCAACCAGGCACAATGGACGCAAGCTTCGAAGTCCATAACAAACGTGGAGAAAGTGTCTCGTTGCTGATTAGGAGCCCAGTGGCGATCGCATTGAACAACTATCACAACAAACATATTGATGATTGGTGACGTCTTCCCAAGATGAAATAAAGGTATGAGCCTTACCTTCGAGTTAGAACCGATCGCAAATAGCGTATTTTCCGTTACACGGCTCCCGTCAGCGAGGATAGCGACCCCATATCCCTTTGTCTCCACAGTCCATGCTCCCATATCATCTTTACGGACGACGGAGATCGCGACACCCCCTGGCGATTTCCATTCTGCGAGTAGATCGTTGATAAATGCATCCGTGGCGTTATTAAGCACAGGCTTGTTCTGCGTCCCCTGACCGAATGCGGGGCTAGATGCATAGAGAAGGCAAGGTACGATGAGACTACTAAGAAGGGCTTCGAGGCGCATGTCTGCAAAAGTGCTGAATTGTTTGAACATACGACATTTTTTAGCATGCTTCTTATACGGGAATCGGGATAGACCACCCTCCGGCTCAGAGAGATTCGCATGCTGCGCACTGGGTCCCGATACGTGTATTCCGCTCACAGGACCGAAGTATCCTGCCAATGGTACAGCTTATCGACCAGAGCATGCCCGAGTGAGGTCCAGCTTCATAGCCCGGTGATGCCCAGACAATGGCTGCTGCATGGGGTGAGAGTCAATGGGCATGCAATGTACGATGTAGGGGCCACGTCGTGGATGGATGCATTGGACTGATGTGCATTTGCTGGACAGTGGTCGCTCCGCAGCGAAAAAATCGAGTTTATAGCCGGAAATGCGGTACGAACCGCGTGACGATGAGGACCAGAACGTGCGAGGATGTCAAGATTAGACTGTGCAGCCATCAGTGGGTGGTACGAGTACCGAAGTAAAGAAGGGCAGTGATACTCTACTTACTACCAGTGCCTTGCATTTCCCTTTCAACCCTGGACCCGCATGCGATGGCAGGGAACACTCGTACATGCTGTGGTCAAGGAGGAAGGCTGGCTTGTAAAAGGCATTACGCCAAGCAGCAGCCACCGCGGCACCCGGAATACTTGTCATGAGGCCACTCAGCGGAGCTTGTTCAGTAAGGCGCGAAGGAAATCGTCGATAAAGGCGTCCATCACGTCATCAAGCAAAGGTTTGCGCAGCGTCCGATCAGGGGCCGTTCCGCAGAGCGGAGGGAACGAAATGACGCTAGGGAGCCTAACTTGGAGACGTGGATCCCGACGCTTGGAAGTCGGGCATGTGGAGACGGCGTATGGTCGAGGCACCTGGTACCGGGCAAAGCTGGACGGGCCGTGGCGAAGCGAAGCATGTCTCCTACGTGCCAACATGCTGCGGTAGTGATATACATATCCCGCGAACATCGCGCTACCCTGGTGCTGTCTCTCAATAACAGCACGCCCGGTCTGTTTGCATGTCCGTGGTGCCTTCAGAACCATCGTTGTGGACAGTACTCCGAGTCGTCAGTGACTGAAGCGACGGTCTTCGGTTCCGGGTTCATGGAAGATATGAACCAAGTTACTCTATAAATCGCAGTCACTTCAAAAGCGATTCTCAGGACGCATGAAGGTGCTTTGATAAAGAAGAAATTTGTTCACCCTGCAAGGACGCGTCAAATCCTGTTAAATCGTATGTAAGTACGAGAATAATATTTGGGAAGACGTTGGGATGTTCACTGGATGTTCGGAGGAGGAGGAAGGCAATGGGGTCCAGACCAAGCACACGCAAACGACCCACTTTGTAGTTGATCACTCCGACGTTCCTAAGGACGTTCCGCGTTCATGTTCCCTCGAGAGGAACTATACTCCTCAGATACCAGCTTTCTCGCACTATGTTACCCATACCGCGTGTATGAATGGAGGGCCACTTCTTCGACAACGCACAAACGCTAGTGCACTCGTCACAGCACGGCCTGGTCCGCTGCCATACTAACCTGAAGCACCTCAGTAACGTCGACGCCGTCATCAGAAACACAATCCCAAGACCGTCTCTCTCATCCGCGATGCGGTGCGGACCACCACAGGCTTTCTAGGCAACGGCCTCCTCGCGGCTACCGTCTCTGATGACACTTTTGCCAGCCCCAGTGCGCGTCAATTCTATGGTGCTGTACGCGATACGCCCAGCTCATCACAAATTGTACGTTTTCTGCGCGCGATTGCATTGGAACTTCGTGGCTGATGGGACTCAACAGACATAGGAGACAATCTCCACTTTGGTCTCGCGTGTCAGCAGGGTCAGGCAGACGGGGATACGAACATTGGCATTCTCCCTGTCGGCGATGACGTGTCTGTTGGCCGTATTCAGAGTGTCCTCGTCGGCAGACGTGTCGTGGCCAGCACAGTCCTCGGGACGTCAACGCCAATACCACATCATGCGCCCCTCTTACATTATTTTGGTCAGGTGTGCGAACTCCTTGGCGCAGTCGCCGTCTCTACCCCTCGACCTTCCTCCTCTCTACCGGACCTCTCACCCTTCGGAGCACGCCTAACCATAGGCCGCGCCACCAAATCCGCACTCATCTCGATCTCCTGCAACTCTCGGGCACTGCCACATCCCCGGAATGACCATCGATGACTATGGCGCATCCCCGTAAACACAATCGAAGTCGGCCTCGGGCTGCACAATGAAACCGTAAGTTCCACGTTCCCACTCCAATTCCTTTAAATATTGGTTTTTACCCAGGGTTCGTAGGCTGTTTTTGTGGTAACACCCCACCCTATTTCCGCCAGCTCTATTAAGCGCATGCTGTCGCTGCTGCTTGCGCCGCGGCGAGGAAGGCGAACCTTGACCATGACGAACTCGGCCAGACAAGAAGCGCGGGTTCGAGCCGTTCGAGAATGATGATGCGGTCGTGCCAGTGGTGAATAGCCTGAGTGGGATGAGTCTTCTTGAGCTGCACGCTGTCGCAGATGAGGTCTCTGGAAAACTCGGTATGCGTCTTTTCCTCTTTTCGTTTTTCATTACCCTGCGTGCATGCTGACCTCCCATCTTGGAATTAGCCAAATCTGCCCCCTCCATGTTAATACACTAGCACGTTCATGGGATCCCGCAACTCTCCTCGCTCGTCCCTCTCCCTCCCCAACCTCTCCCACCTCGTCCTTCGCTTTGCCCCCACTCCGTCCCCCGCGAATGCCGAGCAACCGCCAATGTTGCCTCAAGACACGCCCGCTCCCCCCGCCCTCCTCTCTCTCCTGCATGTCCCGCACGCCGCCGCAGCCTGAAACGCTTCACCGCATAGCTCACTTCTTAGCCTCAGCGCCTCTGAGGTCCACATATTCCCGATAAAGTCGGGAAACATGGCTACGCGCCACTTGCAACGCTCGTCCGAGAAGAACGCGTCGGGGTAGTAACGCCTGCGCCTGCCGACGTTTCTGCTTCCCCTCTTTCTGCTAAAGGTAATGCAGAGACTTCTGGTAGGTCTCTCTTCTTTCGCTCTTCCTTTAGGTAACTGACGTTGCCTGACGTCTGTAGTGTATAATCGCAATACGGGAGATCGTCATGCGGTATTGACGATGGAGTCGAACTCAACACTTTGCAATTGTTGCTAATCAAAGTGACGCTCATGTTCGGTTGACTCTTTCATCTAGAACAATGTCAATTGAAAGCCGGACTAGACTCGCTGGATGCAGGCCTGGACGCAGAAGGCGAGGTCATCGTTATGCGCAGACGGCTGATCGACGTGTGTTCTCTTTTCTTACACCTCTTTCCTTTTCCCTTGTCCTTTTCTCCAAGAGCCGTTCTTTCTTCCTTTCGTGGTGTGCTGCATCTGCGTCTTGATTTACTTCTCCCCAGGCGGCTCGTTCCTATCATCCTTTTGCTCTTTTTCCAATCTTTCAACCTTTCAATCCAATCCAATTTGTATTCACCCGTCTCCTGCTCCGTTCCTTCCTATCTAACACGCCCGTCCCGCGCACGGTGGGATCGGGAGGCCCAGCCCAGCCCAGCCCAGCCCAGCCCAGCCCAGCCCATCCAATTGCGCCGGACGCGTTCCTGTACTGCCGATCATCCACCCCTGCCCCCTCCCCCACATCAACGTGGACGTCCGAGACCCGTATCTCCGTCGTACCCGCCGAGTGTACCTTTTACGCATCACTTCCCGGGGCCCAGCCCACGTCACGTATTCCTGTTTCCTATTTCTTGTTTCCTGTTATATCCCGACGGTACCTTTTCTTCCCTGTCACTTTGGGCTTGGTGCGCGACGTCGCCCTCGTCCTCGGTTTGCGTTTCGGGTTTCGGGTGCGCCGCTGTCGCGCACTCCCCCTCCTCTACTTCTCTTGGCTTCTCCTCGGTTCTTGTATTTTGGGCACTGGGACACTGGCATCTGGCACCTTGATAAGGCCCAGACTCAGGACTAGTACGAGGGCTGCTTCTGTTCGGTTCCCGCCTTCCTTGATTGGCTGGATGGATGAATGAATGGGGTGGCAGTGGTGTGGCAGTGCGGCGTGTCCTCCCGAGCCTGAGGTCCAGGCACATGGCCTCGGTGCCTCGTTTGACCGATGGGAGGCCACCAGACGTGTTTACGATGTTGGGTGCTGTGGGGCGGGTATGGGTGGGTGGTTTCGGGTACGCTGTGGTGTGTGGCCGGCCTTCGCTTGCTTGGTGTTGAGTCGTCGGGGATTTGCGAGGGCTGGGCTGGGCAGGGAGGGAATACGCAATCAGGACGAAGGACGATCGGATCCGATGCCCTCGTGTGGTGTTCCGTCATGTCGACTTCATTTCCGCATTACGCCAGTGCCTGCGCGTATGTGGTGCTGCTGCCGTACAAGGGTGTCCCTGTCTCTCGGGTCCTTGATCATCCCCATCCTGTCCAAGCAATGGGATCTTTGCTTCCTTGTCCTATGTACTCACGGGCGCCTTTGACGGGTGACACAATCGCATCACATCGTTGAAGGGACTTGCCCCATTCACTCGCGGCTTCCGGGTTGACGTAGCCGGGTCGGAGCAGGGGGGATGTGGGAGGCTCTTGGACTAGATAGGTGTGGCGGTGCGCTCGGGGCGATCTTTTCGATCTTTACTGGCTGGGCTGACGACAGAGCTGCGGGTATAGCAAGCGCGGGAGGAGTAGATGTAGGGTCATGGGGCGTGCGGTAATTCAAACATTGCAGCTGCGCACAAAGGCGGGAGTGGGGGACGGTCATGTTATCTCGTTGTACAGGGGCTGCAGGAGGAAGGAGGAGTAGGGACGTCGGGGTGGGAGCAATGGCGGGAAGAGATGCCGTGTGATCCGGGGGCGATGTAGGATTAGATTAGATCGGCGTTTCGAATTGAATTGAGTCGGTGGTGAGCCGAGCCGAGCTCGTGTGAAATGGAGTCACGGGACGGTATTAGTGAGTTTATTGGCGGAGTGGTTCTCCTTTACTTAAACCCTCACCGATGGCGACGTCGCAACCCATCGCATTGCCTGCCTCCAGCCAGCACAACAACGACTACGCAATGGGCTCATACACCGGCTCAGCCTCTGGTCCATTCAACCCCGCCTCCTACACCCGCCACTTCCTAGGCTCCCCCATCTCCTGGCGCGCAGGTTCATTCGGCGCCCGCTTCCCCCAGGGCTCTCCCTCTGCACATTTGTTTAGTGCATTAGAGTGCGTGCTATGCTGCTTTGTGCCACCCAACCCCCACTGACACAACTACAGCCACCCCAAGAGCTCAATAGACGAGGTCTCTGTAATGAACGCCTTCAATGTCTTCGACCGCGAAGGCGAGCTCTGCCGCGACTACAACTGCTGTGGCACCCACCTCCGGGACCTCCACGCTCTGCTCGAGCACTTTGAAGAGGTCCACGTGATTGTTGTCGATCCCTCCGCCCCCAGTGCGCAGATCGCTATCCCGTTCAACCCCCAGCCGCTCGATGGCTCCCACCCACATCAACAGCACCCGCACCCGCATACTCTGCCCCGGCAACCGTCCCACGTCCCTTTTGACTCGGACGACATGGAGCTCGAGCTGGATCTCGACAACTCGACCCACCCTCCGCCCCACCCCAGTTCCACACGCAGCTCGCCCTCCTCTACCGCCCCTAGTCCCCCACACACGCCCGGCAACCCCAACCTCGCGCAGTTTGCACACCAGTATGGCCAGTTCCAGCATCACAGGCCGTTCACAAGTGCACACACGTCTCCCTATACCTCCCAGCCGCCTTCCCCCGGCTCGTCCTCGTCACATCCTGGCAACCCCAACCCACATATGTCGGTCCAGAACGTCGGTGTGCATTTTCCGAATGCGGGCGCAGGCACCCAAACGGTGATCACCCACCCGGAGGAAGCGTTCAACGCCTATGCACGATTTGCCGCAGATTACTCATCACATATGCCCGGAACTCAGTTCAACGCTAGCGGAGGCGAGGAGATTGTTGTCAATGGGGTGGGCGTAGGCGAGTATCCTGCTTATGTGGGTCAGATGCCTGCTGGCGTGGCACAGGTGGGCGACCAGCAGGGTCAGGGTCAGCAGTGCATACCGCCCGCACTGCTGTTTGCCTCGACGTCATCGTCACCGCCAATAGCCAATGGCGACATCGCCGGTGCCCGAGTAACCAGTCCTCCTGCTCCTATGAACCCAAAGCTCAAGTTGAAGGTCCGTGGAGGACTCTCGATGGCCTCCTCTTCACAGCCCAGCACACCTTCTACGACCACATCAGCCGTCCCCACACCCTTCAGCGCAAATCCTCCTCTTCCCACCGCCACCACCGCTGTCTCCACACCAGCCACCACCCCCGCCCACACACCCTCCCACACCCCACTCCCACCCGCCGCCCCCTCTCTCCTCCTATCCAAACCCTTCCGCTGCCCCAAACCCAACTGCAACAAGTCGTACAAGCAAGCCAACGGGCTCAAATACCACATGACGCACGGGTCGTGCAACTTTGCGCCCCCGAAGGATCTGGAGCACGTCAAAGACCTGCTCGAGCGCAAACGGCGCGAACGCGAGGCCAACGCCTCCGCCGCCGGCCTCTCCCGCAGCGCCTCCCTCGGCGCCCTCGGCTCCCGGCCCCCCGGCAGCACCACCTCCAGCACCCATCCGCCCCTCACGCACTCGACCGGCGAGCCATTCCTTCAGAACCTCACGCACTCGGCGTACGGGGACCTCGGCTCCATCACGGAGACGGAGCTCCGGGAGGTGGAGCGCGAGGCGGAGAAGCGGGTACGGCCGTTCGCGTGCGGGGTGGGGGACTGCCAGAGGAGGTATAAGAATATGAATGGGCTGAGGTATCATTATCAGCATTCGGGGGATCATGGGGCGGTGGGGCTGGCGTTGTTGGCGGGGGGGTTGCATGAGTGTTTGGGGAATACGGGGGGGGAGGGGAAGGGGAAGGGGAAGACGATGGGTGCGGGTGGGGGTGGGGGGGTGGGGGGGAGTGCGGAGGAGGGTAGGGAGGGGAGGAGGAGGGGGGGTGCGCCCGCTGTACAGGGGGGAGGGGTGCATCGGAGTGCGGCGAGTAGTGTGCGTGGGGGGAGCGTGAGTGTGCCTGTGAGCCGCGCGACGAGCGTGAGCCGCGTGGGGACGCCTGTGCCGCCTGTGCCCAAAGGAGGAGGAGGGTACGTCAATGGCGCGACGACGCCGTTCACGCCGGGGTACACGAATCTCGCCCCGGTGGTTCCCGTGTCGGTGGGTGGGGGGGACGGGTCGAGTCCGCCATTGACGCCGCTCACGGCTGCCGTACAGGGGCTTGGACTTGGGTCGGGGATGAACGTGCAAGGTGGGGTGGGGGGTGTGAGGTCGCAGCCGCATTCGCCGACGGGGCATGGGCAGGGGCAGGGGACGTTCCAGGTTCAGCAGTCGCAGTCGCCGTCGCCGCATATGCAGCATCAGCAGCAGCAGCAGTTGGCGTATCAGGCGCAGTTTGTGGAGTTGCAGAGGAGGCAGTATTTGCAGGCGCAGCAGGCGCAGCATCAGGCTATGCAGGCGCAGCAGCAGGCTCAGGCTCAGCAGCAGGCTCAGCAGCAGGCGGCGGCTCAACAGGCGCAACAGGCTCAGGCTCAGCAGCAAGCGGCGGCGCAACAGCAGGCTCAGCAGGCGGCGCAGCAGGCGTTCCATCAGCAGCAGCAACAGCACCAACGAGCCCAACAACAAGCCCAGCAGCAGCAGCAGTACCACCACCAACTCGCAGAGCAGCAGCAGCAACCCCAGCAGCAGCAGCAGCACTTCCACGCGCAGCAGCAGCAGCAGCACCACGAACACATGCAGCTGGCGGACGCGGACGCGCAGGCGCAGCAGGAGTTTGTGGAGGCGCAGAGGAGGGAGTTTGAGATGCAGCAGCAGCAGCATGGGCATATTCAGCAGCAGCAGCAGCACGGGGACATCCCGATGGCGTAAGCTTCACTGGCGCGAGCTACTCCCCCCTCGCGAGGACGACGTGGCGGCGGCTTCAAAAGTATACGTATATTTTGGATTTCACCTTTTCCTTTAGTTCTCTCTCCGACACACCGCACCCACCCACTGCACGCCGCCGCCGTTCCCTCGTCTCGCACAAAACGAAAACGAAAATAAAAACAGAAGCCGTCGATGGAAACGGATCGTACCACCCCCTCCCCCGCCCCGCCCCAGAGAGGGTGAGGTTAATTGTACTACTTATACTTACTCTTTTCTTGACTTTCTTTTCGCTCCTTGACGTGTAGTTATTATCGCTCCTTGTTTCTTTGTTTAATAGATTGATCATGCCCTCCTCTCCTCATTCTTTGTTCTCCTTCCGCGTTTCGGGTCTCGTTCTTGTTCTTCTTCCCGTTCCCCGTCTTCCTCGTCATCCCTCGCCTCTTACCCGTCTTGATTCATGATCTTGATTCACGCTGCTACACACTCATGCATACACCGTTAATATTCTACTTGCTCGTGCTTATTCACCTTGTAGGGCTGGCTTATATTACTACTATACTACTACCAGATGACCCCCTTATTCCACCGTTACGATTTGAAAATTGAAAAAGTTGATGTCTTGTGTCATGGCTCGATGCTTCATTTGTGGCTAGCTGTGGTACACGCATATGTTCCAATACCTCCTTCGTCATGGGTTGGCTGCACCGTCGCTGAGTCAGTACGTCGCATCCGTAATGAGCGTATACTCGAACGGTTCAGTTTTTTTTTCCGTCCGCAGCTTTGAAATCGACTTCAATTCAATTACGGCGGACCGCAGCCTCGCACCCCACACGTAGAGTACACATCCTACGCCATCGGAGCCTTTGCGTACTCCTATCGGGACAGCCAAGCCATACGAACTATCGGTTTTCATGGAGCCCGTCGTGGCGCTTCGCCAGAACATTCGCGACCTCAGGACCTAGCATCAACGGTCAGTCAGCACATTCCCCGATCAGGTCGGGAAACCGCCATTTCGTTGACGGAACGGAACAGATTTCGGAACAACGCGACACCGAGGGTTCGGAGGATGCTGACATACATGCGCAAATATCCGCCCCCCGCCTCGAGCCTCAACGTTTTGCCATGGACACCGGCCGTCTAAGTTTGGCGCTCTGTCGTCTCCTGAGCATCTCTTGACTGGAGCCTCCTCTTTCTGGCGAAGTCTTCTGACCTCCGTTCCCCATCCATCTGGAGGTGCTTTGCGATTTTCTAGGGGCTGCATTGGTTTTGGAGTCACCATCGTGCACATGAACACTCTGTACCCCCTCGGGATATGTCACTAAGGGACACCCCCTGCGCATCCGCACGGGCACCTCTCCGCAGTAGCCCTCCCCTTCCAATCGCACACTATCCGGACTTTGCTCGGCGAACCAGCTCAGAGCTCCTAAATATGTGCGATTTCCTTCACGTCACTCCCGATGCAATTCAATGGTGTGTCAGTGGTGGGACGTCTTTCTTGCTCTATGACCCGGTGTACACGGTGCCAGTAATCCGTGGTATCGTGTACAATACTGCGGAGGCTCTGGTTGTAAGTTGGCCCGGGGGGTCGGGGCTGAAGTTGTTCCGTCGTTCCCTGGAGCGCCTCCATGTCCAAGTCCAAGTCCCAGTCCATGGCAGTTCCCTCGGGATCGTGGGCTCCTTAACTTACGGATAACGGATATGGAGTGCTGCGCTTCATGAATTCGCTCGTTTTGGAGCTCGTATGGATGGCAGGAGGAATGGGGACGTCAAATTTGGGGGTACTAGTAGGTCCTTTCTGCTTTGAATCAGGTCCGAAACCCTGCTAAGCATGGGTCTTTTGTATTCAGGTGTTAACTTGGACTAGTTGACTCCATTTTCCACGACGGAGACGTTGGGTGCTGTGCGGAATATAAGTCCCTCCCTGCCCCCGCCACACACTTCGTAAGTCACGATGAGAACGGAAACGTAAACGCGGAGGACACACAAAAGGATTTCAGCCATGATAGGGCTCAACCTATATCCTCTCCATTACTACCTCAACATCGCCGCGCGCCAAAACCTGGCCTGAGCTCTCACAAGCGTCAGTGATGTCCGTCCCGTGCAACCATTGAATCCTTGGACGACGGCGTCGCACGACACGACGTGGGTCTCCGTTTCTCCTTGGGCTTTTACCCTACTACAGGTCCAAAGTGCTGTCAGCTTTGTCCGTATTAACGCGCGTCTGTTTCATGACCATGGTCATCTCGCCGTTATCAGCCGACAACCCTTTGGTCATGGTATTGTCGGCCGGGTTTCCTCTTTTGTCGGCCGAGTTTCGTCTGGCGCTATTGAAGCCAGCCTCACCGTTCATTCGCGCTCCAACACTGGTGCGGTGATTGTGGATTTTCTTTCATCAAGATAGCGAACCATGAAGAGTGCTCCTGTGACCACGGACTGCCCAAGGCTCGCGGTGCGCCCCTCCGCGACGATTTCGACATCATTTGATGAGGTCTGCATCTTTGTCTCCGCTGCTCATGTGGGGCTATGTCTCGCTATTTTCGACTACGCTTCCTTGAACAAAATGTGCGATCCATCGAGCGACAGATAGATGGCCGCCTTCCGATCTGATATCTATGCGAGCGCCAACGCTGTTCTAGTTCGTAGATCCGTAGATCTCTGCGGTGCAAACTCATTGAATTTACGAGTAACAGGCATTTAAGCGATGCGTAGATCTGTTGATCAGTTTACTCTATTCCATACGGTCCCGAACCCTTGTTCAACATCTCCTCTTGTCTCCTTCAGGTCAATTTTGTCTTTAAGATGATCCCTCTCGTTTACAAGCCCCCTGATCGAAAGCTCCGCTTGTCACGCTCTACTCATTGCTCACCGTGTATCGCCGGATATCAGTCCGCGCTTGTGCTATCTAACAGGTCTTGGCTTGTTGTCTAGAAACACTGCCTCGACCCACAAAGTTCTCTTATCTTCAGGATGGCATCTATGTTACACGGAGGCCGTTTCGCGTTCCGAGATCTACACCGCTCGCACCATACCGAACAGCACAGCGATCCAATCATTGATCACTCACACACGATCGAAGCAATGTCGAGGAATGGCGCCAATCTATATCTCCTTCACTCTATCTGCCCTCACGATCTCACGTGCCTGTCATGCAATTGACTTCCTTCTTGAATCTTATCCCTGCTTCCTGATTTTGATCACCGACACCACATGCTCATCCTGCAACGAGGACGTCCCCTCCCAGGCCTGTCGAGGCTGTCCCCCTCAAACCCACAATAGCCTCCTTATCTGGGCATCCGGCTCTCGGCATCCACTAGCGCCATAGTCTTACACCCGATTCACACAATCGACGAGGAGGTGCCCGGTCTATTCGTTCGCCTTATTCGATCCCAGATTAGATTGCCTTCTCTGTCAATCACCGTCATTATCCACCGCCTTCAGCTCGTTTGGCGTGTGAGCTGGATCAGTCGGCGGGTTGAAACGGATTACCCCGTCATGGACTAGCTCAGCTCCTCCTGAAACGAGTTCCGGCTCGACAGAACCCGTCCAGAGAGACAGACGTCCCCCCTCCGACGTGTATGTTCCGGGGAACGTGGAGAAGGGGTGCCCTGGCTGTTGTGGCCCGATGATCCTCGCACCGGTTAAGACGGCAGGCCCTTCGGTTCTACGGGGACTATAGCATGGAGTGGGCTTATCTTGTTGCTCGCATGAAGGCAGGCGCATGGTGTCATACTTTGGGTGTCTATTGGATACGTGACGCATGTCGACGCTTTTCGTAACGTCTGGCAAGAGCATACTACTCCTACTGGCTCGCAGAGAGACCTTTGGTACCTAGATGCCACATTGTCCAGTCTAGATTTGTAACAGAGGGCAGAACATCGAAGTCTCAAAGTTGTAGTATAGACGTCTATGGACCCAGGTACGTCTACACTTTTTAGACAAGGTCGACAGTGAGGCTTGGGAGACGAAGGAGGACATAACCTACCCGATCCAGATAGTCAGATTTTTCGTATCTCCCACCATTGACTGGTCAAAATTGGTTGTCTAGCACCAGGTCTCGTTACAAGAGTGTGGCACTTCAAGGAAAGGTGATCATATTTGAGGAGTGGCCTTCCTTGACAGAAGGGTATCGCCACGCAACGCCAGATATACAAACCGGGGCTCCCACTAGTGCTAGCAGGATCAGAGGCTGTTTAAATGTATGGGATGCTCAAGACTCAAGCGCGACTCAGGATCCTTGCAGTTAGGAGCGAGGTACGCCTTCAGGAACAGCTGGCGTCGGCCGATCGGCGAAGATCAGCGATCGCGTTTGATACTTAATCTACACGATCATGTTGTACATATACGCGTCTTAGCCAAGTATAATTCTGTTGCGATCGCAAGCATTCGCTGGAAGACGGATCTTATATAGCTTTTCAAAGCAGAGCCTGACATGATTTACAGTCACGATGTTCGCCTACTTCCAAGTGTATAAGTTATTTCTCGTAAGTAGCGCTTCATAGATCAGACCAGTCAAGACATACAATTATCCTGGATTCCTCGGGCTTTCTGACTCCTGGAGAAGAAGGTCCATGGAATGGTCATGAATCTTTCAGACCCTTGAATGAGAATGACAGCAAGCCCCAAAATGATATTAAGCCAAATTCAACGCCCGCGAATGCCAGAGTGTTGAACTCCGAGGTCGAGGGACAATGTTTTCATCCCAAGCTAAACCTCTTCTGTAGGACTTGTGTATAGCACAGTTCTGAAGGAAGGAAGGTCAGTGAACAATGAATTGAATAATGTGTGTGGGTTAAAAGTAATAATTAGGACCCATCGATATCCTGATCCTGCAGACAAAACGTAATTGTTACAGATTCCGGTGGCATCGGGCCGATCATGTGGTTAATTTCCTCGTAATTTCATCAACACGCGAGGCACCCCTTCAGGGCAGCATGGCGTTCCAAGCGCCGAGTCGGTGTCCTGATTTCTGGGCTGTTCTTCTAGAGTTGTTCTTCTTTTGTCCCAGCTCACGCCAGGCCCGTTGAGCTTCCCCGTTCCCCAAACCAACCAGCACTTGTGCGGGGATTACCTGTTGCTTTGCGGCCCACACAAACTCTATGTCGTCCCGTAACGCATACACAGCGTCGACGCCCGAATGTGCCACCTTTTCCAGGTCAAACACTGCAGAGACCCCTCAAGACGCTGTAGCGTCGGAACCACCCACCCCTGAAGAGCTCGTCAACGACAGTGCGCAGCAGACAGGAAGATGGCGGGCAAAGTATTTGGTTGTGGGGGAGGTTTTGAAAAGCAATGTTGGGCTGCTGCTCGTAACAGCATCTCAGGCATTTTTCTCTTTGATGAATGTCTTTGTGAAAAAGCTTAACAGTATCGACCCACCCGTGTCGACATTTGAGGTGTGTCCTAATGAAAGACTTCAAAAACCATCGATTTACGCGACGTTACCTCGCAGTTGATTGCTGTTCGAATGGTATGTATCCCCGACTGCTTTCTGTGCTGCTACGCCTCTCATCACAGCCGATTGTTTGTCTAGATCATAACTTACGTGTTTTCCATGGCCTACATGTATGTTCTGCGTTTTTTTCTTCATTCGCGAAACCTAAAGGCAGCTTGGTTGTAGGATTTATGCCAAAGTGCCTGACCCGTTCTTGGGCCCGAAAGGTGTTCGATTATTGCTTGTATTCCGCGGGTTTTCCGGGTACGTTTACCAACGAAGAAGTGGGCTGGTCAATAACCCTCAATTTGCAGGTTTTTTCGGACTTCTGGGCATATATTATTCATTACAATATCTATCTCTATCAGACGCGACTGTCTTGACGTTCCTTGCGCCGCTATGTACAGGCATCTGTGGGGCGATCTTTTTGAAAGAGAGGTATACGGCGAGGGAGGCTTTCGCAAGCAGTAAGCATGACCATTGTCACGCTCGTCAATCCAGATTTGAGGCTGATCCCCATTTCCAGTTTTCAGTCTTTTTGGAGTTGTATTAATAGCACGTCCGGCCTTCCTCTTCGGAGATGTCAACACCATACACACTTTGTCAACCGATCCTAATGTCGCGCAGTTGGCGTCCACGAGTTCAGAAACGGTGACATCAGAGCAGAGATTGATTGCTGTTGGGTAGAACCTTTTACCATTCGAGGTTGTGCCTATAATTGACATAGGTTATCCCAGTGTCTCGTTGATCGGTGTTCTTGGTGCAACCGGTGCCTGTATGTTACTATCTCAGTCTCTTGGACGTTGGTCGTAAATACTAAACGTCTTCAGATACATCTATCACGGCCATCGGGAAGCGAGCACACCCGCTCCATGCGATGACCTCTTTCTCCTCGCAGTGTGTAATTGTGGCCGTCATCGCGTACGTCTACATGCCATGACAGCCAACTGCTAAGTTTTTGATACTATGTCCTTCCAGGATGATCATCCAGAAGACGCCGATAGTTGTGCCGACTGAGGTTGAATGGCTTGCTCTTCTCATTCTGATCGGTGTCTTCGGGTTTATTGCCCAGGTATGCATACATCATCGACGTCATGGATGTCTTTACTGATAATACAAACTAAGGTCCTTCTCACAATGGGCTTACAGCGAGAAACGGCGGGCAGAGCATCTACCGCTGTGTATACTCAGGTGCGTATAGCTCATCCCTCCTTCTAGTTCCTTTATCCTGATATCACGAATCTCGTAGGTGGTCTTCGCTGCGGTTCTGGAACGCATCTTCTTCCAGACAACGCCTTCCATCCTGTCCGTCATCGGAACTGTGATCATCATCACGGCCGCCCTTTATGTTGCGGTATGTACTAGCCATGATCGCCGATATCGCCACAGCTAATCTGCTGCTTATGTAGTTGACGAAGACCCAAGCGAAGAAAAATAAGAGCAGCCTCAGACTCAGTGGCGTACCTGAAGGAGCGCTTGAAGAAGGATTGCTAGATGGTCTATTAGCGGGCCATGCGGAAGAGCAGGGGCTCAAGGGCGCACCTGAAGAATCGAATAGGCCTCGCCAGGTGGGTGCGGCTCAGAAAACACGTTCCCTCGAAAGCCAAGAGGATGAACTCGAAGAGACTACGGCGCTACCACCCAATGAGGGTAGCGAGGATACTAAGGCTCGTATATAGACAGTGATATAGTTTCTCATTACGCCCTGCAATCCCAACATGCGGCTGGAAGCAGGGGCATCTAGATAGATATTGTATTAGCGGGGTTTCGCACGGATAGACGAGGATGATGTACATGCCTTTCGGGAACATAACTACTTACATTTATGGGCGCTGATCTTGCTACATACTATGTAAGTACTAGGTACAACAATGACCTGAACAGCTCTTTACGCTTGAGTTGTGGCGGGAAGATCTTTTTATCATTTTTCTCGTCGTCTCTGTCAAGAAAATTACAAGAATACCATGAAGCCGCATCGTATGCCAGGACACTCATGGCAAATGAAACCTGAGGCTTTCTACTTGGAATCCAATGTACCAGATTCATCACTATAACCAAATCAGTGTCACAGTAGCTCCAGGTTGGAGCGGCCGATTCCGGCTTTATCGGCCCGATTAGACAAGTCATTTCTTTGATCATTATGATTTCGGCGCAGGCACTTTTTAGAACAACATGCTGTTCCAATCTGCGGAGCCCCATTCCTCGCCCCTCTGTACTTCCAGCTTCGTTCCTCGATTCCCTGGACACTGAAGAGGCCTGCGAGCTTCTTCAAGGAACCATACAACAAGCATTCCAGTGAGACTTGCTTGGTGCTTCCCTGTGCCACGAAGAGTCATGTCGTCCCGCAACGCGTACACAGCGTTGACGCCCGAGTATGCAAATTTCGCTAGACCGTTCGCCGTTGGGACTACTCGGGACACCGCGGAATCGGAACCTCCCACTCCAGAGGAGCTCGCTGAGGATGAGATGCAGCAAGCAGGGAGATGGCGACGAAAGTATCTGGCTGTGGCGGATATTGTGAAGAACAATATGGGGCTGTTGCTCGTGACGGGATCGCAGGCGTTTTTGTCTTTAGTGAATGTCGCTGTGAAAAGGCTCAACAGTATTGACCCACCTGTATCCACGTTTGAGGTGAGTTCTCATCATGAGTAGGCTTCGAGGGCCTTGACTGAAGTCGTGCGTCTCTCTAGTTGATCGCCGTTCGAATGGTATGCTTTCTACCGACTTTTTTTTCTGACGTCTCTGATCGCGGTCGCGCCCACCTAATCCAACTTCCAAGATCATAACTTACGTATGCTCCATGGTATACATGTACGTAGTGCCCCTCCTTCACTATTCAGAATCCGACTAGAACTTCTACCTAGGATCTATGCTGGGGTGCCAGACCCATGGTTAGGCCCAAGAGGCGTTCGGCTATTGCTTGTATTCCGCGGATTTTCGGGGTACGTTCTTTTGATCTTAAACGCAAGTGGGGCGATCACTAACGCGTCGACTGTCAGGTTTTTTGGTGTTTTCGGCATATATTATTCCTTGCAGTATCTATCACTCTCGGATGCGACTGTTTTGACGTTCCTTGCTCCGCTATGTACAGGCATTTCTGGAGCCATTCTTTTGAAGGAGAGATACACAAAAAAGGAAGCACTAGCAAGCAGTGAGTGTGTTGTCTACCGTCATACTGCGTTTTCTATACGATGATGCTTGTTAGTTATAAGCCTTCTTGGTGTTGTCCTGATAGCACGTCCCGCATTCCTCTTCGGAGACGCTCACCGAACAGACCCTCTTTCCATTGATATCGCTGAGCAGGCCTTGCCAGAAAATCCGGAAAAAGGAACACCGGAGGAAAGGCTGATCGCAGTTGGGTCAGGAGCTGTCCATACCTGATATTGCATGCCACTGACATAACTTCATGCAGCGTGGCGTTGATCGGCGTCCTTGGCTCGACTGGTGCCTGTAAGTTATTCTGCAAGGCTCTTCTAGTAAGCGCGTCGAACACCGAATTGCAGATACATCAATTACAGCGATCGGGAAACGAGCACACCCACTCCACGCATTGACCTCTTTCTCTTTACAGAGCGTCATCGTTGCTGTTGCCGCGTATGTTAAATACGTTGTCTGGAGTGCCCGACATTATCATACTAAAACGATTCTTCAGGCTGGTCCTCCAGAGAACTCCAATCGTTGTGCCGACAAAGCTTGAATGGCTTGGCCTTCTCGTCATGATCGGCATCTTTGGCTTTATAGCACAGGTAATTGGCCCTCACCAGATTCAGTACATACTCCCCTGACATATACACGCTAGATTCTTCTAACGATGGGCTTGCAGCGTGAAACAGCTGGAAGAGGGTCCATTGCCGTGTACACACAGGTATTACGAGCTCACTCATTATCAATGGTATATCTGACATTGGGCTTCCAAAGATAGTATTCGCTGCAGTCCTGGAGCGGATCTTTTTCAAGACCACACCCTCCGTCCTGTCAGTTATTGGAACCCTGATTATCATTACAACCGCCCTTTACGTTGCGGTATGTACCTACCGCAACACTGCCCATTTATATAACTGATACATGGTGGACATAGGTGACAAAAGATCAAACGAAGAAAAGCAAGAACAGTGTAAGGCTTCGTGGATTACCTGACGGAGCGCTCGAAGAAGGCTTGTTGGAAGGCCTCTTGGAGGGCCACCTTGGAGACCAGAGTCCCGTGATCAAGGACGAACCTAAAGAATCGAGTGGCGCGCATGAGGTCAAAGCCCCTCAGACCACGCGTTTCTCTGCACCCCGAGGCGGTGCTCTTGACGATACCACAGCACTTCCTGCTGCTGAGGGCACCGGAGATATAAAGGCGTTGACATAGATGCTGGTGACGCTCTCCGCTGTTGCGCCACGGTCCTTCCAGGGGAGTGATTCGTAGAAGTGAGGATCTCAGACATCTAGCCAGATATTGTATAGAAGGATATCGGTGAGGACACCGAGCATTTACTGACTTGGACAATGTTGTTAAATACCGTTATGCGTTCTGGTTTTACGCGGTGTAACATGTGTCCTACGAGACAGTTTTCCTTTGCACTCATGTTAACACCATCTCGTGGACAGATTACACGTCCTGATGCCTTTGCACGCGCTCTCGACATGATTGATTTTTCCATGGTGGAGATGGGTGACATGGGTAACTGTACATACTCGGGCTATCATCTGATCAGTGGGAGCGATTTCTTTCTGCGGCGGGGAAGGATACCAGATCAATTCTGTGCGTATGATGTTCTGTTCAAAGTTATTATCAGGCGTACTCACGCTCTGCGTTACGGAGCACATGGTCATGATTCCGACACAAAAGGAAGGGGGGCGCCACGATCAGATCTGAAACATCCATTTACTCGATACAGTAAGCGTAATTTTGGGTATCCGGGCCAGGCCGATCGAGTCTCAACTCTTCCTTCGTACCTCTCACTCCAAACTTCGGAGTCTTCGCCGCCAGCATGGAATTTTGCCCTGGATCCTTTTCCTGAGTCACAGTTGCGCCCTTCAAACGTCGCTCATTCCTGTCGATCCGCGCGCAAACATCTAACCCGCAAGTAAGGACTCCTCGGAACAACGACGTCATGACGTCTAGTAGCGTATACAGCCCCTTGCCGTCTCATGGTACCGACGTTCCCCCGGACGTTGTTGAGTCTCCTCTAGGTACTCCAGCACGATCCAGGGAGCCATCCCCCCTGGAGTTGCCCAGCGCCGGTGAAGTGCAGCAGACGGGGAGGTGGCACGCGAAGTATTTGGCTGTAAAAGGAATTGCAAAGAACAACGTCGGCTTGTTGCTTGTGACAGCAGCGCAGGCATTTCTAGCTTTGATGAACGCCATTGTGAAAAAGCTCAACACTATCGACCCACCTGTACCGACGCTAGAGGTGTGTCTACTTACAACGAAGAATTTCATGGAACTTGACTCCCATGCTTCTTACAGATGATAGTCGTCCGCATGGTATGTATCCTTACCTTACAGGCTGTCATCGGGCTGATCAGACTTCGTGTAGACCATAACTTATATCTGTGCCATGACATACATGTATGGTCTCTCCCTCCTTCGGCCCTCGAGCATAGCGAATTGGAACTTGCTGACTTGCTGACTTTCTGTAACTTAGGATTTGTGCTAAAGTTCCTGACCCGTGGTTGGGTCCAAAAGGTGTTCGATTATTGCTTGTATTACGCGGGATTTTCGGGTATGTTTACCTTCATCTGGAAGCCGTGTCAGGCGGGTCAATGATAATGCGTCCAATCAGGTTCATTGGAAGTATCGGCGTATATGCTTCATTGAAGTATCTATCTCTTTCGGAAGCTACTGTATTGACATTTCTGGCGCCACTTTGTACTGGTATCTTTGGGGCCATTTTTCTGAAGGAGAAGTACACGAAACGGCAAGCTCTAGCAAGCGGTAAGTAGTAGAGGTGTTCTTGCCTTCGGCGTCCAGTGTCTTGGTATTCATGATATTCTAGTCGTCAGTCTTTTGGGAGTCATACTTATAGCGCGACCTGCGTCCCTGTTCGGAAACACTCCGCCAGGGCCTCGTTTCGCCAATCCAATTCCTGCCCAACGGTTATTGATAGGCATTCTGGAAGGTAGAAAGCAAGAGAAGAGGCTAATAGGAGTTGGGTATGTGTCTGTCCTTTGGTCTGTGCTGTGCATGTCATTGACAGTGCATAAATCAAAAATGTAGCCTAGCGTTGATTGGCGTCTTGGGATCAGCTGGTGCATGTAGGTCCTCCTTCAAGCGCCTTTTAGACGCCGCACGTAACGACAGATTCTAGATACTACTATCGCAGCCATGGGGAGACGGATAAACCCACTCCATGCAATGGCCTCTCACTCCCTTCAGAGTACCATCTATGCTGCTATTGCGTGTGTTAAATCGTACAGGACTAGGGATGTGTACTGACAAGTCTCTGCAGAATGATCATACGAAGGACCCCCATAGTCGTACCAAATGAGCCTGAATGGCTTACCCTTCTCATTATGATCGGCTTATTTGGCTTCATTGCTCAGGTACATACAAAAACCCACCAACATTGAGGAGACGGCTATCTGAAATATGAATCGACAGGGTCTGCTGACGATGGGCTTGCAGCGCGAGACTGCAGGAAGAGGGCCAATCGCCATCTACACCCAGGTATTTACAGCGCATCAATCACGTCACCTTTTTGTCTGACTTTTGAACTCCTCTAGGTGGTATTCGCCGCAATCTTCCAGTGGATCTTCTTTGGCACCACGCCGCCCTTCGAGTCCGTAATCGGAGCTCTGATCATCATCACAGCAGCCATCTACGTCGCGGTATGTACCACCTGTAAACCAGGTCCTGCACGCTATGCCTCATGCTTGGTGAATATAGGTAACGAAAAACAAGGAAAACAAAAAGATGGACATGCAGAAACAGCAAAGCGAACATGACAGAGCTCTGGAAGAAGGGTTGTCGGAGGGTTCACCGGCAGGCCGCGCTGAGGCCCCAAGGGTTGAGGTCGGAGCTGATCATGTGAATGGCGCCCATGAAGTGTCTGCCTCTCCGCAAATACGTCGCCGAACAAGTCAGGAGTATGCTACTGAGGCGACTGCGCTGCTCGCTCCTGAGGGTCGTGGAACTAGTAGGTCTACCATATAGACTCTGGGGTTGTGGCGCCACAGTCGGAAATTGTTTCGTAGATAATTAGAGATACCACAAATAACCACTTGATGGCCAAGCATCCTGTAGATGGAGATGCTTCGAGTTGTCGTCTTGGCGAGGTGATTGAGCAAGCTTCCCGTGGCCTTTGATAAGTGCCACTAGTCCTTCCTAAGAGTAGATAAGAACGAGCATCGCGGTCCTAATGCAGCCTATGGTGCTAAATACTTACCCGTGCGCGGCTTTCGAACTGACCTATTCGGCGGTACATTATAGTAATTTTGAAGAGAAGACTAATATGTGTGACAAGTAGTAAAACAGCAAAGGAGGGTGGGTATAAATGAGCGAGGGGGTGGGGGTCGTGAGTCCGCAATGTCCAAAATATATGATGTCCCGGGAGTTCCTTAGCATGTGGTGGGTGCCTTGACGGTAGATCTAAGAACCATATCAGTCTAGAGACACTAATCCCATGAACATGAAATACTTACGAGTATTGCAGGTAGTCCGCCAAGTTCTGGTAAGGGATTTCGCGGGTGAGGCAGGATCTGAAAGCGAATATGAGTAAAGAGGCACGATGTGTTCCGCCGTGACGACATACCCGGTCCAGGCAGAGACGGTGTTCCAGAAATCAATGACATAAGAGGCATCGGTGGGGTAAGGCCCCGAGGTTCCGGTAGGGCAAGGTGTTTGTGCGCCAGGAGGTCCACCGCAAGATCTCACGGTGTTGGTGAGAGCAGCATAGTAGGCGTCGATCATGTCCTGTTGGGTCACGAATTTCTTATCTTTGGAGAGAAGATAGAAGACCTGTGAACGATGCATCAGTCACGGTTCAAAGTCGTCTAGGGAAGAAATGCCCTACATCCGTGGACAAGCGAGGCTGTTGTGCAGATAGGAGAGGCGCGCCAGTGTACAGGTAGTCTGCCTTGACCAGATGCTTGATAAGGACATCGACGGTCGACTGGCTATAGCAGAGAGCTGAGAGCACGCAGTATCTATCGGTGAAAATCGACTTGGCAGCGGCCGCTCCTATGGAACATTGTCCGACCATCTCAGCGCAACTGCCATTCTACAAAAATTGCATCAGAACGGCAGATACAGATATCACAGGGAGAGAAGCGTCACTGACGTCGGTGATCCTTTGCGGGACACAAGCCGGCGTGGCAGCGTTGACAGCAGCATCACACGACTGGACCGCTCCACAAACACCTGGCGTTTCCACGTATTGGATCCAGTCCTAGTGATAACATAAACGGATCAACACCTCTACCGCAGGGACAGCACAGTACACATACAGCAAGGTTGTTGTAGAGGATGGAAGAACTCGCGCAGTTGCCGGTCCAGGCGACGGCTGCTTGCCACCATCGAATGACGGCATCTGCAGAGGTAGGGTACTCGGGCACAAGGTACCCGGGCGCGGTCGTGTTGGTGACAGTACTATTGATGGAGGAGATGGTGCCATAGTAGTAGTCGACTTTGGGATGATGATCAGATATTTGTATGTAGGGGCAGCTATCATCACTCACTGAACTGCTGCTGGGTAAGGGTCTCGGAGCCATGGGAAGCAACGTTGAATGCCTATGTAAAAGGTCAGGTCGGCACGTTATGAAATTGCAGTGTTTTGATACATACCTCGCGCGAGAGACGGGGAACCTTGTAAGAGAATTCCCCATTGAAGAAGTGCGGCGTATCGCAGACTGCAAGGGCTAGGCATCCGGGTTGGCTCCAAGGATTGGCGGAACTTGCCTGGGAGCAAACATCCCTAAGATTATATATCGCTCAGGGAACGCTTAAGTCGGCTCTCTGAAGTCTATTCGTACCTGATGGATAGACAACTGCGAGTGTCGCGCCCGGGATCGATGTCGCGTACCACAAGGGTCTCCACTGAGGGCACTGTCAAGGCGAGAGTGAGGGAGGCGGTAGCCGCACCGAGCGCGAGGGGGAAGAGCATGGTTGATGGGGGACAAGTCTGATACTAGAGATTAATCTCTACCGCCGCGTTTTTATATACGGGGAAGTAGACATGTTCTGTCTGCGGCATGGGCTGGCCGCGCCGTCTTCCTTGAATAGATCATACAAATGATGGCTACCAAGCTGGTAGCTATTTATGATTCCTCCCTAACTGAGGTAGAATCTCAGGTCAACTTCGAAGTGTCAACCAAGTGTCAGCGTTGTCAACGGTGGTTCGGCGAAAGGAGAGACGCATGGTGGAAACTCAAAGGAATTATTTGAAGCATCGGCATGATCCGACAGGCGTTAACATTGATGCCATCGTCTCGACTCGCGTCAGCTGGGGTCGGACTTGCACCAACTTCCCTCCTCTCGCTGCCCTGCATATTTTCCTAGGGCTTTCTTCGCCGCAACGCACCGCTAAAACCTGAAAGTCACGCCCCTCGTATGCCGCCGCACCACCAGCTGGTACATCGTAGGCCTCGTAACATGGAGAACCTGCAAACAATGCAAGAAAAGGGAAGGAATCTGGAGAGTTTTTTTTGCTAGACATAGCAGAGCAGCGCTTGACCTTTCAGACCCTCGTAACTTCCAGAACCCAGGAATCACCATTCTTGACACCGTGCATGCATCTTGAAGAATAATACAACTGACCGATCCAGGTCCTCAAACATAAATAGCTCGCCACCACGCTATCTCAGGATCGTTTAATGAATGGAACGCTATCGCCGTCAGGCCGATGAATCCCGACTCAACCCAAATACAACCGTCTCACGGAAACTTGGACATGAAAACGCACTGGACGACGGCCAGCATCCTTTCTTCCCTGTCTTTCCTGACGTTACCATCTCCCTGTCCCAAGGATCCTTTGCGTCTCTCGACAGGCAGAACCCACCGCCCGACTCTCGAAGTATTACTGTGAACCCGGCATCTCCCTTTCTCCGGCGACAGCTATCTGGGCTGCACTTCACGTAAAGCCAAAAGACAATGCGCAATCGGAGGCTATATCAAGCCCCCCGCACGATCGCTCTCCGCGTTTGGATCGTTCGCCATACTAGTGGCCGCGTTGCTCGGATTATCATATCCAGAAGCAAGTAGTCCCTCTAGATCGAACGGATCGGCAGGCTGAACAAACAGCCCTTCGATGGAATACGAGTTGAGCAGGTCGTCCAAAGAGCATGGTTCCACACCCGGCGAAGGGTTATCTGTCGCATGACGACGTCGATAATGATGACTTGGTAAAGAGAGGAAATGCAAGCCAAACGCACTGTGTCCACCTGCTTCCGCACCATGGATGCGCGCAACGAAGAATCTGTCGGTGCCGCAGTGTTATGCGGTAGGTTCGTGTCTAGGGTAACTCCAGGTGAGCAAAGTTTGTTACCTTGGACAAGTAGGCCACGCACTGGTAAACCGACGTAGGAGACCCTTGTCCGGGAGCGAAATAAAGGTCTTGCGTGCCGTCAACGAAGGATCGATGCGTTGAAACCCGAGTCCTACAATTCATGCCTCAGAAGATGCGTAGGTCGACTGCGGTGGATGGACATAACCGGCTGCGCGCTGCTCAAGTATATTTGAGACGTACGATATTCCGGCCCAGTAGTGCTCCATGCGCTGGATCGCCTTCGTGAGCACGGACAGATTCTGTCGGGCAAGGGTGCTGAGTAGGTCGTCGAATGTCTGGGGCTTTTTGTCGGCCTGGAGGTTAAATCCTGCCGCAGTGTTTTTCATGTCGTGGATGAAGGCAAGGCTAGGAAAGCGCGGGGGTCAGTAATTTCAGTGGATGTATGAATGTTAGTCTTTACCTCGCGACGTAGATGGGCTGAACCGCGAACGGGCTTGCCAGCTGCGAAAAGGGATTAGCTTTAATATACGCAGATGAGAAAGAATACATGGCGCACGTAAGAATGCGAAGCAAAAAGATCTGCAAAGACCAGACATTCCGCGATGATACGCGAGCTCGAAAGTGAGAGCTTTATCGAGCGATCCATATTCTGCGACAACGGCGTTTCTATCCCCGACGGCTTCGACATGAGTTCCGGATGGAACACCATGGCCAGCACCGCATTAGCCCACAGATGAAGTGTCAAGAACGAGTCCTACACCCCCCCACCGTCAATCCCCAATTTCCCAATCCATGCAAGTGTGAAAACAGCAACATACCCCATGCCCCCTTGCCTCCTGGTGCTTAAACGCCTCCACACTCCACTTCATCGCATCCGGCAGCTCCGCATAAAACTGCACCAACTCGGTCTGCAACCTCTTCAGCGTCTCCGGGCTCGCCATACTCGGACCCGTCACCAGCGTGCGCAGCCGGCCCCTGCGCCCGTTCAGCACGCTTGCGATGCGCCCGCAGAGGACCATCAGGCGCACCATGTACACGAACGCTGTGGGCTGCGGGAGCTCCTGCGCGGCGTCGGCATCGGAGCGTGCGGGGTCGGGGGCGAAGTCCTCGTCGACGGGGAGAGGGACTTCGATCATGTCTTCGGAGATGGTGGGCGGCCGGCCTGTGGAGAAGGCGAGGATGCGGTCCTAGGAATCCCTTGGTGATTTTGAAGAGGTAGTGGAAAGGGTATAACTGACTGTGACGAATAAGCACCAGAATAGATGGCGGACGCGTATGAGGTGTGCTCTGTTTTCGTAAATTTCAGAATTCTGTCGAAGGATTGAATTATAGTTGGCGTGAGTAGAGAAATAAAGCTTACTTCATGCATGCCTATATCCAGAGCCATCCGTATAGCCATTCTGCGCGTCATTTCAGGGAAATCTCAAAAACAACACTAGCGGTGGGTACGCACCCTGAATATTGCTATAATGGCCTACCGTTCAGTCCTTAGCAGACCAAAACGCGCATAACACGGACATACCCATAGTCCGCTTTCTGAATTCTAAGCGTTTGGTTATTTAGTCAGAAGGTGGGGGCTTGAGTGGCGTCCTCAAAACATACTTGTCCATAATTAGCCCAGGCTAAGAGAAGAAGCCCTGTGACGACGTCTGTCGTCGGTAGATGCAGTAACGGTATAATGAGCTCTTGAGCTTTGGTTATAAACGGTGCACATGCCTGGCGATGCCGTATAGTCAATTCATCGAAGGCTCGCCTATATGGACTTGGGTGGGACCTACTTTGAGTGGAGCGTCTTGAGCGGATGGGTGGAATCTGCACACGACTTATGAGCACTAGAACTCTTTTGGACCGACGGTAGTCCTACCTGGCACCGAGTGCGCAGATACCTATGCGTAAATAAGGATATCAGCTCGAACACGTTGATAAACAAATAAGAAACACTGCGCATACAGTTGAGTAAGAACGCAGACATCGTCCCAGTTTCCAGGCGTTCCTCCATCCGTCTACGACTTATACTCGGAAAATGTCGGCTCATGGTCCTGAAAAAGGTATCGAGGAGGGGAATATAGACATGTGGGTATGGTAATCCGTTATCATCGAATACATCAAGTTCCGACTGGCCAGTAGGTCCCGACGGTGAAGTACAAACGGGTAATGGCGCACTGAATCCCGAGACGGGGCTGCTGGACGCCGGCAGTGGCTGAAGCTTGAGTGATATACGATTGACTCCTGGACTACGAACATGATGAATTCGCGGGTACGAGATCCAGACGCCAACCGAAAAGACTCACTGGATAGCGGTGGATCCAGATTGCTGAATCATCCTTCAGCGATACCAGAAGGAAAGAGGGCACGGGCGACTCACGAATCGGTAATAGTACAACTCCAAGTCCTCATTACGCGTCGGATCGCCATCTATAAACGCAACCTGCGACTCCAACGCGCGTACGAGCTGCGCTGCGTCTTTCTCCCTCGCATCCGCTGGCGCGAACTGTGGGAGCATGCTCGAGGAGGGCATCAGACCCTGACCGGACGACGCGTTTCATCATCGACCTCCACGTCAACTGAGGTGACACCGACGACGCTGGAAAGTCCCACTGCATCCCCTCCGCCGCATGCGGGCTCACACTCAACGTATCCGGGCGACCCTGTCAAACCAAATCAGCCTCAACGCACAAAACACCCCCAGGGCCATAGATCTCACCCACGCCATAAGACTCTGAATATCCTTCTCCGGTGCAGGTGCAGGCCCTATCTGATCCCCACCAGCCGCATAGCGCATCTGCCCAAGCCGCTCCCTCCTCTCCTCCTCCTCCATCTCCCTCCTCGTCCTCTTCCTCCTCCGTCCACGGGCCACTCACACTCCTCCCGTGCCTTCGCGCACGCCCGGCACACCGGTTATCGCCGGAGCACCGAGCGCGTTTGGTGCGGCAGCGTAGGCAGGCGAGCGCTACGCGTTTCTCGTTCGGGTTTGGGTTTGGGGGGTCGAGGGTGGAGGTGGGGGGAGATGCGGAGGTGGTGGGTGAGGGCTTGCTGGATGACATCGTGGCCGTTGGATGAGGAGGGTTTGGGGGTGGGGGGCGTAGGCTAAAAGGTTGCTCATTGTAATTTGTTGACTCAGGTCCAAGGAGGAGCCTGAGGATCAGTGGATTCCGATCAGAGGATCTTGCAGATCTCGGATTCCGGAACCCTGTTTCCAATCGTAAGAGAGCGTAAGAGGCGCGTGCGCGCGTACCTTAGAAACGCTTATTTCGGGGTGGTCCTCGATCACTTCATCTTAAAAGCCCTCTGCAGCTCTCCAGAATATACTTATGGTGTAGGATATATTGCACCATCGGGCGTTCAACTTTTAATATGCAGACTTATGCGCATGAACCTCCTGTGACAGCCCACACTGAGTACCATCTACTACCACTATGATTCCAAGGAACGCACCAGTAGATCGCAGATGAAAGGGACAAAGTTGAACCGCCGGCCGACGGGTAAACTGGCTGTTCCAATTGGGGACCGTGTCAGTATAATAAACACCTCCTCCATCATCAGAAGTTCACGACACGCCCAGACCGTGGCGTAGCAAAAAATCTTATCCCTCAATAGAATTTGAAAGCCCATGCATGCAAAATCATTTCATTACACCTCACCTACACCACGGACCAACGCAAGCATTCATATACATAGTACAAAGATCAAAACCATCTCATCACCACCCCACTCAAACACTCCTCATCGACTCTGTATGTCCCTCCTTCTCCCCAAGGTAGGATCCCCCCGGCTCCTCGTTGAGGCCCTTGGAGGGGTACCTGATCAGGAGGTATTTGTTGATCTGGGCGAGCGCAGCGAGGAGGAACACGAAGACACTATTTGTGGTGGGGGGTTGATGTTAAGTGGTATAGTGGGAGGAGGCAAGGTATACTGGAAGAAGGAGAAGGACGTACGTGGTGACGGCGAAACCTTGCACATAGCGGGGGCCAGTGTTCGACGGCCACAGGAAGGAGCCATAGATGGATGCACTGGAACAAAGTCAGACAGGTGGCACAGGAAGGATGAGCTGGGGGCTCACGAGTTTCCGAGCCCGTTCACCAGCGCAATAGCGATGGCACGCTTCTCAGCCGGGTGGTCAATGATGCTTGATACCCACTACAGCAACAGTTAGTTCAGGTTTTGGCGGCATGAGTCCACAGCAGAAGCGCACTTACCAACAACGTCAACGGACAAACCGCATACACCCCCCCAACCGCCAAACACAAAAACGCATACTTCACCTTCAAATTCCCCGCCGCCACCGTAACAAAAACGAGACCCCCGCAATAAGCGCCGCCCCCGTAATCCAATTCGCCCTCTCCCTCCTCCAATCACTCACAAAGCTAAACACCAATATCCCCACCAGCGCCACCATATACACCGGTATAGTCATGTACTGCGCGGTGAAGCCCTTGTACCCGGTCTGCGAGACGAGCGTGGGGATGAAGTACTGGATGGTCTGGGAGCCGGTGGCGAGCATGTACATGAGGACGAGGATCCAGGTGCGCCAGTCGGTGAAGGCCATCTTTGCGGCGGCGAGGTGGGTGGGCTGGGGGGAGCCGGTTGCGGTGTTGCCGATGCCGTCGTGGGAGAGGCGCTGCAAATGCGATGAACTGGAAGGAGGTTAGCCATGGGGGATGAAGAAGAGAGGGGAGTCACCTTCTCTTCGGGTGAGCCATTTTGTTGCTGGGCCAGTCGGGAGGATCATCCAGGTGAAGCAGGCTAAGCGGGGGGTGAAAATCAGCATGAGGAGCGCCGCGAGACGAGAATTTACTGACCGACGAAACATGAGCCCACGCCTTCGATCAGGAGGAGCCACCTCCATCCTTCAATCCCCCTTGCGAGCTTCAGATGATCGGTGATGACACCCGCAAGCAACCCGGAAAAGGCGCCCTACACAATTTCATGGCGTCAATTCTAACCCACAGGTCAAACGGCAAAGACAATGGTGCGAACCGAAACGGCGGTGGCAGTGTAGTAATCGAGTACCGCTTGGCGAGTTCGGGCGCTTGTACCATGAGGAGAGGTAGAATGCGATACCAGGTGCGAAGCCCGCCTCTGTGATCCCGAGACAGAAGCGAACGGCTGCGAGGGATTTCCAGCTGTCGACGGCGGCCATGCAGGTCGCGACGGCGCCCCAGAGGAAACACAGGATCGAAAGGCTAGAAGCGAAATATGCCAGTGAGTATATGTGACATGGTAGGTACGGGGTCAAAGACTTACTACATCGAAGGCCGCACTCGGGTTAGCAGCATGTTCAAGGGCACTTCGAACAGGACATAGGAAACCTGCGGGTGGAAGTCAGATCTCAAACGAGCCTGAATAGATAAATTCGGACGTACGAAGAAAAGGAGCAGGATGACGGAGTATTGCGTGGAGGTGAGGTTTAGAGACTTTTCCATGCCGCCGATCTTGGCATTACCGATGTTGGCGCGGTCAGGTATGAGAGGGTGTAAAGCAGCCAGATGGTAGGCACCTGGGTCATCATAAGTCCAAGCCAAGTGCGGAACGCGTAAAATATAAAATATAACGTACAATTCTCCTGTCGATCTTCCTTACGAGACGTTTCTCCGCCTCGGAATCAGGCGTGAACACAGCAGTGGATGGATCGAAGTCAGAATCGCGCCTCCATTCAGGCTGTCTTCGCCTTGCGGTTGAACAGTGGCATCGGGGGCGGGGAAGAGGACGATGCGGGGTAAGTGGAGCGGCCTCTTGACAACTTCCCCAGCTGGCGCCACGAGGGTTTAAGTACTACGCGCCTCGCGAGATCCCAAGAAGCTGGGGAAGCCCCCGCGCCTCTTTCCCCGCCCCCTGACCATGGAACGATATATTTCCGTGGTGCGGTCTAACCTAAATGCAAGGATGTCAATGTGGACTGAGAGCCGTCATGGCGCCATGTGATATTCTGCAGGCACGTCCGGGAGCAGAGTTTAGCAGGGAATTGGAATTAAGGTAATGCCTGACGACGCGCCAAGCCTGAGGCCTGAGGAGACGCAGTGGTAGAGATCTGATCGAGCGTCACAGGACTGGGAGGTTCGTTTGGCGTTGTTTTGTTCCGAAGGCCCGCCTCCGGAAAGATATCGTTCCGTATGTTTCTTGTTTCTCCTCTCACGTTGGCTCTGGAGATGAGAAGAATCATGAGCCATGCTGCAATCGTATCCGATAAAAGCTTGATTGACGCTCCGAGTCCAATTCCAGCCCCACCACGGATTTCATCATCATGTCTGCTTCCGACTTTCCAGGAAACCGCACTCTCGACATTCTCTACAAGGCCGAGCGTGAAGGATATGGTATCCTGTCCCAGACATGGTACGCATCCCCCAAGTCACACACACTTTTCATTCCATCATCAACCTTACCTGATCTTTCTCCTGCAGCTATGACGCAGGAATGGCCGTCGCACTCGTCCGCGCCGCAGAACGCGCACGCAGCCCAGCCATCCTCCAGCTCTTCCCCATAACCCTCGCATACGGCAAAGGCCCCTTCCTCCGCTTCTGCCTCGATCTGTGAGTCCCCATCACACCCATCTACCCGTGACGATCGACTGACCCCGAATTCGAACGAAGCGCGCACCAAGCCTCCGTACCCATAGCCGTGCACCTCGACCACGCCACCGACCCGAGCACCTCGAGCTCGCCATCGGCCTCGCCGAACAAGGCACCGCATTCGACAGCATCATGGTCGACGCCAGCCACGCCGAGGTGCGCCCTTCTTCCTTCTCTTCTCCCCACATCCCCCAGATCGAGTCCCGACTCATGAACAAACCACACAGACGGACGAGGAGAACATCGAGCTCGCACGCCCGTATGTCGAGCGCGCGCGGAAAGCTGGGTCGCGGTGGAGGTGGAGCTGGGACGGTTGGAGGGCGGCGAGGCGGGGCTCCGTATGATCTCGGATGCGAAGCTCACTAAGCCCGAAAAGGCGGAGACTTTCATGAAAGGGTGCGTTCCTTCCCTTCCCCTGCCCTTCCTTCCGTCATCCCTCAACTAACCTTGGAATGATGTAGGACCGGCGCCATCATCCTAGCGCCCAGTATCGGCAACCTCCACGGCTCCTACCTCAACCCACCCAACTTCAGGCAGCAGATGTACGTCTTTCCAACCCCTTGCGCTTTCCCCTTGTTCACCGACATCATGAACCCCATCACAGTCTGAAAGACCTACACAAAGTCTTCAAAGGCAAAGTCCCCATCTGTCTGCACGGCACGGATGAGCTCCCCGACGAGCTCTTCCTCGAGTGCATCAAGAACGGTGTCAGCAAGGTCCGTGCCTCCCCCTCCGACCGGTTCCCGTTGATTTTGACGTGAGGTGGGTAGATCAATGTCAACAGCTGGGCGCGCGATCCGTATGCGAAGACTCTGGGTGAGAGTCTGCTGACGCAGCCGTTCCCTGAGGCGCAGGAGGCTGCGACGGAGGCGTTCGCAGCGGTGTGCGAGCGGTTCTTCACGCTGTTTGGGTCGGCGGGAAGGCGTGATGGCCGGGTTTATGGATGTTTCGTCCCTTTGTGTTGGATAGCAGGATACAAGTGCTGTATCGCAAATAATTATGACTGGTTTGACTTGAGCTCGTGGTGATTCGTGTTGAGTGTGTTGGGAGCGAGGTTGAGGCGGCTTCTTGACGTGAGGCCCCTATCGACTGGCCAAGGATGTGGGTGAAGACCTCTACCGCCCTGGCGCCACTGATTAATCTCAATATTGGAAGAATTCAAAGACATAAGGTCGGGAAATCTAGGACATTAGGCACGCGTGGAGAGAAAAGCCCCTTCAGCTGAGGTAACATAGAGGGAGGCCAGAAGGACTACATCGAACCATGTACACGTAGGTCGTACTTCTACTGTCCCCGGAATACGCTGGCGATAGTATTTCTCTCATAAGTCTCTTCCAACTGGTGTGCTCTTCGTCGTCCATGCCAACAGCGATGACGTCGGAGCAAATCGGTCTCGTAGGTTACTGTTTCCTCGTGTCAGAGTACCCGTACGCCTAAAGCGAGCTACCTCGAAAATGGCGCATTCATTCCAACGATGATCACCCCGGAAGCAGATAGGACCGTGGGGTATCCGTAACAGCCAACGCCCCCCCGACTGAAAAACAATTTAGGCGCCGCACCCCGCGTGACCTCATACTTTGATCCTCCCCCTCCTCCGGCCGGCCCACACACACCAGGTCTGCTGGTCCATCCCATCCTTCCCATCCTTCCACCGCTTCCCTTGTATATATATAGTCTCCCCATTCCATCTCCCATGACATCCCATCTCCATCCTCTCATCATGCCCAACGTCGTCCTCATCACAGGTGCTGCAGGCTGGCTCGGCGGTCTCGTACGTCCCCCTCCTTACCACTTACCACCGTATCGCACAGTGTTTCTGACTAGGCAAACGTAGCTCGCCCACGCGCTAAGGCTGATCCCAAAACCCCAGACGTGCAGCTCATTCTGGCGGACATCGTGGAGCCCAAGGCTCCGGAGGGTGTCAAGGCAGCCACGATCAAGGCCGACTTGACGGACAAGCAGCAGATCGAAGGGCTGTTCACCACACCGCTTGGTATCCCCGACACCGTGTACTGTCTCCATGGGATAATGTCCCGTGGTTCGGAGGATAACTTCGACCTCGGTCTCAAGGTGCTTACTCGTCGCTTCTCGTTCGTTTGTTTTCAGGGGTGCTAATAGAGACGCAGGTGAACGTCGACTCTGTCCGCTCGCTCCTCGAGACGACGCGCGCCCAGAAGACGCAGGAGGGTCAACTCATCAAGTTCATCTTCACCTCATCACTCGCCGTATACGGCGGTCCCCTCGTACGCCTCCGCTCCTTCACGCATCACCACCTGGATACTAATCCATTCGCTCAACAGCCCGACATCGTGACCCCTCTACCATCGCGACACCGGAAGGCGCGTACGGCATGGGCAAGCTCACCTCCGAGCTCCTCGTCAACGAATACACCCGCCGCGGCTTCATCGACGGCCGCATCCTCCGCCTCCCCACCATCGTCGTCCGCCCCGGCGTCCCCTCCAACGCCACCTCTGCCTTCATCTCCGGTACGTCCCCTTCCCTATCCATCCCCTTCCCTATCCCTCCCCTCCCTCCTCCCAGACCCCATGACTGACCCCCCCCCCTCCCCCCCACCCCCCAGGCATCATCCGCGAGCCCCTCAAAGGCCTCCCAACCACCTGCCCCATCGGCGACTCCCTCTCCTCCCCCGCCCTCTCCCTCCCCTCCTGGCTCGCCTCCCCCCACACCACCATCTCCAACTTCGTCCACGCCAAACACGTTCCCCCCACCTCCTTCCTCCCGCACACCCGCGTCGTCTGCCTCCCGGGCTTCACCGCCACCGTGCGCGAGGAGTTGGAGGCGCTGGAGAAGGTGGGCGGGGAGGAGGCGCTGGGGAGGGTGAGGTTTAGGGATGATGAGGTGAATCGGAGGATTGTGGGGTCGTGGCCGGCGAGGTTTGATAATGGGTATGCGGTGGGGTTGGGGTTTGGGGTTGATGAGGGGGGGATGGAGCCGATTGTGAGGCAGTTTAAGAGGGATGTGGAGGCGGGGATTGCGTAGGTCGGGAGCGTTTCTGGTTATGGTATTATACGAATCAAAGCCAAAAAACATGTTGCAAAACTTGATCACCTATGAAGATCTGAACCAACGACGAACGTGCGTGCGCCAGAAATAGTCACAACACCATGCGACACGTCCCATTCATCACCTCCTTCCAGGAATTTTCGCACTGATGTCTCCCGAGAAGATCTTGGCGAACAGAGCCTTATATACTGATCGATACAACTAACGCCCCCTGATGCCCTCCACCTCCCTCATTTATCTGCCTGGCAGCGCCTCCGACGCTCAAGCTCAAGGCTCAAACCCCCCACACCAGAACGTTTACCCTACGAACCCAACACATCTCCCCTCCCAGCCCGCCTACTAGATGTCTTCCTCGCCACCTACGATCTCGGCTTCACCTCCTTCGGCGGCCGCCCGTCCACTTCCAGATCTTCCACCGCGCTTCGTAGATGGCTCTGGCAGACCCCCTGGATCGACGAACAAACCGTGCGTCTCCCCCCCTCTCCGTCTTGAGAACGATGTCTAAACGATGTATGTTACCAGTACCAAGAACTCTTCGCGGTCTGCCAAGCCTTCCCCGGCCCAGGCTCCACCAAGATGCTCTTCAACATAGCGCAAATCCACGCCGGCCTCCTCCCCGCCCTCCTCGTCTTCCTCCTCTGGTCCCTCCCCTCCGCCCTCTCCATGTACGCCTTCTCCCTCGGCATACAGCACATTGCTGAAACACTCCCCGGGCCCGCGTACGCACTCCTCTCTGGACTGAACGCTGCGACGGTGGGCTTGATTGCGTTGGCGGCGGTGCAACTTGCGAGGAAAGCGATCACAGATCCTCTTACGCGGTTCTTGGTGGTGTTTGGGGGGTGTGCGGGGGTGTGTTATAGTGCGTTGTGGTATTTCCCTGTGTTGCTTGTGGGTGGGGGGTGTGTTACGGCGTTTTGGGATTTGGTGGGGAGGGGGTGGTATTTGGGTTGGAAAAGGAGCCGGAGGGAAGGAAGACGGCGGGCACGTCCGGAGCTGGAAGCGGGTGCGGAGGACGGGGAGGTTCCGATGGAGGATGTGAAGCCTGTTGCTGCACCCGAGGCTGGAGCAAACCAAGTCGTCCATAGACGGCCCACCACCACATCCTCTCCTCCCATCGAAGAACCAACCCCACCCACCGCGCAGCCCCAGCCCTCCCAAATCGACATATCCGCGCACTCCATCCCCATCACCCTCGGCCTCTCCCTCCTCCTCACATTCTTCCTCGTATTCGCAGCGTTCATATCCCTGCGCAGCGCGCTCCACCCCGCCCCGCGCCTCCTCTCCCTCTTCACGAACATGTTCCTCGCGGGCACGATCATCTTCGGCGGGGGACCCGTCGTCATCCCCCTCTCCGCGACTACGTGGTGGCACCGGGCTGGGTGTCCCCGCGCGACTTCCTTCTTGGCTTGGCCGTGATCCAAGCCATGCCCGGGCCCAACTTCAACTTCGCCGTCTACCTCGGTGCTCTAGCCGTCGCGGGCCCGTCCAACGGCGGCACCGTACCGACATTCCTCGGCGCCCTCCTCGCCTTCCTCGGGATCTTCACACCAGGCCTCTGGCTCTCCCTCGGGTTCCAGTCCCTCTGGCGCGTACTCCGAAAACGGCGCGCGGTGCTGAGCGTCCTAAGGGGTGTCAACGCCGCTGCTGTCGGGCTCGTCTATACCGCCGTGTACAGGCTGTGGGAGATTGGGTACCTGGCGCCTGGGAGGGAGAAGGGGGGGAGTTTGGGGGGGGAGGGGTGGTGGGTGGTGGTGGCGGCGGGGACGTTTGCGGGGGTGGAGTGGGGTGGGGTGTTGCCGCCTGTGGCGATTTTGGTGGGGGGGGTGGCGGGGGTGGGGTGGTGGGGGGCGGTTGGGAGGGGGTGGGGGGGTGAGGGCGGTATGATATGTCGTGCTCTGCTCTGATCCTGGTGGTATCAGTCAGTGCCGGGTCAACGCTCCCTGCATACGCGGAGAGCACATACCTTTTAGCACCGTAATCTCGGTTTGTAGCCTCTCACGTCGTCGTTTGGCGAAGGGAGATGCGTAGTTACGTGACCAACGTCCCGACTCAATGCCCTTGGAGGTGCTGTTCGATCTGGAAGGTGCAGGAGCTAGTCTGTAAGAGACGTGGTCAAACACGACTGCCTCCCCGACGCGTATTATCGTGCTCTTCGCGTCGTGCATTCACGGAAACAACGGGGTAAGTGTATGTGTCGGAAATGGGACTTGAATACGTCCTGCAAGTGCCGCCTATCGTACCGACACGTGAACCTGCGGAAAATCGGGATAAGGCATCGACAACGGTCGACAGCGGTGTGTGTCGATTGGCACTAATGCGTCCTGGAAGAGGTGATAGATTTGATAGAGGACGATGTATCCCGCGAGGCAAAGTCCGGGGAGAGTAAGTAAAGAGGGGAGTCAGCTGGGAAGAAGTGTCAGATCTATGCTTTCCATTCAGCGTGCAGCTGCGAAAATATCTCTTGCGGAGTGCCTTGAACTAGAATTGGAGGATAGAGTGGTGATTATGAGGTAAATGCAGTGATCGACGTTGGATGCATGATGGGTGGAACAATCCAAGCGGAGTCGAGGACAAGTCGACAATGGTTGGCATTCTCTCACCATCCTCGAATACTTTCCACCACCTTACTTGGCGTTATCCGGCTTTTCCTCTTCTTCTCCTCTTCCTCTACAGCAAAACCTTGTTCAAGCGCTCGTGAATGTAGGAGACGACCGACTTATTGAGGTCCCATTATGTTCAGTACGTACACAACAGTTCGGCACCGTAACACACCAGATCGATCACACACACCTTCGAGTCGTGGCCACCCTTCGGTCCAACCTATATAATATAATTAGAAGGCGCTCCCACCCCTCTGGCCAACGTTCAAAACGTTCCCCGCGCGATGACCTCTTCCGTCTCCAGTCGATCCCACCGTAATTGGTACGATGACTCCGCAAATCTGACCATCATCCAATACGATCACAAGGCCTTGGATGACCCTCGCCCACGCGTCCGATTCACGCCTGAGGAACTCGAAGACTATGTCAGCAAGTACGTCCACTACTCGCAGCTTGCGCGCGGGAACAGGACGCTGCTATGGCGCATGATCGTGCCGCAATTCCTGCGGCGTACGCCCGAGCCATGGAGACAATGGCTCTAGAACAGACGAATAAGAAACCCCTTGAGCTGTACACCTACGCGGACATCGACGCTACGCTCGACGATTTGGCTCGGAAGTGCAAGAGAACGCCGAGGTCGCTTGAGGAGTGCGTGCAGTCGTGTCTTTTTCCCATCCATACGATTGCTCACCTACTTCTCGTATGCGCAGCCGCATCTTACTCACCACATACGCGGCGAATTACGTCCTGCTTATGAAGGAGCACGTTCTCCGGCATCCTACCAGATTTGACGCGGATGCCCTCACAGTCATCAGGATGGCTAAGGAACGGCTTGCTAGGTAAGCTGCTCACTTCGCTTTCGATTTGCCTTGTTCTTACGATCTCGTTGATGGCAGTATGTTGCCAACTCCCCCCAATTGGCAGGGAGCCTCTTTGAACGAGACTCCCAAACCCGATATCGAGCTCATCCCCGCCCAATTGCGTGATAGCGCCCAGACAGTGACCTACGATCAACTCCAGGTGTGGCGGGCCGACCTCCCATCCCTGGTCGGCGTCGCCTTCATCAACACATCGTCGGACAGCCCCTACGAGGCCGAGGACAGCGTGTTTTTTGTTCGAGATTACGTTACCACCGCGCGGGGGTCGTGCCATTTCGACGTTCAGTTTGAAAACAGCGGCGAGGATATCTTTCCTTTCTCGCCTGGCCACCTGCTTGAACTCATTCAGAAAGCGGAATACGTCCGCGTGGAAGACGCTCCTTGAGTAGTATTCTGACAATCAGGCTCTCGTTTGGTACGAAATCGTTTTGTCGTCGAAACCGTCTGTCATCATGTATTCATGCCGTCTGCTGTCTTGTAAAGTCAATGTTAAGTCTTCTCGAATATGTAGTGTCGCGACATGTGGGGTAGAGGGTAGAGAGTATAGAGTAAACAGTGGAGAATGTGCACTGGGCGGTGGTAAGAAGCACCAAGAAACTCACCGCTTCAGCAACTTTGAACGCCATATCAAATCGAGTAGGAAAGTCATCTTTGGAGATCAAACTATTGACGGATGGCATGCCTGAAACCGGATACCATTCTAAGAGATCGCAGCAAACACGATACCGGGAGGCAAGCCGGGACCCAGATGCTGCTATGAGACAAGAAAAGGAGAACAGTATATAGGGCCCCGAAGACTGCGCTCAATGTCTGCGAGCGAGAAAGGCTCCGACACGCGGCCTGCAGCAATCTCGGTATCAATACATTCTTGCACGACCGAAGGGACATGATCAACGGAAGGATGCTTTTTGTATGACGATGCATTCAGTGAGGAGCGGGAGAGTGTCGAGAGGAAACCCATGCGTGATGGTTAGTGATTAAGTGGGGATACAAGGAGGAGAGATTATGCTTTTCCAGTAGGGTGCAGAAGCCGTCTACACTGTAGGGATGAATAACGCGCTCAAAGAGCTTGACATCGTGAGGGGATGCATGAGTAGGGCGCGGACGAACATGAATGGCCTCGGAAAGATCATGATACGGCAAAGGATTGTGGTCAAGCAAGGAGTGAAGGGTAGACACATCAGGATGCGACCATCAGTGACCCGTGCGCAAGAGGCATGTCTCTCGAGGGCTGGATGGTCTCCCTCACAGGCTGCAGGCATGGAGAAATCTCCTCCGTGTCGACCGTCACAGAGACGTGCGAGGTTCCAGATGGTACCAAAGCGTACAAAGTCACTTGGGTCATGGGTGAGGATCCTTGAATACACCTTAACAGCCTAGATGATGTTGTCCGACGCTAAGTCGAGAGAAAAGGGGTTTCACATCCTCAAAGGAAGTGATGGCGGTTGGATGCTCGCGCGGTAGCGGTGTCCTCTCCCGCAGATGCTATATGAAGGACCCGAGTCTCGAAAAAATGTACCCGAGGAACCTCCTTCGCGCGGCGCGAGACGACGTCTGACCGAAAGGACGGGCGAGGGACTTTGGCAGCACGGGAGTCAGGGCCAGGGCCCCGACGAGAAGAAGACGCAAGCAGAGCAGCCAATTCCTGTGCTCCCTTGAGAACAGTAACCTCAAGGGCGTAAACACCCCAATCAAATAAGACATCGTTAAGATGTCCCGACGCGCCCGCAGCTCAAGAGAATATCGGAGAGGGTATGTCTCCTCGAGATCTTCCAACTTGGCAAAGAACTCGTAATGCTTCTTGTATTCACTAGCATAGGTGTGAGTCATAGAGCCATCCGGATGCTGAGTGGGCGCCTCAGAAGCAAGTTCCAAAGCAGTGAGAAGATCTGGAAGCTTCCAGAAATCGTAGAGGAGTAAGACAAGTATGCTTATCATCATTACCCCAGAGACAATCATCTTCGGCAGATCTCACAGCTGTACCTTCTCTTGACCTTCTCCCCCGTCAAGGATTCATTCGATGCTTTCCATGCTGTGCATTTCTCTTGTGGAGTGCATTGAACCAGAATTGAAGGATAGAGTAGTGATTCTGAAGTAAATCCAGTGATCGACGTCGGACGCATCGGCCCCATGCGACAATTCGAGCGGAGTCGGGGACAAGTCGAGACTTGAGACTCGACAATATCGCATCCTCTCACCATCCTCGAATTCTTTCCACCGACTTATTGTCCGGCCTTCTTTTTGGCCGTCCCTCTTGTTCTCCTCTTCTCTAGAGCAAAACTTTGTCCAAGCGCTCGTAAATGTATGAGACGACTGACTTATTCAGTGAACAACAGTTCGGCACCGTAACGATGGGGGATCAGATCGATCACACACACCTCCCAGTCGTGGCCACAGTGGCCACCCTTGGGTCCAACCTATATAAGGCGCTCCGACCCCTCTGTCCAACGTTCGCAACGTTCCCCGCGCAATGTCCTCTTCCGTCTCCAGTCAATCCCACAGTAATTGGTACGATGACCCAAGTCTTACCATCTCCGAATATGCTCGCAAGTCCTTGTATGACCCTCCCCCACGCATCCCATTCACCCCTGAGGAACTCGACCTCTATGCCAGCAAGTACGTCCACTACCTGCTGCTTGCGCAGCAACAGAACGACGCTATGAGGCACGATCCTGCCGAAATTAATGCAGCCCACGCCCGAGCCCAGGGGACATTGGCTCTAGAACAGCAGAAAAGAAACCCATCGGGCGGTGCACGTACGCGGACGTCGACGCTACGCTCGAAGATTTGGCTCGGAAGTGCGAGAAAAAGCCGAGGTCGTTTGACGAGTGCGTCCATGTCGTGTCTTTTTCCCATCCATATGATTGCTCATCTTGACACCTACCATCCGCAGCCGCGTCTTACTCGCCACATATGCGGCAAATTATGTTCTTCTTATGGAGCAACACATTCTCAACCATCCTACCAGGTCAGAGGCGGAGGGCCTCAAAGTCGTCAAGATAGCTACGGAACGGCATGCTCGGTAAGCTGCTCACTTCGCTTCCGATTTGCCTTATTCCTACGATCTCGTTTATGGCAGTGAGATAACTCCGGGAGCCTCTTTGAACGTGAATCCTCGACCCAGGCTCATCCCCGCCGACATGCGCGGGAATGCCCAGTTAGTGACCCCGCGGGCGCTCCAGGAGTGGCGGGACCCCCGAACCCTGGTCGGCGTCGGCTTCATCAACAAATCGGAGGACAGCCTCTACGTGTCCGAGAACGGCATGTTTTTGTTAGAGACTTCGTTACCACGACGCGGGGGGCGTGTCATTTCGACCTTCAGTTTGAAGACAGCGGCGAGGATATCTTTCCTCTCTCGCCTGACGAGGTGTTTGAGCTCATTGAGACAGCGGAATACGTCCGCATGGAACAGGGAGCCTCTTTGAACGAGACCCCTCAACCCACGAGCTCATCCCCGCCGACATGCGCCGGCACGCCCAGCCAGTGACCCCAGGGGCGCTCCAGGAGTGGCGGGACAGCCCCCGAACCCTGGTCGGCGTCAGCTTCATCAATAAATTGGAGGACAACCCCCACGTGGCCGAGAATGGCGTTTTTTGTTAGAGACTACGTTACCACCGCTCGGGGGTCGTGCCATTTCGACGTTCAGTTTGAAAACAGCGGCGAGGATATCTTTCCTTTCTCGCCTGGCCAGCTGTTTAAGCTCGTTAAGACAGCGGAATATGTCCGCGTGGAAGACGCTCCTTAAGTAGTACTGTCACAACCGCCTGTCCTCTTGTACGACATTGTTTGTCATCGAAACCGTTTGTCATCGTGTATCCATACCTTCGGCTGCCTTGTAAAGTCTTCTCGGATATGTACTAGTAGTGTCGCGGCGTGTCTGCACAACTCCGAGCCATGAAGCGGTCGACGTACGCTCACGGAAGCCGGGTCTGGGGGCATTGCTCACGTAGCTGCTTCCAAACGGCCCGGACACAGCATGGTGGCAGCTCATGACGGCGACGACATGCCAGTGGGTCGCGAAACACGCACACTCGGTTTATGATCAGGTTTTTGCTGGGACGGGGGTGGGTCCTACCGATCGCGATGGGGCAGTGGGAAGCGACGCGTACCTCACATACACGGTCGTGTCTAACGCGACATGCAACGTCGACGCTTGTCTTGATTTCTGTGACAGTGTTCAAACCCGTGGTACGCCCATTTCTCGTGTTTTGACGCGTGTAGCAAGGTAGTACTGACCCACGAAACGTGGAACAGTCTTCGCGAACCTGTACTACGAGCCTTTCAACAAGGAGCTGCTCGACTTCGTGTTCAGCGAGAAGTTGAACCTGAAGTGTGTCGTATATGCTGAGATCCACGGGCCGGAAGAAAAAACGAACAGAGGCGGGCAACAGTCACAGGCGCCTCCCGCTGGCTTGACGTATATTCAGCAAAGCAGTGGATGGGCTGCAAGACGCCTGACAGTTCCCCGTCCCGCTGGGTACGAAATAGAACTCGGCCCTCTTGATGCGGCAAATAATGCTCCTGGGGTACGCTGCTACCGCCGCTTCGTCTGTAGAAGACATTTGACACTGGACGAAACAGTACATGGGATTTGCTTTCCTGGACAGGTACGATGTCCAGGCCTGTGCAGATCTCTGCAACAGCCGGAGTGTAGACCCGATAGGCGGAGCATGCCAGCTCATCAATATCTGGAGGGCGGTGGTTAATGGCATCCCAACAACCTATACGTGCTCCAACGTTAGCCTATACCTCCTATTTATTCGGAGCAGCATACTCACCCTCCCACCGGTATTACATCCCAACTGGCTCCGACACCGCCGTCAACACAGGGCAAGGTGACCTCAAAGTCACGTATTCGCGCGGATACCACAGGCGGAACGCCTACTTCGACGTCGGGTTCGAGGGCTACGCTGATTGCTCTGAATTCTGCTTCACCGAGGGTTATGGGCCATGGCAAGGATCCAACCCCGAGGGTGGATACCTGGATGCGACGATCTTCCATTATGCCCCATACGCCCACGCAGGGCACAGCGTCGGACTGCTTGGTTCTGCTACTGGGCAGGATGCGCTCCCTGGAACGATGGCGCCAGGCGGTCGCATCAACCCGACGAGAGGGGTCCGGTATAGTATCATGTTCTTCTTGGCGAGTGTGTACAGCGGGCCGGAGTTGGAGGCGGATTCGGTTGTGGAGGTTCTCTGGAATGGGGAGGCAGTGAGCACTATCAGGGATGGGTATAGCCCATGGAAGTACTATCGTGTTGATGTGGATGCAGTCGGAGACGATGTGGTTGCATTCCGTGGAGGACAGGCTCCGGCATGGACCTTCATCGAGGACATTTATATTTTCCAGATCTGATGTCCAATGTAGGTCGCGGGAGGGCTAAGGCTGTTCAAAAAGCATGTGTTGTTAGAGTTACGTTTAGTCTTGGCAAGGATGAAGTGCAACACTCTTGATGAAATGAAACACACGCGAATAAATTGCGCGCACCAAAGAACTCCGGAACAAGAGGGGAATAAATAGGTAGATATTATACAGGGTGTATGATGTGCGAGCGAAGATAGGATAGCATCATGAATTCCGATTAGGCCAATATCCTCCAACCTGGGTAAGTGGAATTTAGGAGAGTTCAGGGAAGGAGGTCTGGGAATGCTCACCTGTTGTAAAAATGCATCTATCTGATCACCATCCTCCATGCCCAGCTAAAACGAAGGTCAGTAATAAGCGCGTCGAGATAGCCGTCAAGGCTCACCCCTGCAGGCGTGTCGTCTGCTTGTACGCGGTTTCCTTCGTATGTGAATTTGAACGTGCCTGGAATGCAGAAAGTCGACGAAGCGGTGATTAGATAGATTGCGTTTGTACTTGAAGGAACTTGCGAGCACTAGCCTGGTTCTTTTTCAAAGCGTGTCTACACAGGCAAGGTGATCATCGATGTGAGTGGTCGAAACTATAATAAGGTTAAGGTGAACTCACCTCAGCGGCGGTGAAGATCTTCGCGAATTTCATATTGGCTTTCACTTTCACCGTTTTTCTATCATAGAAAAGACGCCCCAAAGACCCCAGTCAGCATATGCCTTCCTATATCGCGAAAATCACGAACGGGTCTGCTCGTAATTGATACTCAGGTTGAGCTTCGGTTTGACATCTTCTGCCTCTTGTGACATAGTGGTATTCGTAGAGAGTAGTACAACAACCAGGTTACAAGCGATCAGGACCGCACACGCGGGGCAAGGCGCGTGGTAGAGGCGAGAAAAAGGGAGTCAAGCAAGGCGTGACGGTCACACCGACACATCGCAACTAACGCGTCAACGTGACAAAATTTTCCTTTTAAATATATTTTAGAATATACATAAAGAATGAGCGACGAGGACTGAATGGGAGAGCAATGGAAAGCAGGACGAGAGATCTGGTAAGCAAGGAGAACTATAGAAAACATGTATTCGAAAACGAAGTGATTTGGACGTGAAAATTGAAATTGTAGACTGTTTGGGTGCGATATTATCGAATGGTCCATCGGTACAGAACGCAGAAAATGTAGGATAGTTATGCTGAGGATATAGAGGTCGGGGCCGTGTCCGCCAAACGTGTTGGACGGGATTCACGAGGGTAGGGATGCAAACTGCTGCTCTCCTTGCGAGGTTGATGATGTACTTGTCCCCTGACATGAAGTCGGCGGCAAATTCCCGATAGAAATGGCGCAGCAGCGCCATCCTCGGGTTGACAGAGAACAACTTTAACCGGGGGAGCCCTCGTGCGGCGCGTAAGCGCAGGTAAAACAGAACCAATTGGTGATCATCGCTCGTGATGACGAGTTTCGATAAACTCTCCAATTCGGAAAGGCGGGAGTCGAGGGTTACGTCGAAGAGGACACGGAGGAATTGGGAATCGCATTGTACGAGAACCAACGACTCGAGGCCTTGAAAGAGATACTGCAATGGCAACATGACCTCTTCGAAGGTGCTTGAAAAGCATGTGACGCCGCGGAGTGTAAGGCTGGCGACCTTCGTAAAGGGGCACAGGGCGACTAAAAGTTTGCAAGCGTCTTTATCTTCGGCCGAGCACGACTTATCTTGCAGCGGGAAGGCGTCCTTGATTCGGGTGACCGACCGAAATCATGGACGAAGGCCGAACGGAGGTTTGGGAGGACCAGGCATTCGACTAGATTCCACGCGGTCAGGGTGCACCTATAACCGACGTGGAGGGAAGTGAGTTTTGGGAGGGTTATGCGAGGGACGTCGCCGATAACGTAATCGGCGGTAATGACTTATAATATTCCAAATGGGTGAGTGTCGACTGAGTCATAATGAGGACGGGAAACAGTTCTGCCATGGTCAAGTCGACATATTTCAGGGAAAGGGATGTGATATGAAAGTTTCGAACGGTCCAATCCAGGTAGGACGTGCGTGCTATGGGTATGAAGTGATGACCTCCGAGACTGACTAGCTGTTCAGCAGATCTTGGCTTCATGAAGATGGTGCAACCCTGGTAATCGAACATGGCCAAGTCAAAGTGGGTTAAGCGGGGCATCTTCAGGGGTGTGATGGTTTTTACGGCGATTTGGATAGGGAAAGGAGAGTAGACATTCATGATCAGCTCGCGGAACCGATGGGCATGAGGTGAGGGCTTGTGACCACTCTACGATGTAGGGTTCGGGGTCGGAGTCGGAGGTAAAGATAAGGTGGATGGTTAAGGGGAGATGTTGGGAGCGGTGGAGAAATGACTCGATGACTTGGGAATGACGGGTTCGCTTCCGCGTCCAGAGCAGACCTATGTAGGTCCACAGAAGTGGCGCACAGACTATGACGGCTCTCCACTGTGCGCAGACATGCGAGAGCCTTACGGTCGTTCTAAGCGAGCGCATGGGATGGGAGGTGTCCATGGAGAGAAATAAATGATAGAGGATGTCGTCGGGAAGGCGTCTGAGCGCCCCGTGGACAGGGACTGCGGTCTCGTGCGGACTTGTCATCCGTGGTAACTGGAATGGAGTTGGACAGATCTCAGGGGGGTCCTTGGAAGGGTATTCAGGGGCCTCAAAGTAAATTTGGTCGACGGTGGTGTCCTGCAGCACGCGATCGTCTAGGCTTAACTGGCAGAAAGCATTCACGAGTTCGTCTGATATATCTGCGTATGGAATTAAGTGAGCAGAAAAAGAGACGGGATAAAAAGGGCGCACCACAGGATCCTGTCATGGTGATACGCTGGTGGGCCTTCCTTACTCGGGGGGGTAAATAGGTACGGTGCCCATCCTGAGACCTGCGCCATGCTTTAAATGCAATATTTTTCGGTCCCTGGCATGATCAAAGCTGATATGAGGTCCTGCTGAGGTCAAAGC